>CM038677.1:505463217-505923657 GCA_021605205.1 Aegilops longissima
AGATGAAACCCACTAGCATGAGTAGGAGTTGTTTGAGCCTGTTGTGCCTACTCATTCATGCTTGTTTGTCATGCCTGCATCGCTTAGAGTTGAGTCAGTCCGATTCATCGGGAATGAATTGGAATGTGTGTGAACATGTCCTACTGTCTGTGAGCTAAGTGTGAACACGATATGGTAAAGGTAGCGTGAGAGGCCATGTAGGAGTACATGGTAGGTTGTCTCATTGAAACCGCCCTCGTGAACTGAGTTCTATGTTTGTGATCCATGAACAGCTACTACCACGCATTGAATGCTTAGTGCCCCTCTCAACTTATTAATCAACTCGACATCTCCGTCTGTGAGTTGCAACTAGTTTCGTGTTTGTAGGATATGTGTTGGGGGCCGTATGTAGCGCTAACCCTAGGGGTGGGCTATGTTATGTAGATACACCGTGGCACGTGTACCGGGCGCCTGCTTGGTGTCTCGTGAACCCTGCCACATCGCTTGGGGGCCGGAGCGACACCCCGGCCGGATCTCCTTGCGGATGGAACCCGAATAGGCGATAAACCCGGACGAGAGACTTGTGTGGTTAGTCGTCGGGCCGACTCACTCGCCAAAGCCCGCTTGAAGGTTGCCGAGATACACGACGGTACATGGTGGTAAGTGGCGAGAGCGTGTGAAGAAGTACACCCCGCAGGGTTAATATGATCTATTCAATAGCCGTGTCCGCGTAAAGGACTTCGGGTTGCCTATACAGTTCATAGACAAGTGAAAGTGGATACTCTAAAATGCGCAAGATAAGCGTGAGTGCTATGGATGGTGTTCTCGTGAGGGAGACGGAGCGGATCCATAGTGGTGTATTGATATTGTCAATATGTGGACTCGAAAAGCGCCACCTCAAAAGAGTTACTTGTAGTCGTAGTTCAGATAGCCACCGAGTCAAAGCTGGCTTGCCGCACTCAAACTCCACCACCCCTTTGTTGATAATGATGCATATGTAGTTAGTTCTGATAAGTCTTGTTGAGTACATTTGTACTCACGCTTGCCTATTTTATGTTTTTGCAGAGAGACTTCAGTCTCGCTAGTAGTTCCGCTGTGGACTTCGACGCTTAGCTTGTTACCTCAGCTACGATCTTGCGCCTCGGCAGATCTCGGTAGATAGTGAGGCTTCTAAGCCTTTTTCATTTATAGTTGTCTGCACTCGTACATGTTAAGATTCCGCTTGTGCTTTGACTTGTATGTTTCAGATGTTGGGTCATGAGACCCATGTTTGTAATATCTCGCCCTGAGCCTAATAAATATTTGAGTCGAGAGTTATGTTGTGATGCCATGTTGTATTTACACATATTGAGCATATGTGTGTATGTTTGAAATGCTTCGTATGTGTGGGATCCGACAATCTAGTTGTTTATCCTTGGCAGCCTCTCATATGGGGAAATGTAGTCTAGTGCTTCCTCGAGCGATAGTAGTCCGCACACCCGGTTCACCGAGTCCTACTAGCCCAAAGACTATCGCTCAACACTTGATCGGCCGGCATGTGTTTCACTTCGCTCGTGGTCTGTTCCTTCGGGATATGTCATGCGGTGACATCCGAGTGCTGCCTAGCTCGCTACAGCCCGGGTTACCGGGGTCCTGTTAGCCCAAAGGCTACAGCCCGGATTCTCACGTTGATGACCGACATGCTCGATGTGATTCATGTATGCCTGTCCCCATGGGTTAGCGCCGCTTGGGTTCACGACTAGCCATGTCGGCCCGGTTCTCTCGTCATGTGGATGCTAGCGACATTATCATATACGGAGCCAAAAGGCGAACCGTCCCGGCCATGGTAAGGCGACACCGTGGGAATACTGCGCGTGAGGCCGCAAAGTGATATGAGGTGTTACCGCTAGGTCGATGTGACTTGAATGGGGGTCCCGACAGCTTTGGTATCGAGCCCCGATCGCTCAGAGGATTACCAAGCCAAACCGGTCGGTTGTGTCTAGAAATGCTTTAGTTATGTAAGGGAATTGATTGTGAAGGAACGTAAGGCTCTTTTTTACTCCTTATACCTCATGGCCTTCTCGATCCGAGTCATCCTCTTCTCTTCTACGGGTTTAAGAACTAGGCTTCTCATCTATCTATTAGGATGACGTGTTGCTAATCCATAGACTTATGGAATTGATAGTTTCAAATCTCAGTTCAGTTTTTACTACTTCCGTGTGTTCATAGTTGGTCTCGGAACCTTGATATTGTGCTTCTGAGTGGTTATGCCACCAATTTGCAGGATGTCTCAAATCATTTTGAGCATTTACAGCCGCTATGTTGTCCGAGTCATCCTGTGTCTCTAAATAGTCCGATGCATTTGCAAATCCTTTCCTTCAGCCTCGATGTCCTTTTTGGTCGTAATAAGCACACTAATCGGTAAGTTTAGGTACTTTGTTGCCTCATGAGATGTTGGAGCTATTATTATGACCCTAGGTGTTTAGGAAGTCGCCTAGTAATTTAGCAATGCTTTTGTATCCCAAAGGTGATGATTCCGCCATTATTCTTGAAAGCATCCGTGATGTTATTAGTTAGTAGGCATTCTATTCCTGGGTTCTTGAACCCGAGATTCACCCTACTTCATGTTGTTAGTATTTGCTAGTTCCTTTAGGATATTAGTAACTTTGCGATAGTCCACGATGTCTGTGGTATTTCATTCTTCCAAATACCATGAACTAGTTATGGCAGAAGTTCCTCTTTGAGCCTAAAGATCGCAATCAGAGTACTCTTGAGGAGTTCTCCATTCTATATTGTGACTCTGCCAGTTCTACCTTCTCTGCATGGGTTATCCGGGGGAAATGTTGAGCTTTGCTCGACATACTAATCCATGCCTCCACAACTCGAAAAGTTATATGTTCCTCGAGTTGTTCCTCCATAGTTGTATTCCGATCCCCGCTCATCGCTTGATAGTCGAGTAGTCGTGCACTCGTGCTCATCGATGCCCATTATTCTTGTGGTCCGCTGCCATTCTGCTCGAATGACTAGGAGAAACAAACTCAAAGACTTTGTCCATTTCTAGGATTGGGTCAAAGCAGTTGTATTCCGCAGATCAAAGTGCCCATCCAGCTTTTGATTCTGTTCTACCCTGAAGTATTACCGTCTTATGTCAAGAATGTCATGAGAACTGCACCAACTCTTATGAATTCTTGTTGCAGTAATACCTCTCGACATCATTGCTCATTCCCCGGTTCCGTGTTGTCATAACCGGAATGCTGGCAAGTGAGTCGTGATGTGTGAAATCGATACTCCTAGCAACTCCGTTGCTTGGTAGTTAATGAACAATATTCTCATTCTTAGCGTGTTGATTACTGAATCATCACCCTAAGGTTGACCGTGCCACTAGTCCATTTTCCTGGTGCACTCTTCGATCAATGAGTTAGAATTATTCAGTCCCTTGCTTATTTGATCATATCGTCTTGCCCTGAAAAGCAAGGTTGCTCTCGAGCTTAGTAACATACCGGTGGTTCGTGATTTCTAATATCTTCTAAGTATTACCGTGTTGTCCCCGATCGTTATGTTGAGCTTGTGATCAAGTTGGTTTTCCTCTAAACCAGCCATTCTCCAAGAATTGTTGGATACCCCTGAGCTAGTTGGTTGAGCTAAACAATAACTTGGAGAGTTGGAAGATAAAAGCTTGTCCGACTTAGTTCATCACTAAGGGATATCCTTGTGTGTGTGTGTGTTGAAGAAAGATGATATCTTCGTTGATTGATCCTCGTGATCAGTTGTCGGTGCTATTGTCTTATCCAGCCTTTGACTTGAGTATGGGCTATCGTTAAGTCAATCAGAACCAGCGATGTTCGTAATGTTGTCTTACTCGTGGTTGATCCCTCGAGCATACACCATTACATCTTTTGGTCTGACCAATGCTATCACCGTGTTCACATGATGGTGGAAGTCAAGTGATATGGAAATTCTGATGAGTTGCTGTTGAGCCCATCAGCAGCATTTTTGTCTCCCCCATGATTCATGTTGAACATCAACCTAGTGTTGAAAACTTTGTAAGCAATGCCTTCGTGTTCCGTTCATGAAGCTTATGCTTGGATGGAAGAAGTGACTTCCTTGAATTCATGTGCATTTGGTGCAAGTTGTCACTGTGAGTTTGAGAAAGGTTGTTTTGTTTCTCCGGTACCATTCCAAGTCACCATGCATGTGCGAAGTATTCTATGGTCTGATAGACTGATCATCTTCATTCCATATGAATTTCCTAGCACACCAAGCCACTAACTGATTTGTTCAAGGAGAAGAAGTTCCTTCTTAAGAGCATGCCTTATGCAAGGACTTCGTTATCCGCGATGATGGTTCCCCACCTGAACTCGGTAGTGTTTTATCATAAGACTACCATGTGGTCATTTTTGTCTGGGACAGCGTGTTCGCACATGTTTAGCAGAACTAGCTCATGTTTTGGAGCTTGCTATCGTAGTTCATCTCCCGAGAATCTCGCAATGCCATCTCGTCGATTTTTGTTGCAAACTTCATTTTTCTCTCTAGACTGGATGGGTCTGGAATATCCTGACACCAACCAGATCTGAATCTCAGGCAGATATGATGGTTGGATCATTCCTAGCATTTGCATTATGTTCCCAGCTTGCACCGCCATTGTGCCAATTTCCATGGGCAGCCCTCTCAGTAATTGTTGTTTAGGATCATCTTCAAAAGTGGTCCTACCATGCGTCCCATCCATTTCCGATGACAAGCAAATCATCCATCGCGTTGTCTTCAACAAGGTAGTCCACATCATCCATTCGAATCCGGATATGCCATTCCTTTGAACTCCGCCAAACGATCGTTCGGAAAATTGCCTCAGGCTGGTGAGAAGAGTTCCAATGGTCTATGTATCAAAAGTAATTCCTTTTGCCACTTGAGGGAATAGTTCTTTGGGCCATCTATTCCAAAGTGCCCCGTTATGGTATCATAGCAATTAACTCCTCGCTACTCTGACTCCATCACCTTCTTTCTAAGCGTGGAATTGTTGCCCACCAAATCAAACCTTGTTGTTTGTTCTTCCATCCCTCTCGATGTGTTTTGTGCCTCAACTCGAGATGTTTCAACCTATCATTCCACGAGTTGATCTTGAGTGCTCGATCTTCGAGGAGATCGCTTCCTATAGAGTTTCTTTCGTCCCCGCCGTGTTGGATGAAGATCTCAAAAGCAAGGACGCCAAGATCAATTGGAGCAATGAACCAACCTATTCGGAAGGGAATTGGATCGACAATATCGTGTTAGTTTTGTGTCCCTCCGCTCTACTTACTCACGCCTTGAATCTCGGACGAGATTCTTGTTTAGTGGGGGTGAGTTGTCACATCCCTAGCCTTGCAATGCACTAGTGCTAGCTTGGTTGTTGCATCATGTCTAAATTTATTGAAAGTTGAAATGGGGATTGCTCAAACCCTAGCACCAAACCAAATCAACTAGGTTCAAATAAAAAATATTCTCAATGAACCCAAAGTACCCTTCAGAAAAGTTTATCATTTTTGGATTGGTTTAAAACCTCTGCCAAAAATGGTGCACATATTTCTAGGCCATTCTGGATTTTTGAATTAAACCATATGGTATTTGCATTTGGGCATTTAATTGCTAAATAATATTTTAAATGCTCAAATAATCGCAAACTAAAATGTTCACTGTAGGATATATTCCCAACAGTGATCATGAGTAGTTTCATGATTTTTGGAAGTGTCTAAGTATTTTTAATAAAGCCCTAAAACTACAGAATAATAGAAAACATAATTTAATAGAAACAACAGAGAGAGAGGCTCACCTGGGCCACTTACCTGGCAGCCCACCTGGCCAGGCCACCTGGCGGCCCAGCTGGCAGCCCAGCCCAACAGGGGCAGCGCTGTCTTCTTCCTCCTGCCAGGAGGAGAAGCAGCTGCGTGCCCCACGCACGCCGCGGCCATCTCCTCCCTCACTGCCTGCCTGGCTCCTCCTCGATGCGTCTGGACGATGCCACGCAACCCCCTCGACCTCCTCTCACCCTCTCCCGAGCTCTCTCCCTCCCTCTGCTCTCTCCCCCTCTCGCGCCCGAGCGCACCGCAGCGCGCCGCCAAGCACCACCGCAGCCATAGCCGACCCCGTGCCTCTCCATGCTGACCCTGCCGTCCGCCGACGCCGTGAAGTTTTTCTCAACAAGCGCAAGTCCGGACGCCTGCAACACCGACACCACCGCTGCCTTCCTCCTCGCCTCCCACCACCACTGTCGCTGATTCGCGCAGATGCAGACGCCCCGAGCCCGCCGAGCTTCTTCTCCGACCTTGCAAGTGAGCTCCTTATCCAACCCCCTCTTTTCCCTCACATTTGCGAAGCTCCAGGACGCATCTCCGCCATGGTGAGAGCTCGACTCCGCCGCGCATGTCGTTGTCGCTGCTCTAGCCGCCTTCGCTAGGCCCGAGCCCACCTCATGCTCAAGAAGCCCTCAGAGCCGAACGCACCCACTCACCTGTCTCTACCGTGTCCCGTAGCGCCGCCTCGGCACCTCCAGCCCGGCCGCTTGCTGTCGCGCCGCAGATTACACGCCGCCGGGCTCCTTCCGCTATGCCTTAGATGCGGGCGAAGCGAGGGCTCCCTCCCGGTGCCCTCAAGACTCACCGCTGCCCCTAGCGCCACCCGGCGAGCCGCCGCCAAGATCGATGGTCGCCGCGGCCTAACCTCGCCATGACGACGTGGCACGCCATTAGGGGCTAACCACCATGCTTTAAAACCCCAGGGTCAATGACAGCGGGCCCCATACCTTAATTAACCATGTGGTTTTTCCTCCTTAACATAAGCTAAAGCCCGTGGGCCACCTGCTGGGCTTTGACCTTGACACCTCGGCGTTGACTGGACCCACTTGGTCACCTCATCGCGACATCGTTAGATCGACATGCAGGACCCACGTGTCAGGTTTAACTCGGTCAGCGTAGTTGGCCTGTTGACGCCATGCCGATGCAATAAATCAATTATCGGAATTATTCTTATACAGAAATTCCACAAAATAGCAAAACTTCTAAAATTCATATAAAATCAACCGTAGCTCGTAATGAAATAATTTATATATGAAAATGATCGAAAAATCCAATCAATCCATCTGTACAACTTTCATGCATGTTGGATCAACTTATACCTACTGATCAGGTCAAATCAATTAAATGGCATTTGAATTTCACATATGGAGTTTGAATTTGAACCCTTGGTTCAAACCAACTTCATTTAATATGGTTGCTAGTTGCATTAGCTAAATCAACAGCATATTGCCATGACATTATCATGCATCATATTTGTTGCATCGCATTGATTGTGTTCCTCTTTGTTTGCCGGTATTTGTCCCCTCTCGATAGACGTGGTTCCGACGATAAGTTCGATGACACCGATGAAGAACTATACTATCTTCGTAAGTGCTGTGCAAGCAAAACCCCTTGTTCATTCCGATATAATCCCACTCTCTCGCTCCTGCTCTATTTTACTGCATTAGGACAACAATGACTCATGTGTTACCTGCTATGTAGCTGAACCCCTTTATCCTCTCGTGATGACCTGTCATTCCACAAGAATTAGATGAAACCCACTAGCATGAGTAGGAGTTGTTTGAGCCCTCACAGCCTACTCATTCATGCTTGTTTGTCATGCCTGCTACTTCTTAGAGTTGAGTCAGGTCTGATTCATCGGGAATGAATTGGAATGGTGTGTGAACATGTCCTACTGTGTGTGAGCTAAGTGTGTGAACACAATATGGTAAAGGTAGTGGTGAGAGGCCATGTAGGAGTACATGGTGGGTTGTCTCATTGAAACCGTCCTCAGGAACTGAGTTCTGTGTTTGTGATCCATGAACAGCTACTACCACGCATTGGAATGCTTAAGTGCCCCTCTCAACTTATTAATCAACTCGATCTCTGTCCAGGAGTTGCAACTAGTTTCTAGTGTTTGTAGGATATGTGTTGGGGGCCGTGCGTAGCGCTAACCCTAGGGGTGGGCTATGTTGCGGTAGATACACCGTGGCACGTGTACCGGCGCCTGCTTGGTGTCTCGGGAACCCTGCTCACATCGCTTGGGGCCGTGAACGACACCCGGCCGGATCTCCTTGCGGATGGAACCTGAATAGGCGATAAACCCGACGAGACTTGTGTGGTTAGTCGTCGTGGCCGACTCCTCGCCAAAGCTTCCGCTTGAAGGTTGCCGAGATACACGACGTGTACATGGTGGTAAGTGGCGAGAGCGTGTGAAGAAGTACACCCCGCAGGGTTAATATGATCTATTCAATAGTCGTGTCCATGGTAAAGGACTTCGGGTTGCCTGCATAGTTCATAGACAAGTGAAAGTGGATACTCTAAAATGCGCAAGATAAGCGTGAGTGCTATGGATGGCGTTCGTGAGGTAGACGAGAGCGGATCCATAGTGGTGTATTGATATGGTGAATATGTGGACTGATCGCGCCACCTCAAAAGAGTTACTTGCAATGTAGTTCAGATATCCACCGAGTCAAAGCTGGCTTGCCGCAGTCAAACTCCACCACCCCTTTGTTGATAATGATGCATATGTAGTTAGTTCTGATGTAAGTCTTGTTGAGTACATTTGTACTCACGTTTGCCTATTTTATGTTTTTGCAGAGAGACTTCAGTCTCGCTAGTAGTTCCGCGTGGACTTCGACGTTTAGCTTGTTACCTCAGCTATGATCTTGCGCCTCGGCAGATCTCGGTAGATAGTCGCTTCTAAGCCTTTTTCATTTATAGTTGTCTGTACTCGCACATGTTAAGCTTCCGCTTGTGCTTTGACTTGTATGTTTCAGTATGTTGGGTCATGAGACCCATGTTTGTAATATCTCGCTCCTGAGCCTAATAAATATTTGAGTCGAGAGTTATGTTGTGATGCCATGTTGTATTTACACATATTGAGCATATTGTGTGTATGTTTGAAATGCTTGGTATGTGTGGGATCCGACAATCTAGTTGTTTATCCTTGGCAGCCTCTCATATGGGGAAATGTAGTCTAGTGCTTCCTAGCGATAGTAGTCTCACAGCCGGTTCACCGAGTCCTGCTAGCCCAAAGACTACCGCTCAACACTTGACTGGCGGCATGTGTTTCACTTCGCTCTGTGTTCGTCCTTCGGGAAATGTCACGCGGTGACATCCGGAGTCCTGCCTAGCCTGCTACAGCCCGGGTTACCGGGGTCCTGTTAGCCCAGTGCTCCAGCCCGGATTCACACGTTGATGACCGACATGCTCGATGTGATTCATGTATGCCTGTCCCCATGGGTTAGCGCCGCTTTGGGTTCACGACTAGCCATGTCGGCCCGGGTTCTCTGTCATGTGGATGCTAGCGACACTATCATATACGTGAGCCAAAAGGCGAACCGGTCCCGGGCCATGGTAAGGCGACACCCGTGGGAATACCGTGCGTGAGGCCGCAAAGTGATATGAGGTGTTACCGGCTAGGTCGATGTGACTTGGAATCGGGGTCCTGACACCGGCGGAGAAACTGCTTCACCGGTTTGTACTTAGGATCAACATTAAGAGTGTGCTCAGCGAGTTCCTCGGTACTCGGCATGTCAAGGCTTCCATGCAAAATGTCCCGATTCTCACGGATGAACTCGATGAGCGCTTTCCTATTTCGGGTCCAAGTTGGGCGATAGTGAACTGCTTGGACGAATCGCCAGCACGAAGTCAACAAGCTTAGTCTCAGCCGCCGATTTGAACTTTAAACCGGATCATGCTCAGTAGTTGGCTTCTTCAACGGGTCATGTCCGCCGGATCAACATTGTCATTGTAATATTTTAACTCCTCCGTAGCACAAACCGACTCGATAGGCCGCACCACCTTCCTCGCATTCCAAAGCAATCTTGCGGCTTCCATGAACCGTTATCGTTCCCTTGTGACCCGGCATCTTGAGCTGTAAATAGATATAACAAGGACGTGCCATGAATTTGGCATAAGCCGGCCACCCAAATAGAGCATGATATGGGCTCCGGATCTTCACTACTTCAAAAGTCAGCGTCTCGGATCGGGAATCATGATCGTCCCCAATGGCCACCTCCAGAGCTATCTTGCCAACAGGATATGCTGACTTGCCAGGCACCACACCATGGAATACTGTATTGGACGGTTTAAGATTTTTATCTGTCAGCCCCATACGGCGGAAGGTCTCATAATATAAGATGTTAATGCTGCTCCCTCCATCCATGAGTACTTTGGTGAATTTATAACCTCCCACCTGAGGGGCTACCACCAATGCTAGCTGACCCGGATTGTCAACCCGGAGAGGGTGATCCTCTCTGCTCCATACGATTGGTTGTTCCGACCAGCGTAAATAACGTGGTACGGCCGGTTCAACAGAATTCACCGCCGCCACGGACTTTTCGGTCTCTCTTAACCAAGCTAGTCATGAAAACATGATATTGCCCACTATTCAACTGCTTTGGATGGCTCGATAACCCGATCGCTGCTGCTGGTCAGAACCATTTTGGTTATTCTAACTATTCGATTGTTATGTCCACCCCGATTGCCATTGAAGCTCGAACCGAAGCTCCTCCATCGTGACCCGCCCATGGAAACCGGATCCTGAACCGCCACCGACCCGTGATCATAACGGAAAGCATTAGAATTCTTGAACTCCTGCATAATGTAACAGTCCTTCCAAAGGTGGTTGGTCGGCATCTCCTTCGTCCGTGCTTTGGATGAGGGCTGGTTCAACAAATAGTTCAGCGATCCGGTTAGGATTCGACCTCCACCGCGATTCGCCGCTTACCCTTTGCGTCGCTGACCCTTGTCCCGCGAGTTAGTATTAGCCACAAAATCTACGCTGCCATCCGCTTACGCTTGCCTCCGCTCCCATGACCCGCCGTGTTGTGTTGCTGCCCCTTGAGTTGCTGTTCTTTTTTTCCTTCCCCGCCTTGTCATCCTCGCACTCGGGATCCTTGGTACTATCGTAATCAGCATACTTCACTAAAGCACCCATGAGGGTGCCCATGTCGTTACAAAACCGCTTCATTCGCCCCAATTTTAACTTCAGAGGCTTAAACCGGCAGTTGCCTTCCAGAGTTATAATCGCAGAATCAGCGTTGATACGGTCTGATGAGTGCAAAATTTCCGAGACACGGCGCACCCAATGGGTTGTTGACTCTCCATCCTCCTGGACACAGGCCGCTAAGTCCACTATTGAAATGGGTTGTTTACAGGTATCCTTAAAATTCTGGATAAACCGGGCTCGCAACTGGGCCCATGAGCTGATAGAATTGGGCGGCAAGCCTTTTAACCAAGTACGAGCCGTCCCTTCAAGCATCATTGTAAAGTACTTTGCACACGCGGCCTCATCCACATCTAGCATCTCCATGGCCATCTCGTAACTCTCTACCCATGCTTCGAGACAAATCGGCAAAGTAATTTGGTACCTTGCGCGGACCTTGAAGTCTTTAGGTAGCGCACATTGCGTAGAGCGGGACGAGACAGGCACCCCAAGGAACTAGAAGTGACCCGGCTCGACCGAGATAGTGGGACAACTGGCGAAGTTGACGTGCCTCGCCTTGTGCTGCTAACTCGCCTCCCTGCGTGCCCGCGTTCGGTCTACCACTTCACGAGCATCACGAAGACCGCCGCCGAGTTATTTCCACGGGCCGCTTCACGGTTCCATGCATTTCTTGATACGGCCGGCTCCTCCACACGCCTGCTGTAGCTCCGGCTCGGACGAGGGGTGGAATGAATCCGGTCACGGTTATATGAGTATGCCTCCTGTTGAATCAAAGCGGTCCGAAGGAGCTCCTTGACCCGGCGTGTCTCCACCGCCTGCAGAGAATCACCTTCGATCGGGATGGCCTCCAATCGTGAAGCGGCAGCGACAAGATTGTCCATAGGATTGGAATAATGACCGGAGGTGTCCGGACCGGCTGAGGTACGATATTGTTCTCGCCGAGGAGGTTCCATTAGGCGAGGTTGACGGCGCGCCGCCCAGCGCCCGCCGGTTTACCTCTCGCGGATTACTGGTTCTGATCCCGGGTGTGAAAGAGGTTTCGCGCCGAAACCGAAGGCAAGCGAGACATGTGCTTCCGATTCAAGACCTCATGTGACGCGCTCGATCCAAAGATAAGCTTATAGGCCTGGCGCCAAAGCGCCCACTTTGCGGCCATCCTGTTGTTCTCACCTGCCAGTCGGCCTTGGCCTCGAGCGATCTACTCTCACCTTTGCAATTTCTGCGCTAGGGCATCCTGATCCGCCGGGTTGGCCTCTCGCCATGAGCACAGCTAAGCGATCAAACAGATCGATAAGACTTGAGCGGCGGGCGACAGACCTCTCGCCCGGCTGCCGCCGCCGCTGATGATCCGAGAACATTGCTGCTGCGGTCGAAGAGTGGATCGCCGCTTGTGTACCGCCATGAATATTCCAACCCGGTTGGGTAGATCGGAGGGTCCGGAATATCGCCGCCATCGAACAGCCCCCAATCCGTCGCCTTTGCAACCGATCTGGCGATTCGGTTTCTCCGGTTGAGGACTCGTCGCCGGAATAGACGACGGTCTCGCTACCATATCCCGATCCATCCTCATACTCTCCTCCGTGGATGACCCCCACGAAGGCACGCTTCACGGCCGGCTTAACCTGGGCAGATCTCGCACGCTGAGCCGTCCCGACGAGGTCGGTGTAGATGTCCGGCTCAGGACCCGGTTCACCGATCTTGCCGATGAAGACGTGTATGCCCCCAAAGGGGACCCGGTACCCGTACTCAATTGAGCCGGCCTCGGGGCCCCATCCTGCGTCGTCAATGTAGAGCTTGCCGCGACGACTCTTGGTCATCCGGCCCATAGCATAGCCCTTGAGTCCTTCGAACTTGCCCTCCAAGAACGTCAAACCATCGTGCGATAGCCCCACGGTGGGCGCCAACTGTCGTGGATTTGTCACGGCAGATGTCCTCGTGAAAGGACTTAGTCGTGGAGCCATCGCTACGGGTTAACTTGAAGGGGTTAAAGCGGACACAAGGACACGAGAATTTATACTAGTTCGGCCCCTTCGATGAAGGTAAAAGCCTACATCTAGTTGTGATGGAATTGATGGGGTTTTGATGACTAGGGAGAAAACAAGCTTCCCCTAGGTCTCGAGTTGTTGTTGTCTGTCTCAAACCGCCGCCGGGTCGTCCCCTTATATACACGGGTGACGCCCGTCGGTTTACAGAGTCCCGACGCCGGTTCATAGACGTATCCGGCTCGGTCTCTACTATTCCTAACTTACAACACAAGATACATACTGACGCCGGTTTACGCCATCGCATGAAACGGCTATGGCCCATAAGCCCTCTGCTACCTACTTGGGCTTTAACATGTTCAACTGCTGGTGAAGTTAACCCGGCCTGTTCTGGCGGTTTACCCCTAGTGGTAATATCCCCAACAGCTCCCCTTGTGTCGAATCAACAAATTTGGGTTGAATACTCTACCCTCGAAAACTGTTGCGATCCCCTATAGTTGTGGGTTATCAAGACCTTTTTCTCGGCGCCGCTGTCGGGAGCATAGCTCTATTCTTTGAGTCACTTGGGATTTATATCTGCTGGACACTATGAAGAACTTGAAAGACGCTAAGACAACAATTTATCCCTCAACTACGAGGGGAGGTAAGGAACTGCCATCTAGCTTTGCACTTGATTCACCTTCGTTATGAGTAAGCTAGCGACACCTAAACCTGCTTCGCTATTCATTCCGATATGTCGATGTTATTGATGATGCCACTTCTGCTATGCATGATACTTATGATGAAACTACTTCTATGCTTGATACTACTGTGCCCCTTGGTGAATTTCTTGATGAGCAAATTGCTAAGTCTAGAGAAAGAGAAATTATTGAACCTAAATACGGTGATGTTAGTGATGATGAAAATATGCCTGCTATTCCTGAGGGTTATCTTTTTAATGTTGAATCTTCTGCAGTTGTTCTTGCTTGCCAGGATAGACTTGAACTTAAGAGGTTGCTAGTTAAATGGAGTAAAGAATCTTTTAGAGATAGAATGAGACCCGACCCTGCTTTTGCTACTTCACCTATTTGTGTTCCTGATCAGGATTATTATGATTTTTCTGTTGATCCAGATATAATTACTTTGGTTGAATCTGATCCTTTTTATGGCTATGAATCTGAAACTGTTGTGGCACATCTTACAAAGTTAAATGATATAGCTGCCCTCTTTACTAATAATGAGAGATCGCGCTACCTTTATCTACTCAAAATATTTCCGTTCTCATTAAAGGGTGATGCTAAGATATGGTTTAATTCTCTTGATCCTGGTTGTGTGCAAAGTCCCCAGGATATGATTTATTACTTTTGTGCTAAATATTTCCCTGCTCATAAGAAACAAGCTGCTTTGAGGGATATATATAATTTTGTGCAAATTGAAGAAGAGAGTCTCCCACAAGCTTGGGGGAGGCTTCTCAAGTTACTTAATGCTTTGCCTGATCACCCTCTTAAGAAACCTGAAATACTTGATATCTTTTATAATGGACTAACTGATGCGTCCAGAGATTACGGATAGTTGTGCTGGTTCTCTTTTCGGGAAAGAACACGGATGAAGCTGAAATTCTATTGAATAATATGTTGACAAATGAAAATAATTGGGCACCTCTCGAGCCAACTCCCGAGCCAGCTCTCGAGACAATCATCGAGCCTATTCCTAAACCAACTCCAAAGAAGAGAGGTGTTCTATTTCTCGATCCCAAGATATGCAAGAAGCAAAGAAATCTATGAAAGAAAAAGGTATTAAAGCTAAAGATGTTCAGAATTTACCTCCTATGGAAGAAATACATGGTCTTAATTTACCGCCTGTTGAAGAAATATATGATCTCAATTACTTATTTACTGAAGAACCTCACGAGATCCCGACACAGGTAGTAAAGGTAAATTCTCTCTATAGATATGATAAAGTGAAGTCCTCCTACTAAAATTGCTAGTCGATTGCTTGGATGAGTTTGATAACTTTATGTTTAAGCAAGATGACTTTAATGCTTATTTTGGTAGACAATTAAAACAGAATACCTTTATGATTAAACGCTTGAGTGATTATATGGCTAATATTGGAGGTGAACTTAAACTTGTTAGCAAACATGCTTCTATGGTTACCACTCAAGTAGAGCAAGTACTTAAAGCTCGGAAAGAAGTACTTGATGAAATGAATAGTAAGAAAAATGATTATGGTGTTAGAGTGGCTACTAGAACTGGTAGAATGACTCAGGAACCTTTGTATCCTGAAGGCCACCCTAAGAGAATCGAGCAAGATTCTCGAGAAATAATATTGATATGCCTAGTTCTTCTAAAAGGAAGAAAAGAAAATGATAGAACTGCAAACTTCTAGTGAACCTATTGCTGAACCACCGATAATCCAAATGATATCTCTATGTATGATGTTGAAACACAATCTGTAATGAACATGAACCTAGTGAAAATGTTAATGATAATGTTCATGATGATGCTCAACCTAGTAATGATAATGATGTAGAAGTTGAACCTGCTGTTGATCTTGATAACCCACAATCAAAGAATCAACGTTATGATAAAAGAGACTTCGTTGCTAGGAAACATGGTAAAGAAAGAGAACCATGGGTTCAGAAACCCATGCCTTTTCCTCTGAAACCATCCAAGAAAAAGGATGATGAGGATTTTGAGCGCTTTGTTGAAATGATTAGACCCATCTTTTATGTATGCGATTAACGATGTGCTCAAAACAAATCCTTATGCTAAGTATATGAAGGATATCATTACTAATAAAAGAAAGATACCTGAAGCTCAAATTTCCACCATGCTTGCTAATTATACTTTTAAGGGTGGAATACCAAAGAAACTTGGAGATCCAGGAGTACCTACTATACCATGCTCCATTAAAAGAAATTATGTTAAAACTGCTTTATGTGATCTAGGAGCCGGTGTTAGTGTTATGCCTCTCTCTTTATATCGTAGACTTGATTTGAATAAGTTGACACCTACTGAAATATCTTTGCAAATGGCTGATAAATCAACTGATATACCTGTCAGTATTTGTGAGGATGTGCCTGTTGTGGTTGCAAACGTTACTATTTTAACGGACTTTGTTATTCTTGATATTCCCGAGGATGATAGTATGTCTATTATTCTTGGAAGACCTTTCCTTAATACTGCAGGGGCTGTTATTGATTGCAACAAAGGCAATGTCACTTTTCATGTTAATGGTAATGAGCACACGGTACATTTTCCGAGGAAACAACCTCAAGTTTATAGTATCAACTCTATTGGAAAAATTGCATCGTTTATATTTGGAGGTTTTGAATTTCCTCTCCCTACTGTCAAGAAAAAATATGATATACTTATTATTGGGGATGTCCATATCCCCGTTGAGGTAACATAGTGTTATTCGAAATTTCTCTGGTTCCATGATTATCGGAATGAGTTTGTTAACAAGACTTGATCAACCTTGTTAGCGGATTCTTTTTTATGAGCATGAGATGGATGAAACTAGAAGCACAACCTTCTGTACCCTCTTTATATTTTCTGTTCCTTAGTAGAAATAAAGTAAAAATAGTATTTTTCTGTCTGTTTCCTGATTTATCCGTGCAATATAAAAATATCCCGAAAATAAAAGTCCTCAGAATGCCATGCCAATTTAATATGATTTTTTCAGGAATATTTGAGGATTTTTAGTGCAAAAATTACCGCGGGGGGAGCTGCCACCTGGTCACGAGGGTGGAGGGTGCGCCCTACCCCCCTAGGCGCGCCCCCCTGCCTCGTGGGCCCACGGTGGCCCTCCTCCACTTATCCCTGCACCCATCTTCTTCCTCTGCCTCACACAAACCCGAAAAACCAACTCAAGCTCGTGTTCCAGCCCCCGTTGCTGTGATTTTCGATCTCCTTGCTCAAAGCACCTCTCGCAAAACTGCTTGGGGAGATTGTTCCTTGGTATGTGACTCCTCCATTGGTCCAATTAGTTTTTGTTCTAGTGCTTTATTCATTGCAAATTTGTGCTGCATAGGTGACCATGTTCTTGAGCTTGCATGTCAAATATATATGGTTCCAAGTAGTTCTAATGCTTGATATATGCTCTAGGCACTTGTATGAGTAGTTGCTATCAGTTTTATTGAAGTTGGTTCACTTTTGTTTGAAGTTACTAAAAATTTCAGATTGTTTCAGAAATAATGAAATTTTTTAGGGGCTCGTCGAGCCGAAGCTCGAGGGAAAAACAAAAGGAAGAAGAGCAGAAGCCCAAATTTAATTTACCTCACACCGCGGAGGTCTGACCGTGTGAATGGCCTTCCGATGACTTCTTGAGGAGAGTCGGGATTTATGAGGATTTCTATCTATTGATTGAGAATGCCGGCCTCACCAACTTCCTCCGCGACCAACGTCATCAGTATCTCTTACTCACAAATACTTTTGTGCAGAACTTCTACTTTTCCCTAAGAAATCACCTCCAACAAGAGAGTTCCATTTATATGACGTTGTTAAGGAGATGACATTAGCTGAATTTTGCGAGGTTTGCAAAATACCTTTTGAGGGCACCTTAGATGAACCACACCGTAATGAAGTGGAAGCTTTTGTTAACACTATCACTTTGGGAGAAACCAAGAAGGTTTCTGATGCAAGAATCACTAGCATACATTTTCCTGTTTTACGTTACTTTGCCTTATTTGCTAGTCGTTGCTTGATTGGACGCGGGAACTGTGGGAACCTTAGTATTCCTGATATTATTATTTTTCTCCATGGTTTATACCGCAATAACTCTGTTATTATGGGTGGAATTGTTGCTAGACGGTTAAGTCTGAACCGTACTAAGGGCCCCGTCTTTGGAGGCATTTATGCTTCACGCCTAGCTGAATATTTTGAGATACCTATTAGGCATGAGGAGAAAGAAGAAACAGCGTTGCCCCGTGCTTATTTAGATTATAAGAGTATGCTAGCGCATGATTTTCTTGTTAAGAGTCGCAAGGGAGCTTAAATATAAATTGTACTTTGATAAACATCACCCGAGACTATTACTTTGCCTGCTCCCTCTTTGTTTAATTTGTCTACAGGTCCTTACATTGTTCCGTGGGCGGCTATTCAAGCCTATCGGAATCCTGCACCAGCCCCGGAACCGGATCCACAAGATGAGCCTCCACGAATGTCTGTTTATTCTTGGGATCCTGAGGCGGTTGCCGATCGATGGCAATCGAGTCCTCTTCATCACATTATGATCCCAACTATTCGTCATCGCAGTACGACCCCAGCTACACCTACGGGTATCCGCCAGGCTATCCCTGGCAATAGACCAACTTAGGCCAAAAGCCTAAGCTTGGGGGAGTACGTATTTCTCATCGACATTACATTTATGTTCACACACACTCATTACTAGATGTTGGTGCTCATACTCTTTCATTGTAATATCCATGTTAGTTTAAATTTCTTTTTCTAGCTATCTTCTTGTGTGTTTGATAAACCTTAAGAAAAAAAAGAAAAAAATTAGTTAGTCTACTCTCCATGCTTGTAGTAGAATTAAATAAAAACCCAAAAATATTTCCTGTTCTTCTTTTTACTTGTTGGGAGCTTTCCCATGTAAATAGTTTTTATTTTTCTTTTCCTTTCTTTGGGGGTCGAGAAGACCATATTGAAAATGCTTAGTGGCTCTCATATGCATGATCGTTTATTTAACTTAGAGCCCATATTACTTGTCTTCTCTCTTGAGTTGAATGCTTGCAGATTCCAGCTTAGTCCAATGCACGTGCACTCTTATTATTATACACACCATTCGGTCGTGCAAGTGAAAGGCAATAATGATGATATATGATGGACTTATTGGGATGAGAAAAGCTGGTATGAACTCGACCTCTCTTGTTTTTGTAAATATGATGATTCATCGTTCCTGATTCAGCTATTATGAAGTAAACATATTTGCAATGACATTTAGAGATTATAGTTGCTTGTGCCATGCTTGATTAGCTATGAGTTATAATGGTTTACCTTATGCGTGCCAACATGCTATTAGAATGATTATGATATGGTATGATGGGATGGTATCCTCCTTTGAATGAATTGAGTGACTCGACTTGGCACATGTTCACGCATGTAGTTGAATCAAATCAACATAGCCTTCATGATATTTATGTTCATGGTGGATTATATCCTACTCATGCTTGTATTCGTGTAAATTAATTTTAATGCATGTTTACTACTGTTGTCGCTCTCTCGCTTGGTCGCTTCCCGCCTTTTGCTAGCCTTCACTTACTAAGCGGGAATACTGCTTGTGCATCCAAACTCCTTAAACCCCAAAGTTATTCCAGATGAGTCCACTATACCTCCCTATATGCGGTATCTACATGCCGTTCCAAGTAAATTTGTATGTGCCAAACTCTAAACCTTCAAATGAACATTCTGTTTTGCATGCTCGAATAGCTCATATGTCAACTAGAGCTGCCCTTATCTTCCGTGTTAGGCGGGTTATTCTCAAGAGGAGTGGACTCGCTCCTCATTCACGAGAAAATGGCTGGTATCCGGATGCCCAATCCCATGCTTTATGCAAACTAAATCAAAATAATTGCAAACAAAACTCCCCTTGGGACCCGTTGAATGTTGGAGGCACTCGTTGTTTCGAGCAAGCCATGGATTGATGCTTGTGGAGGAAGGGGAGTATAAACTTTACCATTCTGTTTGGGAACCGCCTATAATCTGTTTAGCATGGAAGACATCGTCATCTCTTAGTTGTTATGTTGACAATGAAAGTATGCCACTCAAAATATAATTTATCTCTATTTCAAAACCGAGCTCTGGCACCTCTACAAATCCCTGCTTCCCTCTGCGAAGGGCCTATCTATTTACTTTTATGTTGAGTCATCACCCTTCTTATTAAAAAGCACCCACTGGAGAGCACACTGTCATTTGCATTCATTATAATTGGTTTATATTGGGTATGACTTGACTGGATCTCTTTTACCATAAATTACAATGTTTAGTCAGTCCTTGATCTTTAAAGGTGCTCTGCATTTATGTTTTGCGAAAGGGCTAGCGAGATACCATTTTGTTATATCATGTTATGATTATTTTGAGAAAGTGTTGTCATCCGAGTTTTATTATTATGGCTCGCTAGCTGATTATGCTATTGATATGAGTAATTATGAGACCTACGTGTTATTGTGAGTATGGTTAGTTCATAATATTGGCTAAAACTTGAATGCTGGCTTTTCATGTTTACAACAACAAGAGAAAACAGAGTTTGTAAAAGTTTTTCTTTTTCTCTTTCAGTTTGTCAACTGAATTGCTTGAGGACAAGCAAGGGTTTAAGCTTGGGGGAGTTGATACGTCTCCGTCGTATCTACTTTTCCAAACACTTTTGCCCTTGTTTTGGACTCTAACTTGTATGATTTGAATGGAACTAACCCGAACTGACGCTATTTTCAGTAGAATTGCCATGGTGTTGTTTTATGTGCAGAAAATAAAAGTTCTCGGAATGACCAGAAACTCCACGAAACACCTTAGAAAAAATAATAAAAAATCCCCGCCAAAGATGAAGACCAGGGGGCCCACACCCTTCTCACGAGGGTGGGCGGCGCGCCCTCCCCCCTGGGCGCGCCCCCTACCTCGTGGGTCCCATGGTGGCCCTCTGACGCCAACTCCAACTCTATATATTGGCTTTCGGGGAGAAAAAAAATCAGAGAGAAAGTTTCATCGCGTTTTATGATACGGAGCCGCCGCCAAGCCCTAATCTCTCTCGGGAGGGCTGATCTGGAGTCTGTTCGGGGCTCCGAAGAGGGGGATTCGTCGCCGTGGTCATCATCAACCATCCTCCATCACCAATTTCATGATGCTCACCACCGTGCGTGAGTAATTGCATCGTAGGCTTGCTGGACAGTGATGGGTTGGATGAGATTTATCATGTAATCGAGTTAGTTTTGTTAGGGTTTGATCCTAGTATCCATTATGTTTCGAGATTGATGTTGCTATGACTTTGCTATGCTTAATGCTTGTCACTAGGGCCCGAAAGTGCCATGATTTCAGATCTGAACCTATTATGTTTTCATGAATATATGTGTGTTCTTGATCCTATCTTGCAAGTCTATAGTCACCTACTATGTGTTATGATCCGCAACCCCAAGTGACAATAATCGGGACCACTCCCGGTGATGACCATAGTTTGAGGAGTTCATGTATTCACTATGTGCTAATGCTTTGTTCCGGTTCTCTATTAAAAGGAGGCCTTAATATCCCTTAGTTTCCATTAGGACCCCGCTACCACGGGAGGGTAGGACGAAAGATGTCATGCAAGTTCTTTTCCATAAGCACGTATGACTATTTACGGAATACATGCCTACATTACATTGATGAACTGGAGCTAGTTTTGTGTCACCCTATGTTATGACTGTTACATGATGAACCACATCCGGCATAATTATCCATCACTGATCCGGTGCCTACGAGTTTTCCATATACTGGTTTACGCTTATTTACTTTTTCGTTGCTACTGTTATCATCACTACAAAAATACCAAAAACATTACTTTTGTTGTCTTTACTTTGTTACCGTTACCACCACTATCATATTACTTTGCTACTAAACACTTTGCTGCAGATATTAAGTTTGCAGGTGTGGTTGAATTGACAACTCATCTGCTAATACTTGAGAATATTCTTTGGCTCCCCTTGTGTCGAATCAACAAATTTGGGTTGAATACTCTACCCTCGAAAACTGTTGCGATCCCCTATACTTGTGGGTTATCAATCACCCAGAACAAGATCTTCCCGTTTTTTGTTCCTACGATGTTGTGTCGTGCACGTACCTACTAGTTGTATAGTGGTAGTACTTGTAATATAGTATTAGGAGTACAAACTTGGTACTAGTAGGAGTAGTACTAGTACGAATTGCTTCTACTCTATCAACGAGCCCCGTCTGACACCAAATTTCTTGGCTTCCGTGCTACAGCTAGATCTTCCCCTCGTTTCTGTTTTCCAACCCGGCGGCGGGCAGGGTGTCGGTTTGCTCAATGGCGGTCCCACATGAAAGTGAAAATGCTAGGCAACACGCCTTCCCTAAGCTATGTGTCGTGCCGGATGGGCCGTGTTGTACTCCCGATTCCCGGGCTTGTGGGGGTGTGACGCGAACGCGGCCGGCCTTTTCCTTTTACCAGCAATGTGCCCGTGCGTTGCGACGGATCCAAAGTAGTAGAATAGTAGTATTTGTTCACAAACTTGAAAGAAATCACTATTGTTTTGATATACTCCTAATATATTACTCCCTCCGTACCTAAATATTTGTCTTTTTTGAGATTTCAAATGGACTATCACATACGGATTATATAGACATATTCTAGTGTTTCTAGCAAGATGCTCACGCGTTGCACGAAGTTGATGGAAAAGGTAAGAACATCTTATAAATTGACGGATGGAGTACTAGTTACAGTGATGCATATAATTAAGCAAAGGGGATCGCACATGTCGGTATTGACTTGAACGAGAATGCAACAACACAATAAGAATTAAGGCCACGATGATGCGATCGCAGTGGTGGTTACAGAAGGCAAGAAGAAAGATGGATCCACGAACGTACGACCTCCTCCTCCTCAACTTAGTGCGTCGGGCCACCGACCGGCGGCTAAGGAGCGGCGGCTTTTGTGGCGAGGTCGAGGAGCTTCTCAGCAAAGGCATCCAAGGCTTCCAGCCGGTTGAGGAAGGCCAACGTCGTAGCGTCCTCACTAGCCTTGTAGATACCTATGTACACGATTTGCTCATACACGTGGATGTGTAGGTCGACGAATTGTTGCAGGCGGAGCCCATGCAGCGCGACCTCCAGTGGACATTCTTCGTGGCGTCGGTGGCGGTCATGAGGCCACCAATGCTTGAAACAGGTTCCGGCCATGGAGGCCGATTAGGGTGGCAGGCAATGAGGAGCCCGGGCGCGCGGCCTGGAGGAGTACGGCAATGTCGTCCGAGAGCTTCTTGAGGACGGTGAACTTGTTGCTGGTGGCAACGATCATCTGGTCCAACTGAGAGTCGTAGTTGGCATCGACGGTGGCCATCCACCAGCCGGTCTCCAACGCCGTCTGGAGACAATCCTCGGCGCCATGCCGCAGGCCGGCGTCGTGGACCATCTGGCGCAGCCGCTGGCCGCTCACGCGCATCATTGCCATGGGTCTGGAGTGAGCTCTTTTGCGCTTAGTTTAGGTGCTTAGGCAAATGCTTAGGTGCGTACGATGTGGTAGATGCATTGGAATGGAGGGGCGCCTTTATATGAGGGCAATGAGGGCAAACTGTGTTGCATTCACATCGTGCAGCCTCTTTTCCCGGACCTCCTCCCATTACTTCCCTCATGCATTAATTGAAGGAGGATGCATTGGTCGTTCAACATATCGGGAACCGCTACTCCCTACCTCGTATGCATTAAAGCCGATTCGAAACTGCGCTACCATTTGTCAAATTGAATACTCCTCCGCCTAGGTGAGTATTAAGTCATCTTCTGAAAACCAAATACGTAGTAAACACATAGGCGTGGTGCATTAACTCTCATGTTGTTTCTTATATTTTGACATAAATAGAGGAATCAACCAAGAAGAGACGTGGGGCTTGTGTGCTTTTAATGACTTGAGACTATCAAACATGACAAGCAGTGGTCAGTTCGTTGCACAAGAACAAATACAACCCACGTCAGCACACACGCATCTTATATACACTACAAAAAAGACACATCCATGACATTTTAGGCTGAACGAAAAAAAATTCTGTCATACATATGACACTTCTATGACGATAATTGTGACAAAACCCGGTATCATCATAGATGTGGTGGGCTCCTACTTCTATGACAAAAAATCATGACAGAAAATGGCCTTTTCGTCCTGGCGGGCCGGAGACGCAGCTACATGACATTCTTTGGGCCGCCCATGACGGAAAAACCGTGGTAGAAGCGAGGGGAGGAAAATTTAGGGGAGTTCCCGCCTTCCCGGTTACGGTGCGAGGTCGGGGCGAGCGATGCGCGCTTTTTCTCGTACGTGCACGCTGGCGTGTGTGTGCGAGGTGTTGGCTCTAATCGAACCCGGCGAGCGTCATCGAACCCGGCGACAGACCGCAGCTACGCGTTCATCGAACCCGAGCGATCGATCGATGGATGTTAAGCTGAACCCGATCGAGCGATTCTTCGCTCATCGCTGCTAATCAAGCCGATCGATGCTGCCTCAGGATGAACAAATGGCGTTGCGGGGTTGGATGATCGGTGGCGGTGGCGTTGCCTCTGGATGAACAGGACCCGTGGTGTGGTGGAGGGCTTGATGAACAGTAGACGGTGGAGGGGTGGCCGTGGAGGGGTGGTTGAACAGGACCCCGTGGTGTGGAGGGTTGGATGAACAGTAGACGGTGGAGGGGTGCCCGTGGAGGGGTGGTTGAACAGGAGCCGATGGAGTAGCACGCGGTGGAGGCTGGATGAACAGGAACCCGTGGAGGCTGGAGGAGGTCGACGATAGCCCGTGGAGGCTGGAGGAGGTCGACGGTGGAGATGAACAGTATCCCATGGAGTCCCGTTTTGCGGTACGCCACACCCCTCCCGATGAACAGGACCCCTGTTTCGACCGTAGGAGGTCCGTTTCGTCCGTTTTGCGGTATGCCACACCCCTCCTGATCAACAGGACCCCCGTTTGACCGTAGGAGGTCCGTTTCGTCCGCTTGGCGGTGACGCCACACCCTCCCGATCAACGGGACCCTGCTCCGAATGTAGGAGGCCTGCTTCCTCCGCCAGCGGACGCCACACCCTCCCGATCAACAGACCCGCTCGAATGTAGGAGGCCCGTTTCCTCCAGCGGTACGCCAGCCTCGCTTCCATCGCATGTTCCGCCCAAGCCCTCCCGATGAACACGACCACGCATTTCATTCCGACCCAGCCGGTTGGCTCCCCATGAACATGACAACGACGACATCGTTTCTCCGTTCGACCCAGCCATGTACGTAGCGCGCGAGTAGGCGTTCGAGACCCCGCCAGATGTACACATACGTGGCGTATTTTCTTTCTTGCACCTCGCCGTTGTATGCGTGTACATGCTACGCGGCGGCGCCTCTACTACGACGTGCGGCGCCTCTACATCGACCAAGATATATGTATGCATATCGTTCGTGAACAGAATGACAACGCTACGTACGCTTCGACCAGGTGGGTCCCGACTGTCAGGCACTTCCTTGCCTGCGAAGATGTAGCTGGTGGGTCCCAGCAGTCAGGGGGGCGAATCATTTGTTTTTTTTTTGCCCGGACGCACTTCCTTACATGCGAAGATGTAGCTGGTGGGTCCCAGCAATCAGGGAGAAAAAGTTTTTTTCATGAAATACGATGGCCCGTCCGATGGGTCCTATTTGTCCGTGGAGGAATAATTATTTTGCGGCGTAATAAGGAGGCACTTCCTCTGCCGCCGTGGACCCAGTTGTCCGCCTCTCCACGCACAAGATTCTTCCGATGGAAGTCGGTTGTTGACCACATTGACCACGCCGCGCCGAGAGCACCACGGCGGTGGACGACGGCGAGGCCTAGGAAGGGGATGACGCGGAGCCGGGGAAGACGCAGCATTGGATGCCCATGCGAAGAGGAGTACGAGGGTGAGGCTGCCGTCGCCGCAGAATAACAGGGGGTGTGGGTGAGTAGAGGATAGATCGCCAGCGGTGGGAGTAGTAGGGGCGGTGAGGCCTCCACCGCATCGCAGCCGCCACGGAGGCAGGAGCACGAGGCACGACCGGCGCTGGTTTGGTAATTTGGAGCAAGAAGACTAGAGGTTGAAGAAGCACTACGGCCATTGGATGGACATCGTCACGATCCGGAGCTAGAATCATGCATATTGACTAAGTTGACAAATCCTCCGTCCTGTCAACTTAGTAGGCCCACAAGTCAGCTCGCCACTATCTTCGGGTCCCAGCTAACAGCGGAGTATCATTTTTTGTGCGTAATAAGGAGGCACTTCCTTGCATGCGAAGATATAGCTGGTGGGTCCGAGCTGTCGCCAGCGGTAACGTTTTTTCGTGAAATCTGAGGCCCTTTCGGTGGGTCCCTGATGTCGGTGGAGGAATCATTCTTTTGCGCGTAATAAGGAGGCATTTCCTTGCGTGCGACCGTGGACCCGGTATCGGCCTCTCCACGTCTGATCCACTTCAGATGCATGTCGGTCGTTGACCATGTTGACCAGGCAGCGCCGAGAGCACCGTGGCGGTGGACGACGGCGAGGCCTAGGAAGGAACGACACAGGCGGGGAAGACTTCGGCAGTTGTTTCCCGCGGAGAATCGACTACTATACGAGGGTTCTTGGTTAAATGCGCCGTCGCGGAGAAATAAACCTGATATTAAAAGATGTGGGTGAGTAGAGGGATGGCTAGGCCAGCGACGGGAGTATGGTGGTGCGGTGGGTCCAGCGTGGCAGCAGAGCCGGCCGTGGGGAGGAGGGAGCAGGCAGTCCCGCCGGCACTTGTTTGAGCAGATGGAGCAGGAAGAGCAGAGATTGAAGAAGCACGACGGTCGTTGGATGGCCATCCAACAGTCACTGCTTGTGCGTCAACCTTTTTTTAGGAAATCCTCAAATCTGTGGAAAACAGCATAGAGCCCATGTGCCATTATTTCTAATAATTTACAGCCCATTTGCTAATTCTTAAGGTTTTTTTTGGAGCCCATATTCTTTTTGTTAGCATTATAGCCCATATTGTGGCCACGGTTAAAAAATTATACGAAATTTTGCATATTTCGGTGCGGTCCGAACTGTTTGTAATCCCGAAATTTCGACTCGCATTCAAACTGATTTTAAAAATAAATGTATATCAATATAAAATCCAACAAATTATCCATGCATAAAAATTAATGTAATTTAAAATCTCAAAATAAAAAAAAAGATATTTGAAACTAATTGCCGGTTTGATGTGTTTTAAAAATGTACAACCCATTTCTCAATACTGATGGGCCATTTTCTCGGCCAACCAAATGAAAGCTCTCCTCGTCTTGAAAGATTTGCAGCCCAACAGGCCTGACAAAGCGACTTACTTGGCAAATCACAAAAAAAACTGGGCTGTGGCCATGGACCGAGCTGTCAGCCTCTCCACGTACAGTACTCTTCCGATGGAAGTCGTTCCTTGACCACATTGACCACGCCGCGCGGAGAGCACCACGGCGGTGGATGAAGGTGAGGCCTAGGAAGGGGACGACGCGGAGCCGGGGAAGACGCGGCAGTGGAAGCCCGTGCGGAGAGGAGTATGAGGGTTCACTGGTTCGGTTGCGGTGTGAGGCTGCCGTCGCCGCAGGGCCTGGCCAGATGGGGAATAGTAGGGCGGTGAGGCCTCATGGCAGCATAGCCGCCACGGGAGGCAGGAGCATGAGGCACGACCGGCGCTGGTTTGGGCGGCCGAGCAAGAAGACCAGAGGTTGAAGAAGCACTACGGCCGTTGGATGGACATCGACGGTCACTTTGGAGCTAGAATCGTTCATATTGACTAAGTTGACAAAGCCCTTCATCCCGTCAACTTAGTAGGCCCTAAGTCAGCCTCCCACCAAGGTGGGTCCCAGCTAGGTGGGGAGTATTCATTTTTTGTGCGTAATAAGGAGGCACTTCCGGTGGGTCCGAGCTGACAGCGGGGGGAACGTTTTTTCGTGAAATACGGTGGGCCATTAGGTGGGTCCCAGCAGTCAGGGGACAAACGGTTTTTTCGCAAAATACGGTGGCCCGTCCAGTGGGTCCCTACTGTCAGTTGGGGCAATCATTATTTTCCGCGTAATAAGGAGGCACTTACTTGCTGCGGCCGTGGACCCAGCCGAGACTCTCCACGACAAGATATACTTCCGATGGAAGTCGTTCCTTGACCACGCTGACCTCGCCGCGTTCCGTTGCATGCATGCGCCCATGGGTGTGGTGCGCCCCACTATCACCTCTCACGTCGAGTCATCTTCCGATGGCTCTCGGTTGTTGACCATGTTGACCACACTGCGTGCGAAGCGCACCTGTTGGAACGACCGGAGATGGGGAAGAAGGGCGGTGGAGTCGCAGATGGAGAGGTGGGAAACTTCATGGTTGGTCTTGGCGGGCACAGCCATGTGCGCTTACGGAGGCAGGAGCAAGAATAGAGGTTGAAGAAGGAGCACGATTGTTGGATTAACATCCAACGGTCCAGCTACTAGAATCATTTGTTGATTGTTGACAAAGCCGTGTGTACACGTCCGCTTAGTAGGCCCACAAGTCAGTCACCGTCTGACGGGTCCGGTATCAACGGATGAATAATTTTTTTGGCAAAACAAGGAGGCACTTCCTTCTGTGCGAAGATACAGCCGGCGGGTCCCAGCTGTCAGGTGGAGGAAACAAATTTTTTTAGCTTAATAAGGAGGAACTTTCCTTGCGTGCGACCATGGACCTCGTGGGTCCCAGCCGTCGAGCTCTCCATGTACTGATCCTCTTCCGATGACTCGTTTGTTGACCACGCCGCACCGAACATAGCGAGGCAGTGGACGACGGCGAGGCCCCGGACGAGAACGACTCGGAGATGGGAAAAGCGCGCGGTGGAGTCGCAGATTGAGAGGAGAAGGGTTGTAACTGGTTACATTGCGTGGGGCTGTAGTCTGTGGAGAATAACAGGAGGTGTCGAGGGTGGAGGGATAGCCCGGCGGCGGTGGGGTAGCGCTTCGCAGCGATGCGTGCTAAGCAGAGCCGCTAGCCACCGGAGGCCGGACCAGGCGGTCCCGGCGACGCTGGAGGAAGAAGACGAGAGATTGAAGGTGCATGACGGCCGTTGGATATAAATCCAATGGCTGTGGAGGACACAATCATTTGTTGACCAAGTTGACAACGCCCTGCGTAGGCCTCGACCTATGTGCCCACATGTCAGCCTGCAAAAATGTGGCATATATTTAACCCATGTTTCCTAGAATGTGCAGTCCATTTTCTGGGCTGGGTGTACAAATAATTTCGCGTCAATCAGGCCCATTTATATTTTCTAAGAAATCCCAGCCCATTTGCACTTCCTTGAAATACACGTATTAGGTGGGCTCGTTATATATATAACGTTATGTTAGAAGGAGCAATTAATATCAAAGAATAAACCGAAGAGGCGCATTTTTTATATATATAATTAAGAAATTAGCAAGTTATTGCTCAAAATAAAAATGAGCGCGTTATTATTAAATTGGTCCTTCAAAATCTTTGCAAGCTTTTATACATAATCACCAGGATTTTCCTTGCTCGTGAGTCAAAAACAACCAGGATTTTCGTTAAACATTTACTTTTATAAGTTAATAACACGTGGGATGTTTTTATAATGTATATATAAGTCTCTATAAAATATACGATAATAGTAATAATATAAATATATATGTGGTTAGAAGGAAAACATAAATTGGACACAACATTACTTTTATAAGAGACCTGCGTTTTATACCCCACAGTAGGCATACTAACAAGTTCACACACAAATACAACAGAAAAGGTAAACATTCATATCAAACTCAGGTTCACAGGACACGCTCATATTCATAGCCAACATTCACTATCAACAACTCAAAAGATTCATATATACACAAGCTCAGCATATCTATGCATCCAAATGATTGATAGATCACACGACAATATTCATACATAATTCACAAAAGAATCAGATATACACATGTTCAAGATGTTTATGCATCCAAATGATTGAGATCACAGCCAATATGATCCATGGATGAACTTTAATTACCTAGGGTACAGATTTGGTAAATGGTGTTCAATCGGAGGTACTTCTTGCTAAAATTAGTTCTTGTAACGAGTAAACTTTCGAGTACATAAGAGGCAACATGCATAATCTGAACTTTGCTTGTAGGTTTATCCTCAAATAGTGGCCTCGTGTCGAGGGAGGTTTGAGCAACTTGGCCACTACTTTCATCCAACTAGTTCTTGGCTCATCTTGGTCATGTATCTCGCCAAAATTCTACATTGCGGGCGAGAAAGGAGGCGGTTGAGAAAATGAACCACCCAAATTTTGTGTAGTTCAACCGAAATGGAGCATCCTTGGCGTGCAGATCGATTAAGTGCCGATGAATATACGCGCCAACCAACTTGTCGGAATCTTTAGACTCCATGCCATATAGTTCGCTACCATATGTGCCGATAACCAAAAGGCACAAGTTGGGACCAAAGACTGGACTGCATTTTTCTGGGCTATGCACCAAGCAATATTTTTGGCGTTCACTCTCCTAATACTTGGAGTTTGACAATTGGTTGACGTCGGTTGATACTTGAATGAATATAGGCACTTCTTGTCAACATCGATGCTTGTCCGAGTGAACTTTGGAGTACATAGCAGAGCATAAGTACTGTCCATCTCATCATTTTGTGCAGTTCTCTGAAATCACCCGATGTAATGATTTGCCTGCGAGTTCAGCTCCAAATTACTCCTTTATGAAATCGCAAACAGAGCACAATACCAAATTACCAATACATATGACAGGCACAATAATCAGGATAAAGACCAGTACCAACCTGTGTGAGGTAGCATATCAATTACTATTTCCTTTGACTGGAAGCTGAGATAAGCCAAGTGACTGACAGCAAAGGAAGAAAGCAAGCGAAGATTAGCGACTGACAGGAAAGGACGGAATCTGTCGAGGCAATGAAGCACCCAAAGTTTTTGTGCAGTTCCACCAAAATCGAGCATCCCTGTTGGCACATATATTGAGAGAGTGAGATTACTGTAATAGTGGGACTAGTTGATGAAACATACACTAACAAATAGAAGCACCCTCATTATCTTAATGGGTAAAGTTAGCAACATAGTAGTCTTGCTTAAAGAGAGGTATTAGTTTATTTAATCAGTGCCAATTAGCTCAACTCAACACTCAAAGCATTGCCATTTATCATAGGTTGCAAAACTTAAAAGTGCAAAGATAAAGGAGTTTCTCATGACAGTAGCACGATACAAATAGAGATGACAGCAAACTAATATGGATGAAGGCCTTAGGCCCGTACCAACCTGAGAAAAAATCTTATTCATGTAGTCCCATAAGAGATGATAAAGCACTCTTGGAATCACACAATAGTATATATTTTTGTGCACTTCAAATGTATGGTTGAAATCACTCTTGTTTACCGAGGCTGAGATTATATCGAAGATTATCAAGAACTTCCAAAGAGAGTTAAAGCACCGGGCTGGGATACAGTTCATTGTATTGTCTTGTGTAGTTCCACTAAAATGTATGATTGGCACAACATGATCCCTGTTTGCACAAGTAGGAACAAGGTGAAACCTTCATTAGCTCGATGAGAAAGGATAGGAAGACATTAGCATATTACTCAAACAAGATCATCAAATTCATGATGGACAATACGCAAAACATTGCCTCATTGAACCAATGGCAATAAATTGACATGCAAAACAATAGCACTATTATGTCATGACACTAATAATATTCCCTCCCTGCTCCACCCATGATTCACCTCCATAGACAAACATTCACACGTACATGATTCAGCATAGGGTCCTACTAAAGATTTGTTTAACTCCAACAGGAAAATTAGGCAGTAATAAATTAGTGGTACTTAAGTACTCCTAATTAATTAAGTGAGACAGCAGAAGTGGAAGGGCTCCCTGGAGGATCGTCTCACATGTAAGGTAGTCGTTGAGGGAGTCCTGGATTAGGGGGTATCCGGACAGCCGGACTGTGTACAACATCCGGACTATTGAAGCGTGAAGATACAAGACTCAAGACTTCGGCCCGTGTCCGGATGGGACTTTCCTTGGCGTGGAAGGCAAGCTTGGCGATCCGGATATTATATTTCCTTCCTTGTAACCGACTCCATGTAAACCCTAGCCCTCTCCGGTGCCTATATAAACCGGAGAAGTTGGTCCTTAGAAGGCCGATCACAATTACAATCATACCATCATAGGCTAGCTCTTAGGGTTTAGCCTCTACGATCTCGTGGTAGATCTACTCTTGTACTACCCATATCATCAATATTAATCAAGCAGGAAGTAGGGTTTTACCTCCATCGAGAGGGCCCAACACAGGTAAACATCTGTGTCCCTTGCTTCCGGTTACCATCAGCCTTGACGCATGATCGACCCCTACACGAGATCCGCCGGTTTTGACACCGACATTGGTGCTTTCATTGAGAGTTCCTCTGTCGTCATTGTCCAGCTCGATGGCTCCTTCAATCATCATCAACGACGCTGTCCTGTGGCAAGACTTTCCTCCCGGACAGATCTTCATGTTCGGCGGCCAGATCGCGGGCCAACTCGCTTGGCCATCTAGAGCAGATCGACAGCTACGCCCCTGGCCACCAGGTCAGGTTCGGAAACCTGAACTACACGGCGGACGTCCGCAGAGACTTGATATTTGATGCATTTGGGCCTATGCCAGGAGCGCCGGACAGTCACGACGAGCACGGCTTAGACCTGCCATCGGACGAAGCTCGGGGTATTGCCCCCGTAGTATCTCCGGACCTAGATCCGGAGCAGGCTGTGCTGCCTAAGGACGGAGGGATGGACCCCCGCCCCCCAGGTCGCACACTCATCGGCGGTGGAGCTGAACACGGGTCTTGCCTCGGCGATGGCTCAGGACTCAACCCCGGATTCATATCCGGACGTTGGTTCTGTCCAAGACTCCGAGCCCGTCGGGCCAGGATGGGCCCGTAATGGAGTTCACCGCTGTGGATATTTTCAGCACTCGCCTTGGCGACATCTTTGACTCATTAAAGTCTCTCTCTTTGTCAGAGGCTCTTCGCCGAACTATGTCCGCTCGAGTGGGAGGCAAAGCGACGGCGAATTCGCTGCCCACCCACCACCCACTTCATTGCCACGGTCGATGACTTAACCGAGGTACTGAACTTCAACTTCGAAGACATCGACGGTATGGACGACGATGCAGGAGAAGAACATGAACCACCGCTCACTGGGCGGTGGACAGCCACCTCTTCTTATGATATATATATGGTGGACACTCCGAAGGAAACAAATGGCGATGAGGCGACGGAGGATAAAACCTCAGGGAAAAAAGCAAAGAATGGGTGTCGTCGGCACCACTCCAAGCCCCGCCATACCAATACCGGCCCAGGAGACGAAAACAATCCGAATGGTGCCAAGAAGAATACAACCTCGATCAGCCCGCCGAGCGGGACAAACAGGAGGATGAGCAGGTCAGCCTGTAAGAACAAAGCGATGGGCGAATACCCGAGGAGGACAGCTACATGCCCTCCGAAGACGAGATTAGCCTCGGCGACGACGAAGTTCGGGCGTGCTCGAGGATCCGTGAGAGCAGAGCGCTTCAGCGCCGGCTTATAGCCACTGCGAGGAGCCTGAAAAAGAAAGAGGAGCAACTCCAAGCTGATCAAGACCTGCTCACAGACAGATGGACTGAAGTCCTGGCAGCCGAGGAATACGGACTCGAGCACCATACGGCTGGCCGGCCACCTCGTGGCCGGGATAAAATGGCATACCAGTCCGCATACCAGCCAACACCCCACGCCAACATACTACGGCCCGGGGCAACAAAACAGGACAACCAAGATCGATCTATGGATCGCGGGGGCGCGCCTCGGTACGCGACGAGGACCGTCACGCCGGACACACCTTCAACAAGTCTGGCCAGGCCGAATATAGCCACCCAGAGCAATTCGACCTGCATGGCCACATAGCCCGACACAGAGGCGCCATGCACCCCCTCTGCTTCACTAATGAAGTAATGGATCATGAATTCCCAGAAGGGTTCAAACCCGTAAACATCCAATCATACGATGGCACAACAGACCCCACAGTATGGATCGAAGATTTTCTTCTCCACATTCACACGGCCCATGGAGACGATCTACACGCCATCAAATATCTTCCCTTAAGCTCAAAGGACCAGCCCGCATTGGCTAAACAGCCTGCCAAAGAAATTCCATTGGCAGCTGGGAAAACACGGAAGACGATTCCTCAATAACTTCCGGGCACATATGTGCGACTACCGACGCTGATGACTTGAGCCACATTATTCAACAGCCCGGAGAGTCAGCCAGAAATTCTAGACTCGGTTCTTAACTAAAAGAACCAAATAGTCGATCGTCCGTGACGCCAAGCCTGGCGGCTTTTAAGCATAACATCCGTGACGAGTGGCTCGCCGACACCTCGGACAGAAAAACCCAAGTCCATGGCAGCTCTCACAACACTAATGACCCGCTTTTGCTGGCGAGGACAGTTGGTTGGCTCGCAGCAGACTACGCTCGCAATTCAATGGCGCGATAATAACGGCAAGCCACGGCGTAATGACATAAGCGATTTAAACAATGGCGACAAAGATCAAGACACGGCAGTCAACGCCGGATTCAGTGGATCCAAGCCCGGTCAGCGGAAGAAGCCGTTCAAAAGAAATAATCAAGGACCGTCCAGTCTGGACCGCATACTGGAGCGCTCGTGCCAAATTCATGGCACCCCGGACAAGCCAGCCAACCACACCAATAGAGATTGCTGGGTATTCAAACAGGCCGGCAAGATAAACGACGAAGACAAGGACAAGGGGCTGCACAGCGACGATGACGAGGAGCCCCGACGTTCAACACGGGGGGACAGAAGAAATTTCCCCCCAGGTGAAAACGGTCAACATGATCTACGCCACGCACATCCCCAAGCGGGAACGGAAGCGGGCACTAAGGGACGTCTATGCGATGGAGCCAGTCGCCCCCAAATTCAACCCATGGTCAGCTTGTTCGATCACCTTCGATCGTAGGGATCACCCTACTAGCATCCGTCACGGCGGCTCGGCCGCATTGGTCCTAGACCCAATCATTGACGGGTTCCACCTCACGCGCGTCCTTATGGACGGTGGCAGCAGCCTGAACCTGCTTTACCAGGACATAGTGCGCAAAATGGGCATTGACCCTTCAAGGATCAAGCCCACTAAAACCACCTTTAAAGGTGTAATTCCTGGAGTAGAGGCCCGCTGTACGGGCTCTATAACATTGGAAGTGGTCTTCGGATCTCCAGATAACTTCCAAAGCGAAGAGTTAATCTTCGATATCGTCCCCTTCCGCAGTGGTTACCATGCACTGCTCGAATGAACCGCATTCGCCAGATTCAATGTGGTACCACACTACGCATATCTCAAGCTCAAGATGCTAGGACCATGCGGGGTCATAACGGTGAACGGAAATATGGACCGCTCCCTACGAACAGAAGAACATACTGCAACCCTTTCGGCGGAAGTACAATGCGGCCTTCTCCGACAAACCAATCCGGCGACAACAACTTCGAGCATAGTCAAGCGAGTCCGGAGCACCCCGCAACAGGATCATCAGGCACGCCAAGAGCGCGACTAGCAGTCCGGCCTCCGCTTAAGCCCCATCAAAGCAGCATTCGTGCCACGTGCACACAGTTACACACTTAAAATACCATGGGCATAGGTGGAGGCGCATCAACGACTAGTGCGGGTAACCGCCAAATACTTTCATACTCTTTCCCTCTTACCTTTCAAGACACCGCGTTGGCGCAGCATCCTCAAAAGAGCCGAATTGCCGGACTTATAGGGAAGAGACATCCAAGGAGGCAACAGACGCCAGTACGTAAGAAAATACCTGTGGAATCTATTTACGATCATTATACCTGCTTTATCTACGAACACAGCTGCCTGGATAGGACATGTCAAATAGTCCTATTTTATCTCTGCTTAACGCACCCATTGTAAATGTACGCTTAAACGTATTTTTCGACAATGGGAGATTATATATAGCGTTAGCTTATTATTCTTATTTGAGCATTTTTTTCTCTTATAAATGTTTATTTGATATTGCATCCGTACACTTTGGTGCGGCCGGTTTGCCAGGGGCTTCTCATGGCGCCCCGTAATATGGCAAATAAAGTCCGAACACTTTCAACAGTGCGGCACCCTGGACTTATAGCACTATATGCATCAGCTCCGAATCATGTCTTGGGTCTACAGTTGGGATAGCCCGGCTCCCTTGTTTTGGCGCCTTACGTTCCGTTATATCGGCTAAGGTAGCGCAGGGAGAACTACTGCGATTGTGTCCCGGTTCTTCCGGACGAGCACCTCAGTAGAGAAAGCCGAAAACTGGCCGGCATGATGTGGCGAGAGCTGGTCGCTGTTCGAGAAGTTTTAAAATCCTTAAATATTTTCCGCTTTAGGCGAAATCGGCTTCGTCCGATCTAAGCGTGTATAGCGCCCCGATTCGGTCTTCCGGATTCTAGGGGCTTCGCCGAAATTTAAAATTGTAGACTTCTATGGCTAAGTGAAAGTTATAAAGCTGCATAGTCCGATTGCCTTGTTCGCTGCACCGGACACCTCCTTAAGGGACCAAACATTTGGATAAAGAGTGTCCGGTTTTCCCACGAACACCCCAGTGCTAGTCACATGGGGGCGGAAGCCGACGACTGGCCTACTTTCAGGATTTTATAAACAGCCGCACAGAAGGTAATATTTTAAATAACAAAATCGCTACATAGCGCAAGTAACTTCGTCTTTAAATTACAAACATGACAGAAGTGAACTCATTCAAAAATAGCGTCCTTGGTACACTCATCGGCGACGAGACGAGCACCCTTCATCACGCCATCATAGTACATCTCGGGATGGCGATGCGCCTTGCCCTCCGGCGGCCCGTCCTTGACCAGCTTTTCCGCATCCAGCTTGCCCCAATGCACCTTGACGCGGGCAAAGGCTCGGCGGGCACCTTTGATGCAAACGGATCGCTTGATCACTTCAAGCCGCGGGCAGGCATCCACCATCCGCTTGATCAGGCCAAAGTAGCTACTGGGCAGGAGCTCACCAGGCCACATCCTGACTGTGAAGTCCTTCATAGCCAGTTCGGCCGCTCTATGGAGTTCGATCAACTGCTTCAGTTGGTCGCTCAGAGGCATCGGATGATCGGCCCCAGCATACTGGGACCAGAATAGCTTCTTCGTTGAGCTCCCCTCCTGGGCACGGTAGAACTCTGCAGCATCTGAGATGCTGCGTGGCAGATCTGCAAATGTCCCTGGAGAGCTCCGTATTCGAGTAAGTAAAAGAAACGCCTCCTCCACATGTTTGCTTTGCACAAAGAATTTCTTACCCGCTGCTATCTTTTTGGCCTCCTGGATCTCCTGTTGTGCTTTCTCGGCTTCGGCCTTGGCATCCTTCAAACTTACAAGGGCCTTCGCAAGCTCGGCCTCCTTCATCTTCAGATTATGCTCCACGGACTCACACTTATTGCCGAGGTCCTGGAGCTCCTGTTGTACCTCGCCCACTCTAACACTTTGATTTTCACGCTCCTTGCATTCCAAGGCCGCTTTGTTTTCGGCCTCGGACAGCGCTTTCTTCAGGGACGCCACTTCAGCGGTGGCCCCTGTTACACAGTCACGACGCTTTGGTGTTAGACTGACAAATTTTGCCTATCTTTAAATACATACGAACGAGGAATCGCTTACCTTTATTCTCCTCGAGCTGCCTCTTCATGAGGCCGAGCTCTCCCTGCGCCTGCTCTAGATCCCGCTTCAGTTTGGCAACCTCGGCAGTACGGGCAGCAGCAGCAAGCAGCATAGCCTGCTTATTCACAACAATACTTATTATTAGACTCCTACGGATTACAATTGACCCTCCGTTTGGCTTTTCTTTCCGAACACCAAACAAAGTATCAGGGGCTACTACCTATCAGGTGGTAATTTCATACATTTTTATTACTTACCTCAAAGCCCGTCAGGAGGGTTGTGCAGGCTTTGGTTAGTCCGCTTTTGGCGGACAGAACCTTTTGAATCACCGCACTCATAAGAGTATGGTGCTCTTCCTCCATGGAAGCGCCTCGAAGCGCTTCCACCAGGCTATCCGGCGCCATTGATGCGACAGAAGTCCTCGGCACGGGCGGCTCGCCCTCCATAATGAGGGGCGGCCCGCCTAAGTCCGGAACCGTCGGAGGTTCCGGGGCAATGTTCGGTCGAGAGTCCGCCTTGTTGCGGCTCTCATCGACGCGATCCGCGGGGATCTTGAACCCCGCATGTCCGACATTCGGAAGTCCGCCTTGGGGCATCTCCAGGGTCACCTCCCCTTGCTCGGGAAACCTTCGGGACAACACCTCCGTGTCATCCGCAGGCTGAGGAGTAGTGGCCGTCGGGAGTGAGTTCATCTCTGAAGCGCTCAGAGACCCTTCCGAAGACGACACCGTCGGATGAGTCCTGGCCGGACTGCATATATGTTCGACGTTATTCAACAGCTATGACGTAAAACCACGGTAGAGTGCGGACACTTACGATCGCGCCAGGGGCTTCCCCCTGGGCAGCCACCCTTCATCGCTATAGGTTTGTGGTGGAGTAGTCCGGAAGGATGTTTTCCCCTTCTTGGGCGCCTGACCTCCCCCCTCGGGCGGCTTTTTCTTCTTCTCCCCTAGTGCGGGAGGTGGAATTTCTTTTGATTCCCCCACTTCTGCGGGAGGAATCTGTCTCGTCGTCATCGAGCAGCAGAAGGTATAACGGCCTTGCGCCGAGGGCCTTTTCCGGCCCCCTCATCCTTTCCGGATGGGGCGTCTTCTTCTTCTTCCTCCTCCCCTTCGTGGGAGGAGTTTGCCTCGTCATCTTCGGACGAGGCTTCTGGCACAACCTTATGACGGAGACCCTTTCGGGTCCCTGGGGCCTTCTTCTCCGGCACCTTGTATGGTGCCGGGACTAGCATCTCCGTCAGGAGAGCATCCGCTGGGCCTTCCGGCAGCGGAGCCGGACAGTAGACCTGCTCCGCCGTCTCCACATAGTCCTGAAGCAAATATGCATGATTACTTAAGGGACTCCCGTGAATATATTGGAAAAAACTGGGTCCGGTGGCAGTCTGAGAACTCATCTGACTAGAAGCCTGCACGGTGTGAAGCCCGCGGTCCTCGGATGTGGGAGGAGGCACTTCGGAGGCCTTAAACAGCTCCTTCCACGCGTCTTTGTGCTTCATGCCATAGAGCCTCTGGAGCGTCTGGTGTTCGGCCGGGATGAACTCCCAAAGATTGAATGCCCGCCTTTGGCACGACAGGATCCGGCGAACGAGCATGACCTGGATCACGTTGACGAGCTTGATGTTCTTGTCCTTCATGCTCTTGATGCAAGTTTGGAGTCCGGTCAGCTCTGTAGGTTCGCCCCAAGTCAGGCCCTTCCTTTCCCAGGAGGTGAGCCGCATAGGGGCTCCGGATCTGAACTCGGGGGCCGCCGCCCAGTTGGCGCCGCGCGGCTCGGTGATGTAGAACCACCCCGATTGCCACCCTTTTACGGTCTCCGCAAAGGAGCCGTCCGGCCAGGTGACATTAGGCATCTTTCCCACCATGGCCCCTCCGCATTCCGCTTGCTGGCCGCGTACGATCTTCGGCTTCTCACAGAAGATTTGTAGCCACAGGCCGAAGTGAGGCCGGATGTGGAGGAAGGCCTCTCATACGACGATGAACGCCGAGATGTTGAGGACAAAATTCGGGGCTAGATCATGGAAATCTAGCCCGTAGTAGAACATGAGCCCGCGGACGAAGGGGTGAAGTGGAAACACCAGTCCACGGATGAAGTGGGCGACGAACGCGACTCTCTCATGGGGTCCAGGGGTCGGAATGACCTGCCCAGTGTCCGGTAGCCGGTGCACTATGTCTGCGGCCAAGTATCCGGCCGCCCGAAGATTTGTGATGTGCTTCTCCTTGATGGTGGAAGCCACTTCTACATCTTGAGCTTGCGTTGGTTTCCCCCGAAGAGGAGAGGATGATGCAGCACAGTAGCGTAAGTATTTCCCTCAGTTTTTGAGAACCAAGGTATCAATCCAGTAGGAGGCCACGCGCAAGTCCCTCGTACCTGCACAAAACGATAGCTACTCGCAACCAACGCGATTAGGGGTTGTCAATCCCTTCACAGTCACTTACGAGAGTGAGATCTGATAGAGATACTATTTTTGGTATAAAGATGCAAAGTGAAAAGTAAAAAAGCAAAGTAAAAACAAAGCAAGTATAAAAGTGATGGAGATTGATATGATGAGAATAGACCCGGGGGCCATAGGTTTCACTAGTGGCTTCTCTCATGAGCATAAGTATTCTACGGTGGGTGAACAAATTACTGTTGAGCAATTGACAGAATTGAGCATAGTTATGAGGTTATCTAGGTATGATCATGTATATAGGCATCACGTCCGAGACAAGTAGACCGAAATGATTCTGCATCTACTACTATTACTCCACTCATCGACCGCTATCTAGCATGCATCTAGAGTATTAAGTTAAAAACAGAGTAACGCCTTAAGCAAGATGACATGATGTAGAGGAATAAATTCATGCAATATGATAAATACCCCATCTTGTTATCCTCGATGGCAACAATACAATACATGCCTTGCAACCCTTTACATCCTTTGGGTAAGGACACCGCAAGATTGAACCCAAAGCAATGCACTTCTCCCATTGCAAGAACTACCAATCTAGTTGGCCAAACCAAACGGATAATTCGAAGAGACTTGCAAAGATAACTCAATCATACATAAAAGAATTTAGAGAAGATTCAAATATTATTCATAGATAAGCTGGATCATAAACCCACAATTCATCGGTCTCAACAAACACACCGCAAAAACAAGATTACATCGAATAGATCTCCACGAGAGAAGGGAGAACATTGTATTGAGATCCAAAAAGAGAAGAAGCCATCTAGCTACTAGCTATGGACCCAAGGTCTGAGGTAAACTACTCACACTTCATCGGAGAGGCTATGGTGTTGATGTAGAAGCCCTCCATGGTGGATGCCCCCTCGTGAGCTCCGAACAGGCCCCAAGATGGGATCTCGTGGATACGGAAGTTGCGGCGGTGGAATTAGGTTTTTGGCTCTTGTTCTGATCGTTTGGGGGTACGTAGGTATATATAGGAGGAAGGAGTACGTTGGTGGAGCTTTGAGGAGCCCACGAGGCAGGGGGCGCGCCCGCCACCCTCGTGACCGCCTATCTAGTGCCTTGGCGTAGGGTCCAAGTCTCCTGGATCACGTTCGGTGAGAAAATCACATTTCCGAAGGTTTCATTCCGTTTGGACTCCGTTTGATATTCCGTTTCTTCGAAACACTGAAAAAGGCAAAAAACAGCAATTCTGGGCTGGGCCTCCGGTTAATAGGTTAGTCCCAAAAGTAATATAAAAGTGGAAAATAAAGCCCATTATAGTCCAAAACAATAGATAAATTAGCATGGAGCAATAAAAATTATAGATACGTTGGAGACGTATCGGGCATCTAAGCTTAATTCCTGCTCGTCCTCGAGTAGGTAAATGATAAAAGAGAATTTTGATGCGGAGTGATACTTTGGCATAATTTCAATGTAAATCTTCTTAATCATGGTATCAATATTCAGATCCGAAAGATTCAAGACAAAAGTTCATATTGACATAAAAATAATAATACTTCAAGCATACTAATCAAAGTAATCATGTCTTCTCAAAATAGCATGGCAAAAGAAAGTTTATCCCTACAAAATCATATAGTTAGGCTATGCTTCATTTTCGTCACACAAAGATGTTCCCAACTTCTATACCCCCGATGACAAGCCAAGCAATTGTTTCATACTTAAATAATCTCAAACTTTTTCAACCTTCACGCAATACATGAGCGTGAGCCATGGATATAGCACTATGGGTGGAATAGAATATGATGATGGGGATTGTGTGGAGAAGACAAAAAAAGGAGAAAGTCTCACATTGACGAGGATAATCAATGGGCTATAGAGATGCCCATCAATTGATGTCAACATGAGGAGTAGGGATTGCCATGCAACGGATGCACTAGAGCTATGAATGCTCAACAAAAGAATACTAGTGGATGTGCATCCAACTTGCTTGCTCATGAAGACCTAGGGCATTTTGAGGAAGCCCATCGTAGGAATATACAAGCCAAGTTCTATAACGAAAAATTCCCACTAGTATAAAAAGACAATTTATGAGACTCACTATATGAAAAACATGGTGCTACTTTGAAGCACAATATATGAGACTCACTACATGAGGAACAAGGTGCTACTTTGAAGCACAATATATGAGACTCACTACATGAAGAACAAGGTGCTACTTTGAAGCACAAGTGTGGGAAAAAGATAGTAGCATTGCCCTTTTTATTTATTTTCGTTTTTTTGGGCCTTTCTTTTTTTCTTTTTGGCCTTTCTCTTTTTTTGGGCAATGCTCTAATAATGATGATCATCACACTTCTATTGATTACAACATAAGGATTACAACTCGAAACTAGAACAAGGTATGACTTTATATGAATGCCTCCGGCGGTGTACCGGGATGGTGCAATGAATCAAGAGTGACATGTATGAAAAATAATGCATGGTGGCTTTGCCACAAATACGATGTCAACTACATGATCATGCAATGGCAATATGACAAAAGTAAAGTATGTCATGATGATGATGAACGGAATGGTGGAAAGTTGCATGGCAATATATCTCGGAATGGCTATGGAAATGCCATAATAGGTAGGTATGGTGGCTGTTTTGAGGAAGATATAAGGAGGTTTATGTATGATAGAGCGTATCATATCACGGGGTTTGGATGCACCGGCGAAGTTTGCTCCAACTCTCAAGGTGAGAAAGGGCAATGCACAGTACCGAAGAGGCTAGCAAAGGCGGAAAGGTAAAAGTGCGTATAATCCATGGAGTCAACATTAGTCAAAAGAACTCATATACTTATTGCAAAAATTTAGAAGTCATCAAAAATCAAGTACTACACGCATGCTCCTAGGGGGATAGATTGGAAGGAAAAGACCATCGCTCGTCCCCGACCGCCACTCATAAGGATGCACAAGCCAGGTACACTTCATGTTTCAAATTTGTTACACAACTTTAACCATACGTGCATTTGCTAACTTCAACACAAGAATTTCTCAAATTCACAACTACTCAACTAGCACGACTTTGATATTATCACCTCCATATCTCAAAACAATTATCAAGCATCAAACTTATCTTAGTATTCAACGCACTCAAAAAAAGTTTCACATATCTTGAATACCAAGTATATTAATATTAAGCAAATTACCATGCTATTAACGACTCTCAAAATAATATAAGTGAAGTATGAGAGATCAAGTTTCTTTAAAACAAATCCACCACCGTGCTCTAAAAGATCTAAGTGAAGCACTAGAGCAAAAATTATCACGCTCAAAGATATAAGTGAAGCACTATGAGCAAACTATCAAGCTCAAAAGATATAAGTGAAGCACATAGAGTATTCTATCAAATTTCAATTCATGTATGGCTCTCTCAGAAGGTGTGTACATCAAGGATGATTGTGGTAAACTAACAAGCAAAGACGCAAATAATACAAGACGCTCCAAGCAAAACACATATCATGTGGCGAATAAAAATATAGTTCCAAGTACATTACCGATGGAAGTGGACGAAAGAGGGGATGCCTTCCGGGGCATCCCCAAGCTTTGAATTTTTGGTGTCCTTGGATTATCTTGGGAGTGCCATGGGCATCCCCAAGCTTAGGCTCTTGCCACTCCTTGTTCCATAATCCATCAAAAGAATTCACCCAAAACTTGAAAACTTCACAACACAAAACTCAATAGAAATCTCGTGAGCTCCGTTAGAGAAAGAAAACAAAAGACTACTTTAAGATACTGTAATGAACTCATTCTTTATTTATATTGGTGTTAAACCTACTGTATTCCAACTTATCTATGGATTATAAACTATTTTACTAACCATAGATTCATCAAAATAAGCAAACAACACACGCAAAACAGAATGTCAAAAACAGAACTAACGCAAACTTATGGAACTCAAAAAATTCTACCAAAATTAACGACCTGGACAATTTGTTTATTGATCAGCAGCAATTGGAATCAGTATTTTATCACGTTCTGGTGATTTTTAACAATTCGGGCACTGAGCGCAAAGTTTCTGGAAATTACAGCGAGATCAAATAACTATCATCCAAGAAGATCCAATAGGTTTAACTTGGCACAAACACTAATTAAAAGATAAAACCACATCTAAATAGAGGCTAGATGGATTATTTATTCCTAAACAGAAGCAAAAACAAAAAACTAAAAATAAAATTGGGTTGCCTCCCAACAAGCGCTATCGTTTAACGCCCCTAGCTAGGATAAAAGCAAGGATAGATCTAGGTATTGCCATCTTTGCTAGGCAATCCGTAAGTGGCTCTCATGATAGATTCATATGGTAATTTTATTTTCTTTCTAGGGAAGTGTTCCATGCCTTTCTTTAATGTAAACTGGAATCTAATATTCCCTTCCTTCATATCAATAATTGCACCAATCGTTCTAAGGAAAGGTCTACCAAGAATAATAGGACATGAAGGATTGCAATCTATATCAAGAACGATAAAATCTATGGGCACATAATTCCTATTTGCAACAATAATAACATCATTAATTCTTCCATAGGCTTTTTAATAGTGGAATCCGCAAGATGCAAGTTTAGGGAGCAATCATCAAAGTCACGGAAATCTAGCAAATCACACAAAGTTTTGGGAATAGTAGAGACACTAGCACCCAAATCACACAAAGCATGAAACTCATAATCTTTAATTTTAATTTTGATAGTAGGTTCCCATTCATCATAGAGTTTCCTAGGGATAGAAACTTTCAACTCAAGCTTTTCTTCATAAGATTGCATCAAGGCATCAACAATGTGTTCGGTAAAGGCCTTATTTTGACTATAAGCATGAGGAGAATTTAGCACGGTTTGCAACAAGGAAATACAATCAATTAAAGAGAAATTTTCATAATTAAATTCCTTGAGATCCAATATAGTGGGTTTAGCAACATCTAGATTTTTATTTCTTTCAATCCCACTTTTATCAATTTCATCATCAAGATCTAAAAACTCTGAATTCTTAGAACGCCTTCTAGGTAAAGGAAGATCATATTCAGTTTCATCAAGATTCATATTGCAAATCAAAGATTTAATAGGGGACACATCAATAACTTTCAGATCTTCATCTTGATTTTCATAGGAATTAGAAGAACACGCTTTTATAAAGGCATCTTTGGAAGCACGCATCCTAGCGGTTCTTTCTTTGCACTCATCAATGGAAATTCTCATAGCTTTGAGAGACTCATTGATATCATGCTTAGGAGGAATAGATCTAAGCTTTAAAGAATCAATCTCAAGAGAAATTCTATCAATGTTACTAGCCAAATCATCAACTTTAAGCAATTTCTCTTCAAGCAAAGCATTAAAATTCTTTTGTGAATTCATGAACTCTTTAACACTACTCTCAAATTCAGAGGGCATCTTATTAAAATTTCCATAAGAGTTGTTGTAGGAATTTCCATAATTATTAGAAGGATTACTAGGATAAGGCCTAGGATTAAAATTCCCTCTATATGCGTTGTTACAAAAATTAATCCTACCAACAAAATTCACATCCATAGATTCATTATTATTCTCAATCAAAGTAGACAAAGGCATATCATTAGGGTCAGAATAAACACTCTTATTAGCAAATAATTTCATAAGTTCATCCATCTTTCCACTCAAAACATTGATTTCTTCTATCGCATGCACTTTTTTATTAGAAGATCTTTCAGTATGCCATTGAGAATAATTAACCATAATATTACCTAGGAGTTTAGTAGCATCTCCTAAAGTGATTTCCATAAAAGTGCCTCCCGCGGCCGAATCTAAAAGATTTCTAGAAGCAAAATTCAATTCGGCATAAAATTTTTGTATAATCATCCACAAGTTCAAACCATGAGTAGGACAATTACGTATAATTAATTTCATTCTCTCCCAAGCTTGTGCAACATGTTCATGATCAAGTTGCTTAAAATTTATAATATCGTTCCTAAGAGAGATAATCTTAGCGGGAGGAAAATACTTAGAGATAAAAGCATCTTTGCACTTGCTCCAAGATCAATACTATTTTTAGGCAAAGATGAAAACCACGCTTTAGCACGATCTCTAAGCGAAAAAGGAAAAAGCTTCAATTTAACAACATCATTATCGACATCTTTTTTCTTTTGCATATCACATAAATCAACGAAGCTATTCAGATGAGTAGCGACATCTTCACTAGGAAGGCCGGCGAATTGATCTTTCATAACAAGATTCAACAAAGCAGTATTAATTTCACAAGATTCAGTATTGGCAAGAGGAGCAATCGGAGTGCTAAGGAAATCATTATTATTGGTATTGGTGAAGTCACACAATTTGGTAGCATCTTGAGCCATCGCGACAAACAAGCAATCCAACACACGAGCAAACAAAAGGCAAAAGGAAAAAGAGCAGGAGATTGGGAAAGAGAGGGCGAATAAAATGGCAAGGGTGAAGTGGGTGAGAGGAAAACGAGAGGCAAATGGCAAATAATGTAATGCGAGAGATAGGGATTGTGATGGGTACTTGGTATGTTGACTTTTGCGTAGACTCCCCGGCAACGGCGCCAGAAATCCTTCTTGCTATGTCTTGATCTTGCGTTGGTTTTCCCCAAAGAGGAGAGGATGATGCAGCACAGTAGCATAAGTATTTCCCTCAGTTTTTGAGAACCAAGGTATCAATCCAGTAGGAGGCCACGCACAAGTCCCTCGTACCTGCACAAAACGATAGCTACTCGCAACCAACGCGATTAGGGGTTGTCAATCCCTTCACGGTCACTTACGAGTGAGATCTGATAGAGATAATATTTTTGGTATTTTTGGTATAAAGATGCAAAGTGAAAAGTAAAAAAGCAAAGTAAAAACAAAGCAAGTATAAAAGTGATGGAGTTGATATGATGAGAATAGACCCGGGGCCATAGGTTTCACTAGTGGCTTCTCTCATGAGCATAAGTATTCTACGGTGGGTGAACAAATTCTGTTGAGCAATTGTGAATTGAGCATAGTTATGAGGTTATCTAGGTATGATCATGTATATAGGCATCACGTCCGAGACAAGTAGACCAAACGATTCGCATCTACTACTATTACTCCACTCATCGACCGCTATCCGGCATGCATCTAGAGTATTAAGTTAAAACAGAGTAACGCCTTAAGCAAGATGACATGATGTAGAGGAATAAATTCATGCAATATGATAAATACCCCATCTTGTTATCCTCGATGGCAACAATACAATACGTGCCTTGCAACCCTTTACATCCTTTGGGTAAGGACACAGCAAGATTGAACCCAAAGCAATGCACTTCTCCCATTGCAAGAACTACCAATCTAGTTGGCCAAACCAAGCGGATAATTGAAGAGACTTGCAAAGATAACTCAATCATACATAAAAGAATTTAGAGAAGATTCAAATATTATTCATAGATAAGCTGGATCATAAACCCACAATTCATCGGTCTCAACAAACACACCGCAAAAAGAAGATTACATCTAATAGATCTCCACGAGAGAGGGGGAGAACATTGTATTGAGATCAAAAAAGAGAGAAGAAGCCATCTAGCTACTAGCTATGGACCCGAAGGTCTGAAGTAAACTACTCACACTTCATCGGAGAGGCTATGGTGTTGATGTAGAAGCCCTCCGTGGTGGATGCCCCCTCGTGAAGCTCGGAACAGGCCCCAAGATGGGATCTCGTGGATCAGGAAGTTGCGGTGGTGGAATTAGGTTTTGGCCCTGTTACGATCGTTTGGGGGTAATGAGGTATATATAGGAGGAAGGAGTATGTCGGTGGAGCTTCGAGGGGCCCACGAGGCAGGGGGGCGCGCCCTAGGGGGGGCTCCCCCCACCCTCGTGACCGCCTCTCTGGTGCCTTGGCGTAGGGTCCAAGTCTCCTGGATCACGTTTGGTGAGAAAATCACGTTTCCGAAGGTTTCATTCCGTTTGGACTCCGTTTGATATTCTGCATTTCTTGAAACTTTGAAAAAGGCAAAAACAACAATTACAGGCTAGGCCTCCCGTTAATAGGTTAGTCCTAAAAGTAATATAAAAGTGGAAAATAAAGCCCATTATAGTCCAAAACAATAGATAAAGTAGCATGGAGCAATAAAAAATTATAGATATGTTGGAGACGTATCAGCCACCCACTTGCCTCCTGCTCCGGACATGTCTAGCTGTGCGAAGAAGACTTGGGCTTGGGCGCTGGAGCTCGAGGGGGCAAGAGTGGGCAAAAGGAGGAAGAAGGCATGGGTAAAAATGGGGAAATCTTATCCATTTATAGAGGCGACGAAAGCGGTGCGCCTCCCCACTTGCCCGTTGGGAATCGCTTGCTTCCCAAGCGCCACGATTAATGATGTGGTGGGATTACCCATACCCGTATTGATGAGAATCCCGTAATGAGGGGGCACGATCTCTGCTTTGACAAGACGTGTCAAGGAAACCGCCTCACAATATGCGATGTGGCTGGTTGTGGAAAGACAGTTCGAATAATGACCTGACCGTAGTGACACGTCGCGTTGCCTAAAAAGTTGCCAGCAGATTGCATTTGTGAAACATCATTCTCTCTACGGTGGCATGCAAAGATCATCTTGTGGATCCGGACACGGTTTGAGTGTTTGATAATTACCTTGGAGTATTCGGAGGAGGAACCCGCCCTGCAATGCCGAAGACAAGACTGCGCACCGGACTCATCGCCATTGAAGCCTGGTTCAGGGGCTACTGAGGGAGTCCTGGATTAGGGGGTATCCGGGCAGCCGGACTATGTACAATGTCCGGACTATTGAAGCGTGAAGATACAAGACTCAAGACTTCGGCCCGTGTCCGGATGGGACTTTCCTTGGCATGGAAGGCAAGCTTGGCGATCCGGATATTATATTTCCTTCCTTGTAACCGACTCCATGTAAACCCTAGCCCTCTCTGGTGCCTATATAAACCAGAGAGGTTGGTCCTTAGAAGGCCGATCACAATTACAATCATACCATCATAGGCTAGCTCTTAGGGTAGATCTACTCTTGTACTCTTGTAGATCTACGATCTCGTGGTAGATCTACTCTTGTACTACCCATATCATCAATATTAATCAAGCAGGAAGTAGGGTTTTACCTCCATCGAGAGGGCCCGAACCTGGGTAAAAATCTGTGTCCCTTGCTTCCTGTTACCATCAGCCTTGACGCACAAATCGGGACCCCCTACCCGAGATCCGCTGGTTTTGACACCGACAGTCGTTGCCGGAGCCCTTGCATGGCCTCGACTGAGGCCCCTGGCTTCAGCAAGATCGCCTTGGCACTATTTATTCTTCTTCTTCTTCCTCTTCATGCTCTGCTTTTGCTTTCTCCTCACGGTTGGTGAAACCAAGTACATGATTGGCCTTCTAATTCAGAATTGGTTTTGTCGGTGAGGAGTACAAGTGTACTAGTAAAAACAGGATTATTTTCTCATGGCAATCGGAAAATAGAGATGAACACATGCATTAAATATCATTCTTACCTAAAGGAAGGTTATGGCGCCAATATGGATGATGAGGATTGGAACACAGATCTCTCTTTGTGCAGTTCCACCAAAATGAACCAACTATTCCATTCTGACATTCCAGTTAAACAACACAAAAGTCACTTCTTTTAAGAAGAGTTTTGTGCAGTGCACCAAAAGGTCACAACAGCAACCAGGTGAATTGGATATCCCTATTTGCACAAAAAGGCACAGAGGAAATAGTCAGAGTCTCAAACAATTACAGGCAAAAACATTTGGCTAAACTTGTCAGAGTCTCAAACAATTACAGGCAAAAACAGTGGCATGGCTTCATTTTTACCAGGGACATTATATTAAGAACAGCTAAGGCTGCGTTCGGTTCACAGGTTTGGTGCAGGATTTTCGTAGGAACACAATTCCTACGATATTCTTTCCCTTCCAACCGTTCGGAACACGGGAAAGGTGAATAGTGTTTCATAGGAAAGCTGATCCGGTAGTACTGATTCCATAGGATTAGAAACATCCACGCTGCTCATTTTTGGCGGAAGCCCGAGGCAGCGCTTCGCTGCCATGCGTTAGACAGGTTCTTGTCTTTGTGTTTGCCGGAAAAAAATCAACCTATGTGTGGTGCGTGAGGTGAGGACAAGAGTAGTCTTGTGCAGCTGAATAAACAAATAGCATCTCATCTTGCCAAGCATGCTACTCTAAAAAACAAATCTGTACATTTTGTAGTCCATCCGAACACATTCTCTTGAGAGTTTCCTCCGGTTCGTTGTTCCATAGTTTTATACCTACATTCCTTTCCTATTCCTCTATTTTCATCAAGATCTATGTTTTTGCCCTTTATTCCAACCGAGCCTAAATATTTGGTATAAGGGCATGGGACGGTGGGTGCACCAGCGATGCAGCACCATGTACGTAAACAGGGGCATAAAGTGGTGATTCATAGTTTGTTGCCCCGAGAAACAAACATCCATGAAACATATCTGGGCTGGTCCCATTTTTGTTCACTCTAGCCACCTACTCCTATGTGTGGATAGCAAATCTAGTCCTGGTCATACCACTGTGTACAGCGTTACCCCTATATTTCCCTTTTCGACCAAGAGACCGGTTGGATGACCAGTCTGTACTACTTTCACCCCCTTTCCTTCCTGTTTGTACCAAGTCCGATGTACATACTAAATTCCCCCACCCCCACTTTATTTCTTGTTTGAACCAAGTACTCCCTCCATCCGGAATTACTTGTCACCAAAATGGATGTGTCTAGAACTAAAATACATATAGATACATCCATTTCAATGACAAGTATTTTCGGTCGGAAGGAGTACAAGATTCGACTCCATGAAGTAGCTTTACCTTTAACAATAGAAGAAGAAAAATAGGTGGCGTTGGACCATCCGATCGAGAGGGGCTGAGAGGTAGAAAATGATGCACATGCAGCAACGTACCAAGCTGGGGAAGTAGAGCTAAGGCGGTTTCGAACGAAGATATACCTGAAGGTCGTCGGGATGTGGATAGGTGGGCGGTGGGAGGCCAGATCCGCCCACAGGCAACGACGAAGGGATCGGAGGACCTCCCGCGCCGACGCTCGGCCAGAGATAATGGTGCAGCCAGCAGTGGGTCTTCTCCCTCGCTGTCAACGACGGCCTAAACGCTGCCCCTCCTCCCCTTCACCGGCGGGAGGGGGATACGTCCGGATCTGTAACCAGCGGTGAGGATAGAAATCCAGTATTTTTTGAAGGGAGAAATACAGTGTTACTACCCCTATCTTGTTTAGATCTGGAGAGGATGAGAGTATGTGAATAGAGCAACCCTAGCAAGCAAGCGCGGAGGCTCCAACCTATATATAAGTAGTGGGGTAGTTTTCCTTTTTTCACTCCATCAAAACAATCGTTTAAAATTGTGTACTACTACATGCCAGGTCGCGGTTTTTTTTAGTTGTTGATTGTTTTTTGAGATAGCTACCCGCTTGTTCCAAGTGGTGTTACGGTGTGCCAGGTCGCACTTTGTATCGTTCAACTCTGGTACTACAAGTCCCTCCATTAAATGAACAACCACCCCCTCGTAAAAATTGTGAACAAGCCCACGGCTAAAATTAAGCGGAAGCGTGGGTTGCCCCAACATGCATTATTATTTATATTTTCTACTCCTCCGTTCCTAAATATAAGTCTTTTTATTAGCCACACCTAAGACAAGAATTTTTTTTATTAGTAGTGAACCCCACATGTCATAGACACAAAAATTGTGGCAAGATTCCCTTAGGCAAGCCAAAGTGTGTCTAACAATTTGAGCAACTCAGGTTAGGCAAGTGTGGCAAGTGTGGGAAAAATAATGTGGCAACATAAGACAAACATAGTCACAATCCAAACAGCCCCGTAATTTTTTGTGACATGCATGAAAATTTGGTTAGTTAAATTTATAGTCAAAATTTGGCAAGGTGCATCAAATCAACACATGCAAGTATCAAAAGGAAATTCACGGCATGCATGCATGCGTTGTACTCCCTCCGTTTCCAAATATAAGTCTTTTTAAAGATTGCAAGAAGTGACTACATACGAAGCAGAATATGTCTACTCCTACATACGAAGTAGCCCATTTGAAATGTGTAAAAAGACTTTCATCGAGTGCAGTGCTTTGATGTGTCGCGTCAACTCGTACAAGATCGAGAAATTTGATTACTACGACGCCCTCTCCCTCGCGGACTGAGCTCCAGTGCCTTAACTGTACCTACCTTTGGCTGCATGATGAAGGGCCAACCACTGTTGGGCCCACTGTCATAAACGCAAAAGCAGGAGCGATAAGTAAACTTCACTACGCTATCCCTCCCGCACGAGGTGGACGGACATGCAGCAGTGGATTCGATATTGTAGAAGTAGGAGTAGCATCATTGTTCGTCTTCTCGAAGAGGCGAAGAGCCAAGCGCAACCCGAACATGGCAGTTGCAAACGCTCGCATGGTACGGTTCCTTGGAGCACGCATATACTAGCGAGGCTCTTGCATGAGACAAAATTGCTACTCCCTCCTTTCCGGTTTATAGTGCTCAATTCAAAAATCTCACCAATCAATGTAGATGGTGAGTGGTGGAATACAGTTTGTAGTTTTGCAAAAGCACCTAATTAATGCTCTTGTTTTCCTCAAAAAATTATGTTTATCAATGCATTAATTGCAATGCATGCATGCATAAAGTACATGCATTGGTCAAATTTCTCTTAATACTTGCATGCAATGATTTAATGCACCTGGAATCTGAAAATGTGATGGAAAACAACCAAATTGAGCCTTATAAAATGGAAAACATAAAATTTTGAGATAAGCCCTATAAACCGGAAAGGAGGGAGTATTGTTTAACAATTAAACTCCATTATCCATTGGTTGATACTCATTACGCATAGGTCCACAGCGCTTAGCACCGTTTCCTCCTGGGGTCACCAATGTTTATTTGCTAATTAATAGCATTGCATGCAATGAACTAGCCATTGCAAGTCATTAAAAGCATGCACACCTCTCATCTCTTATTGGTTGATATGTCAAGAAACAAGAAACAAGGCAGAAGTTAATGCACCACGCCTAAGTGTTTTGGGACTATTTGGTTTTCGTAAGATGACTTACACACCTAGACGGAGGGAGTAGTATAGACCTGTAAACCGGAAAGGAGTATTTGCCTTTCTAGAGATTTCAACAAGTGACTAGACTACACCGTGTGCAGTACCCCCTCCCTTCCGGTTTATAGGGCACAAATCTCAAATCTCATGAACCAAGGCATTTTGCGATTGGAGGAATGTATCTCATACTTTACAAAACTACCCTAATTAAACTCATGCATAAATTACGTAGTTCTCTCGTTTTCCTCTCCGCCTTGGTTGCGGTGCACAATATTGAGCACTCCTATATGACTAGCCGCTCTATCTACATGCGGGACATTTCAAAGCATCTGGGCCCGCGTGCCATCCACCAAATCACAGCGAGTTGCTACAGTCGAGACTCACCTGTCACCCTGGTGTGACCGTCATGACCCGTCATATCACAAAACCCACACCTTTACCAGCAGTGGTAAGGTGGCCTCCAAGTTAGACTGGACCAAGCAACCATCATTTCACTAGAACACTCGTTCAAGCCCTTTCTTCCCTTTCTTGAAGAAAACCTCACTCCAGGCTACTCACTTATGCCATTTTTCTTCTGTACCGACGAAGGAAAGGTGGGCGAATCAGTTATGCTGCTATATTTTCATTCCAAGAATCTTCTTTTTGCGAAGCACCGACCGATTCTCACATCCTATTCTTTTCACGTTTTCATTGCGACTGTGGTTTCCTTTCGATTGATTTTTGTTTGTCAGTTCGTTGATGGATCCTGGAGCACTAGGCAAAGAGTTGCCGGCGGACAACCCACTTGAGACAGCGATCTCCAGGAAGCGAGCACCGACCAACGAGTTGACCATGTTGGCGGGCCAACCCATGGAGACGAAGAACTCCAAGAAACAAGCACCGCCCAAGAGTTGAGGACATTGGCGGACGAACTTCTCAAAGAAAGTTGGAAGAACAGCAAGGGCCCCACCGTGCCTACCCGGGAACTCGATTGCCACCTATGTGAGGCTCAAGACCGAGTTTGAGGAGATAGTCGCCGTTGAAGCGATATTCCCGGCAAGGTGATGGCCCCATCGAGGGCGAGGAGATGGCCCCGGAGGGATGAGATCCCGGTGAGCTGCACAAGGTAAAAAATAATGGCTTATTACCATAGTTGTGGTTTTGATTATTTGCAATGTGCTTGCTAATATGTTAGGGTTGTGCAGTGCGGTGGGCGTCCTTGATGATTACGATGTCGTGGCCCGTCTGTTGGCATCGCCGGAGATCGATTCGATGCGCTGTCCATCTGTGGACATCGCCCGAAGATCGATTCGATGTCGCGGTCGATCCTGCGGACATCGCCCGTAAATCGATTCCCATGCCGTTGTCCGTCTTTGTGGTCATTGCGAGAGATCGATGACAAGAAATAGTTGGTCGCCCTAATCCTTGAGGTAGCTTGCATTGCCATGTGTTTAATTACCAGAACGATGCATGTTATCAAACCATCTTAGGGCTAGTGCACTTTCTTGTGTGGGCGGATCTTGCTACTTTTTTTTGATAGTGAATCATGCGAACCCTCTCCGAGTTATGGAAACAAATGTATCCTCAGCAGCTTTTGATGTAATATATGGCATGCTTAGATGTAAGTTTGAACTTTTTATCATATCAGCAGGGCTTGTTTGATGATTCTTGGTGTTAGTAGGCTAGCTACTATGCGAGCTATAGTACTTGCAAAACACTCACCAAAGAGAAACGTTGGGGCTGATGAGCTCGTGGTACGCTTATACTTATCCCTTGTCGATCGACCAATAGCCCTAGCTCCTAAAATTGTAGGCTTAGTGATCGATCAGACAATAGTCGACATACATTCAGGCCTCATTTGGTTCATAGGGTAGGAAAATCATAGCAAAAGTACAGAGAACGTGCAACACAAAATCATAGCAGTGTAGAGACGTACTCCCTCCGTTCCAAAATAGATGACCTAGGCGGGCTAGTTTGGCCTAGTGGGTTTCAGTGATATGACGTGGTACGGTGACGTCCAGTCTTTGCATGTGGTAGTAGTATTGCGGGTATAGTAAGTTTTCTTGAAGAAGTGGAATTCAACGAAGTCATGATGGTTCCTTCGTCCGAACAACTTACAGTGGGAAAGGTTGGGCCTGCGATACGACCGGGGTAGACCAGGATAATTTTGTGCATGGCAGGTGGACCAGGATGGCCGACGTCCCACATGTCGGCGAATGAAAGTATTCTTTCCGATATAGAGGGCGAGCAACAGTATTCATTATTTATTTTGATGAAAGCTATTGTCTCCTTTATACTGACGGAGGAGTGTGAAACACGGCAGCCAGTGAACTTGGCATGTACACCACTCCCTCCTTCCTCATGTAATGCCCAGGTTACAGCTTTTTCTCACTTTCTCTCTATCTATTTCCTCTCAAATGTTTTTTACCTTTCTTTTTTAAGACACAATTGTTTTTATGCCTTTTTTAGAATTATTTTTTATACCTAGGAGCACGTGTAGAGATGGGCTCTTGCAGAGCCCACTCCTTGACTTTGTCAATGCCTCTCTCTCCTCCACATAAGGAGTACTACTTGCTATGCATGCATGCGGCGGGCAGTGGCGTCTTGAGGGCAGGCGGTGAGGCGGGCTCGAGGCGGTCCGGACTCGGCATGGCCCACCTCACATTATCACCATATATTTCTTGGAGTCCGTGTGCGGTGGCGGGCGATCTCTTCTCCTCCCCGTTTCTCTCTTCTCGGCCGACGCCCGCGAAAGCGATTAGATTTCGGCTATCGACGGTTAAATCAACTACGGTCCCACATGTCGGTGAAATTGCAAGACAACGCGTGTCCCCTCGGTGGCGGCGTGCGAGCCGGACTGTCGGGGTTGCGGCAGCGTATGAGTCGTAAGTGTGCCGCCTTTTCCTTTAGAACTTGCGAGCGTAACATTTCGCACGATCGATCGATAGAAATCCAGAACAAAATGACGAGGGTGGTGCTTTCCCGCTCGTTAGGCGGGCTAGTTCGAGTGATATGACGTGCTATAGTGCCGTCCACTTGCTCCATTTTTTATGTAAGTAAGAGTTAACACTCTTACGCGGGAGGAGTGCGAAACACCGCGGATCTGATTTTGATCGAGGGGTAACTATTCCCTGCCAAATAATGGAGGATTGTTAGCGATTATAGCATGATAGTTAGGGCATCTCCAGCGCTGGCCCACAAATTTACACCGGCATCTGTCCGAGGACACTGATGGATGACATCCGATGCTGCCCTCATACCTTTCGACAACTATATGAACTAACCGGACGAAATTCGTGCAAACAAAGCAAATTTCAAATTGATCGGATGAAATTCATTACATTTCAAGAACTTTTCCTATAAACTGGATGAAATTCATTACATATTTCGCACAAACCGTACTAAAACCTATTGTAAACCTAATCTAAATGATCGCCGGGCCCCGACCACCATGTCCGGCCATGAACCCGAGAAAGCCGGCCATTGCCTTTGCCTCCTCCTTATCCGCCTCGAGAACCTCCTCCTTCGGAGCACAAGGTTATGAAGATTTCCGCCTCCACGTCGCCATCAAGCGGCTAATCGGCCGCCGATTTTTATCCCACCAAGCTTGGCGTCGGCCGAGTGGAGGCGGTGGCCTTCCTAGGACCAGAGCGGTGGCAACCTACCGTGTACTACTCTTCCTCGCTGCGGTTGCTTTCGCGACGCACGCCAGACTTCATGGTCGTGGCGGCGGGGCGCGGCCGGAGGCCGGCGATCTCCTTCGTGCGCTCCTGCGAAATCGCCCAAGAGAGCTTTGGAGCGCGCCGGGCGGAGCCACCAATGTCCTTCGTGGCTCCTGCGACGATCGTCCAAGAGATCTTTGGAGTGCCCGGAGGCCATGGTTGAGTGGTGCCAACAAAAGGAAGGACGGAGGAGAATGAGTGTGGGTCTTTGGCTATGGCTGGGAGCTAGGGCTCAAGTTAATATAGCGGGCGAATGGAATGAGCCGCGGCAGACGGATGGACGGCTGGCAGCAGAGTAGGTTCGTCGGCAGCCGTGGTGTCATTAACGTGGAGCAGTCGCTTGCACCGGGATGCTGCGCGGGTGGCGCTCTCTCGGCCGGTGCGGTGCTGCAACCTAGTGAGAGGTCGCGTCGGGCGTGAATGTGGACGCTGCTTCAGTTACTTAACCGCAGGTGCGTCGTCTCACTAACATGTGGGCCCAACGGGCATCAGGCCCGCATGTTAGTGACACACCAACTGCACCTGCAGTTAAGGATGGTGAATGCGGCATTGACGTTCTGGAGAGTCGGTGATCGTTTCAGGCGGGAAGCACTCGCTAGTGATGGAAGGGGTTTCGGTAGGCCAGGGCGATCAGACGCTGGCGTGGTGGTAAAATGTGAACTCATGGATGACGAGCCTTTGAAGCGTATGCGGGACGTATTGACAACCAGGCGTCCATGCAACCGCTCTTGTCGCCAGCTAGCATTTGATGACCACCATTAGACACCACACAACCATACATAACTTATGAATAATGGACGAATCGATCAGACACACGCTCGTGTGCAGTGGCACTATGATCGGTTGCTCACGATAGTACATACTCCGCACCATAGTACCCTCTCTAGCTAGGCTGTTTTATAGATTGTCGTTGTGATGGACGATATATATGAGCAAGGCGCTGAGTCACGAGTATGACAGTTGGTGTTGAGCCAGGTGAATACATGCTCGGTGTTCGCGGAGGCCTCCAGCAAACGTCTAAACAGTAATGTCACATACGCATAATTTTGGTTTTTATTTCTTTCTTCACTGACAGGTAGGCCCGCATAGATAGATAGATAAAGAACACGAGCTGATGAGGCGCATGCGGATTGTTTGGCTGGTCAACCAGACAAATACGGAGCTATACGCTGAGCCAGTGACCGTATAATCACCATATCTCGTATACAATGATCAAAGTGAGCTATCAAGACAAGTTCGATGACTGCCAATGCATTTTACTTGGTAATAAATGACCAGGATTGAAGGGGAATCCAAATTTGCTTCGTCTTCTATCCTTGAGTTCTTGACAAACCAATGCACTATACGGTTGTCCGTCCACTCCACCCCAGAGCTCTCACCAAGCGTCGTTCATGCCACCGCGCCGCACACTAACCGGTAAGGCAGCGATGGCATCCCGCCGCGCCGAGTTCCTCGCCACCCACGACCGCACACAAAATGGTAGGGAAGCGATGGCATCCCGCCGTGCCGAGTTCATCGCCGCTCGCGACCTGACAACTATGTGGGAGGAATTTGAAGATGCCAAGGCCGAATGGACGGTAGAGCAAGAGGCGGCCAAAGCCGCACAGAGGGAGTGGAAAAGTTAGAAAGCACTCAAGACAAGACAGGCCCGCCGCCGCAAGAAAGAAAAGGACGCAGGCGCTGCTGCAGAGAGGTCGGCGGAGATCCACGCACGGTGGGGTGTCGCCGACAAAGCCGGGAAGGAGAACGACGGCGTTTGGCCAGCATGTGAGAAGTACTAGTACTAGTAGTTAGTGTGTGTGTCTGTGTGTGAGTACGAGCATGTACCAATACTAGTACTAGTTACTACTGTAGTTTTTAGAGCAAATTACCAGTACATTAGCCTAGACTAAATGGAAAAATTCCTATCCTAAGCATCAAATGGCATCTCTTTCTCTATAGGAATTGAGATGCATGTCATCTCACTTCCTATGATTTTCATATTCCTATCCTATGAACGAAAGGAGGCCTGATACGTCTCCAACGTATCTATAATTTTTTATTGCTCCATGCTACTTTATCTACTGTTTTGGACTATATTGGGCTTTATTTTCCACTTTTATATTACTTTTGGGACTAACCTATTAACCGGAGGCCCAGCCCAGAATTGCTATTTTTTAACCGGAGGCCCAGCCCAGAATTGCTATTTTTTTGCCTATTTCAGTGTTTGAGAAAGCGGAATATCAAGCGAGTCCAAGCGGAATGAAACCTTGGAACGTGATTTTCCAACGAGCGTGATCCGGAGACTTGGACCCTACTCTAAGAAGTGCGGAGGCATCACGAGGTGGGGCGCCTGGGCGCCCCTGCCTCGTGTGCCCCTCAAAGCTCCACCGATGTACTCCTTCCTCCTATATATACCTATGTATCCCCAAACGATCAGACCAGGAGCCAACAACCTAATTCCACCGCCGTACCTTCCTGTATCCACGAGATCCCATCTTGGGGCCTGTTCCGGAGCTCCGCCGGAGGGGGCATCCACCACGGAGGGCTTCTACATCAACACCATAGCCCCTCCGATGAAGTGTGAGTAGTTTACTTCAGACCTTTGGGTCCATATATAGTAGCTAGATGGCTTCTTCTCTCTTTTTGGATCTCAATACAATGTTCTCCCCCTTTCTCATGGAGATCTATTCGATGTAATCTTCTTTTTGCGGTGTGTTTGTTGAGATTGATGAATTGTGGGTTTATGATCCAGCTTATCTATGAATAATATTTGAAACTTCTCTGAATTCTTATTGTATGATTGAGTTATCTTTGCAAGTCTCTTCGAATTATCCGTTTGGTTTGGCCAACTAGATTGGTAGTTCTTGCAATGGGGGAAGTGCTTAGCTTTGGGTTCAATCTTGCGGTGTCCTTACCCAGTGACAGAAAGGGTTGCAAGGCACGTATTGTATTGTTGCCATCGAGGATAACAAGATGGGGTATTTATCATATTGCATGAATTTATTCCTCTACATCATGTCATATTGCTTAAGGCGTTACTCTGTTTTTAACTTAATACTCTAGATGCATGTTGGATAGCGGTCGATGAGTGGAGTAATAGTAGTAGATGCAGAATCGTTTTGATCTACTTGTTTCGGACGTGATGCCTATATACATGATCATACCTAGATAACCTCATAACTATGCTCAATTCTGTCAATTGCTCAACAGTAATTTGTTCACCCACCGTAGAATATCTATGCTCTTGAGAGAAGCCACTAGTGAAACCTATGGCCCCCGGGTCTAATCTCATCATATCAATCTCTATCACTTTATTTACTTGCTTTGTTTTTACTTTGCTTTTACTTTTTACTTTGCATCTTTATACCAAAAGTACCAAAAATATTATCTCTATCAGATCTCACTCTCATAAGTGACCGTGAAGGGATTGACAACCCCTAATCGCGTTGGTTGCGAGTAGCTATCGTTTTGTGCAGGTACGAGGGACTTGCGCGTGGCTTCCTACTGGATTGATACCTTGGTTCTCAAAAACTGAGGGAAATACTTACGCTCTTGTGCTGCATCATCCTCTCCTCTTCGGGGAAAACCAACGCAAGCTCAAGACGTAGCAAGAAGGATTTCTGGCGCCGTTGCCGGGGAGTCTATGCAAAAGTCAACATACGAAGTACCCATCACAATCCCTTATCTCTCGCATTACATTATTTGCCATTTGCCTCTCGTTTTCCTCTCCCCCACTTCACCCTTGCCGTTTTATTCGCCCTTCCTCCATTCAACCTTGTGTTACCATGTGCCTTCTTTTTGCTTGCATCTTCGCTTGCTAAAAGTTTATGGATCCTCATCCACTTGCTAATCTCTTTAATAGATCCAATTATGATGAACCTATTGCTAGTGAATTGAGTGCACTAGATTATCTTTATGAGATTTTGCCTGAAATTCGTGAATCTAAAAATTGTGATGAAGTACTTTATGAAGCGATTCATGATAGATCTTTGAATAAAAAGCATGATTGCAATGATTTTACTATAAAATCTATTGATGTCAATTGTGCTCAAAATATGCAAAACCCTAAGCTTGGGGATGCTAGTTTTGCTATGTCCTCTACTTGTTGCAATGATCATGATTGGGGTGATTCTTCTTATGATCTTGAAAATTTATTTAATCCCCATGATGAACATGAGATTGATAATAGTGTTTGCAATAATATTGAAAGTGGGTTTGGAAGAGTGTCAACTTTAGATCCCACATATTTGGATAATGTTCAATCTTATGAAGTTTTTGATAAAAGTGGGTTTGGAGAGGTCATGACTTTAGTTAATATTAATCCCACTATTTCGAAAGAGTGTCAACTTCGCATGCATGTGGATTGTGTTGAGAATATGTTATGTGGTAGCTATATTGTTGAATTTTCTTATGATCCTACATGTAATTATTATGAGAGAGGAAAATATGGTTATAGAAATTTTCATGTTACTAAATTACCTCTCGTTATGTTGAGATTGCTATTGTTCCTTTCCGCTTCCTTGCATATGCTAGTTTTTGCTTGCTACGATAATTTGTTTGCCTATAATATGCCTATGCATAGGAAGTATGTTAGACTTAAGTGTGTTTGTCACATGTTTTATGATGCTCTCTTTGTGCCTCAATTCTTGTCTTTCTCGTGAGCATCATTGAATCTCAATGCCTAGCTAAAATGGCTTTAAAGAAAAGCGCTTGTTGGGAGACAACTCAATATTTTTCCTTGCTGCTTAGTAATAAATAATCCATCTAGCCTCTGTTTAGATGTGATTTTATCTTTTAGTTAGTGTTTGTGCCAAGTTAAACCTATTGGATCTTCTTGGATGATAGTTATTTGATCTTGCTGTAATTTCCAGAAACTTTGTGCTCAGTGCCCGAATTTTTAAAAATCACCATAATGTGATAAAATATTGATTCCAATTTATTCTGATCAATAAACAAATTTTCCAGGTCTTATAATTTTGGTAGAATTTTTTGAGTTCCATAAGTTTGCGTTAGTTACCGATTACTACAGACTGTTTTGTTTTTGACAGATTCTGTTTTGCGTGTGTTGTTTGCTTATTTTGATGAATCTATGGCTAGTAAAATAGTTTATAATTCATAGAGAAGTTGTAATACAGTAGGTTTAACACCCATATAAATAAATAATGAGTTCATTACAGTACCTTGAAGTAGTCTTTTGTTTTCTTTCTCTAACGGAGCTCACGAGATTTCTATTGAGTTTTGTGTTGTGAAGTTTTCAAGTTTTGGGTGAATTCTTTTGATGGATTATGGAACAAGGAGTGGCAAGAGCCTGAGATTGGGGATGCCCATGGCACCCCAATATAATACAAGGACACCAAAAAGTCAAAGCTTGGGGATGCCCCGGAAGGCATCCCCTCTTTCGTCTACTTCCATCGGTAATTTACTTGGAGCTATATTTTTATTCACCACATCATATGTGTTTTGCTTGGAGCGTCTTGTATTATTTGCGTCTTTGCTTGTTAGTTTACCACAATCATCCTTGCTGTACACACCTTTTGAGAGAGCCATACATGATTTGGAATTTGTTAGAATACTCTATGTGCTTCACTTATATCTTTTGAGCTTGATAGTTTGCTCGTAGTGCTTCACTTATATCTTTTGAGCATGATAATTTTTGCTCTAGTGCTTCACTTAGATCTTTTAGAGCACGGTGGTGGATTTGTTTTAAAGAAACTTGATCTCTCATGCTTCACTTAGATTATTTTGGGAGTCGTTAATAGCATGGTATTTTGTTTAATGTTAATATACTTAGTGTTCAAGATTTGTGAAACTTTCTTTTTTGAGTGAATTAAACACTAAGATAAGTTTGATGCTTGATAATTGTTTTGAGATATGGAGGTAATAATATCAAAGTCGTGCTAGTTGATAATTGTGAATTTGAGAAATACTTGTGTTGAAGTTTGCAAGTCCGTAGGATGCCCGTATGGTTAAAGTTGTGTAACAAATTTGAAACATGAAGTGTACCCTGGCTTGTGTATCCTTATGAGTGGCGGTCGGGGACGAGCGATGGTCTTTTCCTACCAATTTATCCCCTAGGAGCATCGCGTAGTACTTGATTTTGATGGCTTCTAAATTTTTGCAATAAGTATATGAGTTCTTTTGACTAATGTTGAGTCCATGGATTATCGCACTTTTACCTTTCCACATTTGCTAGCCTCTTGATGCAGTGCATTGCCCTTTCTCACCTTGAGAGTTGGTGCAAACTTAGCGGTGCATCAAACCCGTGATACGATCGCTCTATCACACATAAACCTCCTTATATCTTCCTCAAAACAGCCACCATACCTACCTATCATGGCATTTCCATAGCCATTCCGAGATATATTGCCATGCAACTTCCATCATCATTATTATGACATACATTATTTTTGTCATATTGCCATTGCATGATCATGTAGTTGACATCATATTTGTGGCAAAGCCACCATGCATTATTTTCCATACATGTCACTCTTGATTCATTGCACCATCCCGGTACACCGCCGGAGGCATTCATATAGAGTCATATTTTGTTCTAAGTTTCGAGTTGTAATTGTTGAGTTGTATGAGAAATAAAAGTGTGATGATCATCATTATTAGAGCATTGTCCCAAGTGAGGAAAGGATGATGGAGACTATGATTCCCCCATAAGTCGGGATGAGACTCCGGACGAAAAAAAGAGGCCAAAAAAAAGAGAAAGGCCCAAAAAAATGAGAGAAAAAGAGAGAAGGGACAATGCTACCACACTTGTGCTTCAAAGTAGCACTAAGATCTTCATGATAGAGAGTCTCTCATTTTGTCATTTTCATATACTAGTGGGAATTTTTCATTATAGAACTTGGCTTGTATATTCCAATGATGGGCTTCCTCAAAGTGCCCTAGGTCTTCGTGAGCAAGCAAGTTGGATGCACACCCACTTAGTTTCTTTTGTAGAGCCTTCATATACTTTTAGCTCTATTGCATCCGTTGCATGGCAATTCCTACTCCTCATGTTGACATCAATTTATGGGCATCTCCATAGCCCGTTGATTATCCTCGTCAATATGAGACTTTCTCCTTTTTTGTCTTCTCCACACAATCCCCATCATCATATTCTATTCCACCCATAGTGCTATATCCATGGCTCGCGCTCATGTATTGCGTGAAGGTTGAAAAAGTTTGAGATTATTTAAGTATGAAACAATTGCTTGGCTTGTCATCGAGGGTATAGAAGTTGGGAACATCTTCATGTGACGAAAATGAAGCATAGCCTAACTATATGATTTTGTAGGGATGAACTTTCTTTTGCCATGTTATTTTGAGAAGACATGATTGCTTTGATTAGTATGCTTGAAGTATTATTATTTTTATGTCAATATGAACTTTTGTCTTGAATCTCTCAGATCTGAATATTTATATCACAAGTAAGAAGATTTATATTGAAATTATGCCAAAGTATCACTCCGCATCAAAAATTCTTTTTTATCATTTACCTACTCGAGGACGAGCATGAATTAATCTTGGGGATACCTGATACATCTCCAATGTATCTATAATTTTTGATTGCTCCATGCTACTTTATCTACTGTTTTGGACTATATTGGGCTTTATTTTCCACTTTTATATTACTTTTGGGACTAACCAATTAACTGGAGGCCCAGCCCAGAATTGCTGTTTTTTGCCTATTTGGTGTTTGAAGAAAGCGGAATATCAAACGGAGTCCAAGCGGAATGAAACCTTCGGGAACATGATTTTCCAACCGAACGTGATCCAGGAGACTTGGACCCTACTCCAAGAAGTGCCAGAGGCGGTCACGAGGGTGGGGGCCCCCCTGGGCGCGCCCCTGCCTCGTAGGCCCCTCGAAGCTCCACCGACGTACTCCTTCCTCCTATATATACCTACGTATCCCCAAACGATCAGACCAGGAGCCAAAAACCTAATTCCACCACCGTACCTTCCTGTATCCATGAGATCCCATCTTGGGGCCTGTTCCGGAGCTCCGCCGGAGGGGGCATCCACCACGGAGGGCTTCTACATCAACACCGTAGCCCCTCCGATGAAGTGTGAGTATTTTACTTCAGACCTTCGGGTCCATAGCTAGTAGCTAGATGGCTTCTTCTCTCTTTTTGGATCTCGATACAATGTTCTCCCCCTCTCTCGTGGAGATCTATTCGATGTAATCTTCTTTTTGCGGTGTGTTTGTTGAGACCGATGAATTTGTGGGTTTATGATCCAGCTTATCTATGAATAATATTTGAATCTTCTCTGAATTCTTTTATGTATGATTGAGTTATCTTTGCAAGTCTCTTCGAATTATCCATTTGGTTTGGCCAACTAGATTGGTAGTTCTTGCAATGGGGGAAGTGCTTAGCTTTGGGTTCAATCTTACGGTGTCCTTACCCAGTGACAGAAAGGGTTGCGAGGCACGTATTGTATTGTTGCCATCGAGGATAACAAGATGGGGTATTTATCATATTGCATGAATTTATTCCTCTACATCATGTCATCTTGCTTAAGGCGTTACTCTGTTTTTAACTTAATACTCTAGATGCATGCTGGATAGCGGTCGATGAGTGGAGTAATAGTAGTAGATGCAGAATCGTTTCGATCTACTTGTCTCGGACGTGATGCCTATATACATGATCATACCTAGATAACCTCATAACTATGCTCAATTCTACCAATTGCTCAACAGTAATTTGTTCACCCACCGTAGAATATCTATGCTCTTGAGAGAAGCCACTAGTGAAACCTATGGCCCCCGGGTCTATTCTCATCATATCAATCTCTATCACTTTATTTACTTGCTTTGTTTTTACTTCGCTTTTACTTTTTACTTTGCATCTTTATACCAAAAATACCAAAAATATTATCTCTATCAGATCTCACTCTCGTAACTGACCGTGATGGGATTGACAACCCCTAATCGCGTTGGCTACGAGTAGCTATCGTTTTGTGCAGGTACGAGGGACTTGCGCGTGGCTTCCTACTGGATTGATACTTTGGTTCTCAAAAACTGAGGGAAATACTTACGCTACTGTGCTGCATCATCCTCTCCTCTTCGAGGAAAACCAACGCAAGCTCAAGATGTAGCAAGGCCTCTGTTGGAGTAACTACTGTAGGTAGCAGTACGGTTGGTACAATAGTTTTCTTCAAGAAGCGGAATTCAACGAAGTCATGATGGTTCCTTCATCCGAGCAACTTCAAAGTGGGAAGTGGGCATGTGATTTGACGGCTCATTAGTCATTATTTTTGCGGTAGCGACGACTGGGTGACTCCTTGGAGTTCTGCGTGCATGGCAAGTGGACCAAGATGGTCGACATCCCACATGTTGGCGAGCGGAAGTATTCTTTCCGATATCGAGGAGCAAGGAAACCGCGTGGTATAGTATCACTTGCTGATTGGTTCGCAAAAAAATAGTATCACTGCCGATTTATAATTATTTTTATTTCGATGAATGCTAGCGTTTCAACTCTTACGACGAAGGGTGCCAAACACGGACGCGTCTTTGGATGTCCCACACGTCGGCGAAAGGAGTGGGACATGAACAGCGTGGTAGAGCCCAGCAGTAAAAAACAGCGTGGTAGGCGTCTCCACTTCTTCCACTTACGGGTCGGAGACCACCGTAGTAGTACTTAGTGGTATGAGCGATACAAAGTGCGACACGGAGAGAAAGACACGTCTAGTTGGAAGGTCTCGGGGCATACACGTAAACAAATATAAAAGTTAATATGTGCCTCCAACTAATATAGTAGTAGTAGAGTACTTAGGCACGTACTCCATAACATCACCGTGCATTGCACGTACAACATTTAGTGGTAGTACGTAGTAAGAGACAAATGCCGCCTAAGAGTTCCCTTCTCGACCTACTTTTGGGTGTTTGGTAGAGTGTATGGAGGGTGCATGAGTCCACACTAGTTTAGCACAGATACACTAGAAGCATGCATGAAGAGAGCATGCATGAAGAGGGGTGTTGAGTTGAGCATGCATGAAGAGGGAACAACTATGCTGAGTCGAGAACCCAACCAAACACACCATATATGCCACGCATGTTCATACCAATTGTGCCTTTCTACTTCACTTAATGCGCTACATTACTCAGGTTCGTACGTCCACTCCTAGGTACATGTCTGTCTTGTAGTTCCAGTCCCACGTGTTCTTCATATAGATGGAACGATCCTTGCATAACACGTGCACCTTGATGTCTCGCGTGTTGGCAAAAGGATGAACAAAGCTCACGTAAAAAAATAGAGTGGAAGAACATAGATTCCGGACGACCGAGAAGGAGCAAGGAACCTCGTGGTGGAGCGTCTGCACTCATAATATTTAATATTATTCAGCGATATAAAATTAACCAATCATCTCCACGATTGGATTTGGAAGAGTACGAAACACGGCAGCCTAGTGTAGTTACATCATACTAGTACATGGCTAACCCATGCTATCACCATATTTCTTGGCTTCCGTGCGACACCTATCTCTAGTAATCCAGCAGCCTTTATCGCTTCTCCCTCCTCGTCTTTATCAAAGTGCGGCGGGCTGGCGTTTCTGCCGTCTATTGAGGTCGATTAACTATCACATGTTAGCGACATGCCAAGAGCATTCTAAAAAAATTCCTTTCACGTTCCGTTTTCAAAAAGAAAAAATCCTTTCACGCATTGAATTTGCTGTATGCTTTGAGCAACTTGCATGTCCTATCTGCTCTGTTTGATACTCTAACTTAGCTAGAGGTTAGACTAACTCATGACTAACCCTGAACTAACTGTAGCCAAAGAGGTGTTTGGGTGACAGGGTTAGATTGACAATAAATGCACTTCATGGGAGAGAAAAGTGATTTTCGGTGGTCCCAATGAGAACTATCTCCGATTAGCACCTCTTGGGTGGGATAGTTTTTTGGTGGGTTGGTGCAACTTGCTCCAATTTAAACCCTCATGCTTGGATACTTTAGGGCTATCTGAGCCCCAAATAGCTCAAACTAACTCTAACCCATGGATCCAAACAGGGCCTATGGCCAGTCTCGACACGGAGCAGTCGCGTGCCTCGGGAAGCGGCGCTCTCTCGACCGTCGCGCCACTTAAAGCGGTGCAGTGAGAGGTCGCCTCCGCTCTGGCGGGCATTAATGCGTGCAGCGGCGCTCGAGCGGCAATGGCTGTTTTCACAGGAAGCGCAAGCTTCGCAAGGGAGTATAGGTTTTGAACCGTTTGGTGTAATCTTGGTAGTTTGCAAAACTACTCAATTATTGCACTCAATTTCCTAAGAAATTGTGGTAAAAACGTTACTCCACAGCCGCTTCCCTTCTCCTTCCTCTTCCACCGCGCAAGCGTCAAGGGAAGCGACCGTCAACCCTTATATAGGAGTGCTAGCACAAAAGATGCATGCATGACCACTAAAATTTCCATATTAAAGCGCCGCTCCGCGGAAGTATGCGTATGTTGTTACCTTCGCGGCCCATGTCTCAGGCGGCGCCGACGAGAGAAGAGGCGGCGGGAGGAATGAATGCAGCTACTGTTTGGGTTCACCTTCCGGCTTAAATAAATGCGCAGCATCCGTGTACCAGCGGGTGCACAAATCGTATTTTATACTCGGTATGCGCTTAAGTGGGCGCCACGTGGCTGGTGTGTGTGTGAGAGAGAGATTCGAGAGGCAGAGTGCGTGTGTGCGACTCTACTCTTGGACATGTACTCAATCTTTTGCATCGGGATATAAGTATAATGGTATTTACTTTAGCTAGTGATTTACGTGGCCATGTTAGCGTGGTTGTGTCAAAAAAATGTCACTTCCTGCTCGTGATTTGCGTTATATAATTACAAGAAAGATTCTCGTGCATTGCGGAACATCAATATGCATTTTTTACAAAACACCTGTTGTGATTGACCCATGCAGGAGTAATCCCATGTGTAAAACTAATGATATCTCGAGAATTTTATAGGAAAACTGGTATCTCGAGAATGTCATCGAAAAAATGAAAGATGAGAGATAAGGCGAGGAGGAGTGGGCGTGGTGGTGGTGGTGGTCGGAATGGGCGGAGGCATGGGGATGGGCAGCGCGCGCCGGCGGCAATGGCCACCATGCATGCTAGATTGTTCGAGACTTATTCCTTTTTAATTGCTGAGCAATGAGGTTATGGAAATAATGATGTGGAGAGAGGTGCGGGTATCTTTTGTAAAATTATCATAGTTTGCTTTCTATCCGTCGGATATAGATCATACGGTCAGTATTACAAGATGGCAGGCACACCATCATCGCCAACTCATTTTTTTATAAGGGTACAGATGATAAGTTTGCTGACTACTAAAGTAAAGTGGAATTTGTCCATGTTATGCAAGTAAATAAAGGTGATTGTTTATCATACGGGTAAGGTTGGATGAAGGGTGGTAGGAACAAATGCTCCGCCTAGAGCATGTGTGTGTGAGATGGAGTCTTAGTGTGTGTGTGTGGGGTGTGTGTGTGTGTGTGAGAGAGAGAGAGAGAGAGAGAGAGATGGAGTCTTAGTTTGTGTGTGTGTGTGTGTGAGAGAGAGAGAGATGGAGTCTAAGTGTGTATGTGGGGGGGGTGCGTGTGTGTGTGTGTGTGTTTTTGTGTGTGTGTGTGAGAGAGAGAGAGATGTAGTCTTAGTATGTGTGTGGGGGGGTGCGTGCGTGCGTGCGTATGTGTGTGTGCGTGCATGTGTGTGTGTGTGTCGCGGGGTCCTCTGTGGCGGATGTAATTTAAGTGAGCATGTCTTCATCATAGAGAGGTGATGTGTATGGCAGAGGCCACCAGCGATGGGGTGCGAGAGAGAAAATGACCGTGAGAGAGGGAAGAGAAGGTGCGCGTTGGCGTGAGAGGAGTCGACATCGAGAGAGCGTGTTTGTTCGAGAGACACGAGGAAGACTACTATATATCGATGGTGCATATGTAGGCGGGAGTTAAACAAAGGGATGGTCTTATTGGTTTGGGGATATAGGGAAGATTGAGAGGCGGGGGGGTAGCTAGAAGGAGATTGTTAAGTGTGAGTGTGTGTTTTACCCATCGGGCGGAAGTTATGTGCACAAAGAGGAGAGCGATTCGATGTGGCGTTAGGATTGAGGGTAATTAACTACGTATGGAGACATAGAGACCTTGAACGTGCATGTGTGAGGGGTATACATGTATACATGGGATGTGTGTGTGCGCGCGCGCATGATCAAGATAAAAGAAAGAAGACATAAGTCATAAGATCAACGACATGGGAGAGCGGATCGGTATGACAATATGCATGCATGTGAGAATGCAGGAAGAAGGCCCGACAATTGAGCATGTGTTTTTGTCTTTAAGAGATAGTGGCGTGGGCTGGAGCATGCATCTATGGCGGCGAGAGGGGTGAGGCGCAGCGATTGTGCAAAAGAGATCAACCTATAAATGCATATGTATGGAGAGACATATATAGTGTGGGTGATAGGAAGCAATACTCCGTGCGAGAAAGAAATGTTGTGGAGAAACTACAGATAGATACAGAGATGGAGATGCTAGCTAGAGGGACATCCGCTAGTTTGGGTGTTGGAGATGACCGTCGGGTGGTTCAAAGGGTGAAGTTATATATGTGTGTGAGAGGGCACTTGACTGCATGTAGAGAGAAACATATGTAGTGTGCGTGATAGGAATCAAGAGTGAGGGCGAGAAAGAAGGTTGATGGAGAAACAGATAAATAGAAAGATAAAGATGCTAGCTAGTGTGCGTTAGAGATAGGAGTCGAGTGGATCGGAAGGCTAGGTTATGTGTGTGGGTGTGAGAGAGATAGAGAGAGGGTGCATGTGAGTCACATACAAACAGATATCAGAGAGAAATGAGATCCAGAGAGACGGAGTTTTGTGTCTGCGAGAGAGAAAGATATTTGACAACGAGAGTGATAGCTAGAGAGACATATGAGGGAATGCAAGATATCTCTAGGGAGAGAGGTGTGTGTGAGAGACATACAAGAGAACAATGGAGAAATATGAGACCCTAGGAGACAGAGTTTGTGTTTGTGTGTGAGAAAGAGATATTGAAGAGGAAGAGTTGTAGGTTCTCATATCTAAGGAGCGAAAGACATCTCTGTATGAGGGGTGTGCGAGTGGCACACATGGGAATAGTAGAGAGAAATGAGACCCCGGGAGACAAAGTTTTGTGTTTGTGTGAGAGAAAGAGATTCCACATGGAGAATCATAGTTAGAGACACATAGCAGGGGGCGAGATATACTTAGAGAGATATAGTGATGAAGGTCGAGGAGAGAGTACCGTCGGTGTGTTACGAAGATAAAAGATCATTGTCGACATACAGGTAGCATGAGAGATACGAGAGATGATGAGCAGCGTATAGGTCCGAGAGATAGTCCTATATAAGCATGAGTGATAGCTATATGAGACGAATATATGGATTAAAGGGGATTCAAATATTTAAAGTGGAGATCACGACATCGATAATATCATAACGCAAATTGGTGTATCAAACATGCATATTCATTTGAATTAGGGCACACGTGTAATGTTATATAGTTTATCAATATTGGTGATCCATAGACTCTTCAATTACAAACAATGCATGGTTTATATGCAATTAATGTCTAAACGGGATTACACTATATGTTGCGTGTGTGAAACACATTATACATGTTTGAGAAGTTAAAAAAACCCCACATGAAACACACATTAATTGGAGACAGTTAGCGAGGAATGCATACATTGGATTTCAACATAAAGTGGTTTCAAATATTTGAAAATCCAAATTGATGGATACAACCTTATGAATCTGAGATCATGCCATTTGTAAACCATATTTATGTATAAATGGTGTTGTGCTTTTGAAAGTATATATAAAAAATGATGTATATAGAATGTAATTCCAATTGAAAATGGATCCCTGCATGAAAAAAAATCTCTACTCTTATAAAAAACCGAGTTGGTGATGATGGTGTGCCTGCCATCCTGCAATATGGACCGTCTGATCTAAATCTGACGGATAGAAAGCAAACTATGACAATTTTGCTAAAGATACCCACCCTCTCACATTTGCAGATAAGGACTTCCCTCGTTCATCTTCGTCTCCCACAAGATAAACAACTCGTATAAATGCATCTTGATGTTCCATGCAACGCATGGGCCTCTTGCTAGTAGAATACAAGCGGGATTGAATAGAGTTGTACGATAGCGTGCACTCTGCAAAATTTGAGCGAAGCGGGAAAGTCGCGATAACCGAAACCAAAATCTGCGAGATGGAAATCACTCGCCTATCCACGCCACGCAAAGCCTATCTGCTGGATTTCTATAGGTTTCGATAGGGGTAGATTTGTAATTTCACCCAAGCGTGGCGTAACCGCCTCTCACCGGATTCATACGGTGGGCGCCAAAACATAGTGTGTCCTCGGCCAAAATCGACTCCTCCCGATTCATATTCATACGGTGGGCGCCAAAAACAAACTCTTGTCGGCAAATATTATTGTATCTGAGATTACCGTCCTATCCCCAACCGACTAATGTTTTTGTGATGTAGTAGAAATTTGAAGCAGGGGCTAAGTTTGTAAATTTCCTCGCATTTGAGACAAGCGCATACTGAATACATGGTTCCCCCTTCCTCTCTACCTCCCTTTTCCCCATTCGTACTCCATGGGCGCCAACACACCCTCTCCACCCCACCCTCCTCCGTCCACCGCCGTCCACCACACCATCCACCGCCGTCCTCCTCCACCATGCCGGAGCTGATACCCCGACGCTGCCGTCCATTACAAGAGATCGACCTCTCTCATCCACGCCTTCGGACCAGGATCCTTGCATCCCGTCCTCTCGCTTCATCCCCGCCGTCGTCCACCTTGCCGGCGCCGCTCCTACGACCGTCTTGTCCACCGCGCCCCGCCGCCACCGTCTACCCTCCTAGGTCTGCTTCCACGCCGCCGACAGCCTTCGCTACCGCAGCACCGTCAAATTCTCAGCAGAATCGTGCAGCGTCGCACAGGCGATACTCTTTCGTATCTGCTTAACTTATTTATCGCATGATAAGACAATAGATCGCCTTTGCTTTACTCTGATTTCTTGTCTTGGTTGCGAAGTTGCCTTTGTCGGTTTGCACCTTGAGATCCGCCATGGCACGCTCAACACTATACTCCCAATGCTTATGGTTTTCCCTTTTATATTCCACACTAGTTAAATCACGATGAGACTAAATTTCAAAATTGGGTTGGTCGATTTTTGAGCTCGCTGGAGTTCGCGGTGCGATCGAAGGGGCTCGGGTGGTTGTGGGGCCTCGCCGAGCGAAGAAAACTCGGCGGGTGGGGGTTGGGGCGGGTGGGGGTGGGGGTGGGGGTGGCGGAGGAAACTGGCGGTGGGGGCGGTGGTCCGGCGGCGGCGCGTGGTGGTGTTCTGTATGGGAAGAATCGAGGCGAGGAAGAAGAAGGGTTAGGAGGCGTGGGATCTTCATCCAACCGCTTTGAAATGGTCGAGAGACAGTGGGAGTTGCATTCTTAATGCGCTCTGGTTCATCATGTGTGGGCACTGCGCAACCAACATTTTATTATCCAAAATCTGCTTGCTCTTCTTTACCATGTTCGATAGAGCTGGCTTCAGACGTGATCGATAGGCTTCCAATTACTAGCGGCAATACAACACCATATTTTCAAGCCAGTTCCACTTTCCGATTTATATATCGTGGTTATGGTGTACCCTATTATGTACACTATGATCTGCCTAGTTGTTGTGTGCTCTTGTTATCATGGTTTGCCAATAAACTCTCTATCTGATATATTATGAACCTATCATCGCGACTATCCTTACTTACGGAGCTTATTTTTGTGTACTTGTGCGGATTATATAAATGCACGCACCATATTACAGCACACATGAGCTCTCTCATCGAGAATCCAGTGATAGCACATAAGTGTTTATAGGGGCGCCCCTATATTAGAATATCATCTACATTACAAAGATAATCTCACAACTGTTTATGTTTTCATGGTTCTCAGATATTATTCGCAATTACAGTGAATATCAGAATCCGCGCATCAGAAGAATATTGTGGAACACTCAATGACTTACAAAATTGGCACCAAGGCATTGAGTGCTATTCTGGAAGCAATGAAACTCGTACGCTCCCCACCTGTTGATTCTTGTTCAGAATATCATCCTAATGACTATTCTAACCTCGAGAGTCAAATGCGAGATGGCCTGTCTGTTCACCCATCAAGGTGCTGTTCTAATTTGGCAAGGTTTTATTGATTGCACGTATCTTGCATATGTTGTCTTGCATTTCTTCTACTTTGTTGCACCGCCATCCGCTTAGTTTACTCATCATATAACTCGAGATGCCATGCCCATCCATTATCAATACATATTCCATCTGTCATCATACCATGTTTTTCCACTCAAATGTTGTTCTTGTGCATCGGACATCAAAAGGAAGAGGGTGATTGCGAACTGAAGGAGCACCGGCAAAGTCCTTGAAAAGCGTGGTGGTGCGGAGAAATCGATGACGCCCACTTATATTGGCTGTACAACCGGTGACACAAAACATAGGACCGACTCAGACTGTACCCATACTTCTCGCCACACCACTAGCCCCACCACAGGACCTGCACTCTAGCAAAAGGTATACGATTTCATTTGCCATAGCACCGGCCGTACCACGAAAAATCCCCTCCGACAAAAAGTACAACAAGTCCACCGGCCGAAGACCTATCCCAAGCGCAGAGGCGGCCAATTCCTGCAGATTGGAACCCCATTCCATTTATTCCCAGTTTAAAGACAATGCTTTCAATGTTGTTAGGGACTACGTGCATATATTCCCATCATGGGAAGATTATAGTGAAGACAAACACCATTTTCACATCTTCTGTCCAACTTACGTGTAAGTGCTATTATTCATGGTTATTATTTTCCTGTTTTCGCTGATCGAACACATCAATGTCTTACATTACATTGTTGTAACTAGGCGAGGGTCAATCTGGATAGTCATGAAGAGCAAAGCTTGCTTGTGATTTTAAGGAAGCATTGCAGCGAGATCGGTGTTACGAGGAAATCACACTTTGATGGCAAGTCTATAAACAAATTTCGGTGAAGTCTCTGTGCTAAATTTAGAAGACATTGAATGGAAAAACCTTGTTATGCCTGGTCTCATTCGGGATGAGGTCTTGTCTATGAAATCACATGGCAATTTGAACTTCTACTTTTCGCATGTGCCTTACGGATCTTTTTGCGGAAATCTGCTCGAAGAAGAATTCGGTTTGAAAAGAACGACGAGGATATCGCAAATATGCTGCCCGCTGCTTTTCTCTTGTTAGTACCTGTTGTCCTGTATCACTGTACTTGCATACATACCTGGTTCATTATGTGACAACAGTATGCATGATAGCTTGCTTATCAATTGATCACTCCAAATTATCTGATCTGTATGAATGGTTACATTAGTGTAGAATATATCCAATGCCAATGAATTTTTTTAGCTCTGCATTGTTCTTGTAAGTACATGCTGTCCTTTATCAGTGTACTTATATTGACAAGTAGTTGTTCATGTACCATCACTCTTGGGTGTACCTTTTGCATGTATCGTTGCACTTACATTTATAGCTACTTGGTTATGTAGCATCACTCTTCATCTTATCTTAAATATTCTCCATTTTTTCGTATATTATCACATCTATATTTACTCTTAATAAAATGTAGAATAAAGGCAATGCTTATGAAAAAGATTACTGCTAAACTTCTTGAATTGCCCCCATCGGCATGGACAAGGGCTTTATAGAGCTTGTCTTCACCGATAATGTAAGTTTGTCCTTCTCAAGCCTTCAAACTTTGTTGTGTATATTTGGTTAGGGATAGTACTAGCAGCTGTTTATTTTTGGTGTTTGCATCAAATTGCATGTTTAAAGTTTATTATGTACATAAACAAAAGTTTGTCCTTCTCAATTTAAGTTTTCGGTTGTACAACCAAGTTCCTTCTTCATACCATGTAAATTAAACTATGCAGAGCAAGTGATCTTCTTTTACCTTTGCATGTATGCTTCATTCTTCATCCATAATCCGGTGGTGTGGTGAACCTACCCACTACTGACACAATGCCATATTCTGCAATGTCTTAACTATGAACAATGTCATATCATTCTACTATTATTTAAACCGTATCTTTATTTGCCAATATGAAATGGGATAAATTGAATGACACACTAACCATTGATACTTATGAGTTCTTGATCGTAATCCGGTGGTGTCATGAAGCTGCCAACTCCTTCACAATGTCATTTCCTGCCATGTCTTGACCTGAACAATATCATATTGTGTTAATGCAATTTTAAACTGTGTCACTTTATTAAATCGATAAGAAATGTGATGAATTATCAAGACCGATACTTTTATGTGCAAAACACTGTCATCATCGCTTGATTATCTTTGAGTGAGGAAGATATAAGTGTTGAACAAGCCTTGATCTCATCATCTTGCTTTCGGTGCTTGCTTGCTGCAGCTCCCAATGAGGCTAACCTTTCTTGAACTCTATTGAAGTCTTTGTCGGTTTTGTATATTATTTTGTCGGCGTGTTTATTTGCCTTTGGTGGCGATCTTTGATGCCGATGTATGTAATCTATTATGCTTGTGCTTTATTATCATAGTGGCGAACTTTGATGCCCAGTGGATGTAATATGCCGTAATTTCTTTATTGTATAGTCTAGATTTTTCTTATTCATGATGCTGCAGTTATTTTCTTGTATATATATCATGTCTTCGCGATAAACGGCCAAACCATAAAATTACGGTACATAATCGGCCGTCATGCAATCACGATGTATGATCCGCATCATGGGCCCGTCAAACTGGCCCACTAGTAGATTTGGGCCTTTAATAGGCGAGTAACCCCGACCCTCTTTTCGCAAGAAAACTCAATGGGCTTTAGGAGGCTGAGAAGTAGGTTGGGCCTGAAACGTGCCGAATAGCTCACGGGCCGACAACATCCCGAAATGGACCTGGCCCATGATTGTGTGAATCAATTCACGGGCTTTTAACAGGCCAAAGTTGTCTCGGTCCTTGTTTGGCCCAATCGGATATCCCCGCGCGAGCAGGCGGATGCAAACCGGCCGTAGTTAGGCCCAACTATATGACGGGCTTTTAACAGGCCAAAATTAATATAGGGCCGAAATGTTAAACGGACCCTTAACAGGCCGAAACTAATATCAGGCCAAATTACTAAATGGGCCTTTAGCAAGTGGGCCCAAAAGCATAGCGTCCGATTAACGGGCGAATCGATATGGGCCATAATTGAGCCCAAAGCCTCTTAAAGGGTCGGACCTGATCGGGCCGTGATTTGTGAAAGTGGGAGGCTTTAACGGGGGATCTTATATGGGCCATTATTAGGCGGAGCGTGGTGTGAGCCATTAATGGACCGGATCAAATATGGGCGGACATTTGGCCCAAAACATGGCAGCCAGTTAATGGGCGGCCTACTAGGGTCCTCAAAATCTTGTGGGCCTATAGTGGGCCGCCCATTAATATCGGCGAAATCTCGTGGGCCTTTTATTGGGCGGCCCATTATGATCCATAAGAATTTTGTGGGCCTTTACAGGCCGCCCATTATGGCACACAAAAATCTTGTGGGCCTTTACGGGGCGACCTATTATGGCCCGCGAAATCTTGTGGGCCTTTAGTGGGCTAGCCCATTATGGTCATAAAATCTCGTGGGCCTTTAATTGGGCCGCCCATTATGGTCCGCAAAATCTTGTGGGCCTTTAGTTGGGCCAGCCCATTTAAACTTGATGGGCCGTGCCACGTGTCGACGTACCATAGGCGCCTTATGTCCAATGAGTGGATGACATCTCGTCCCACGATGAGCCGACACGTGTTTCCTCCGACCAATGATGATTTTACCGTGGAAAATCCCCATTGGTCGGGCTGTTAACGGGTTATCGGATCCAAAACCCGACCCGATAGCTTAACGGCGTTCGTTACGGTGGATGGCACGTGTCGGTCACCCTTGGCGAAAAGCACTTACGTGACGCGCAATTTATCGTCATGGAAGTGGACACTTCCGTGATGATAATTTTCGTAATGTCATGGAACACTTCTCTGACGACACATGTATGACTATCTTGATTCTGTCATAAATTTGTCATGGATGTACATGCATGACAAAAACGCGACCTACTGTGACAAACACGTATCATCACGGAAGTGCATTTTTTTGTAGTGATAGCATCACATCCAATGGCTATAAAAGATGAATGAGGCCAAATTATATCTCATCTAGATGAGTTCAGCAAAATGTATTAATAATACTTAGTACTCCTGCGCCATGTATCATATATTAGTATCATGTAGTACTTTATTTATTGCCATGTATGACACACAGTACTCAACTCTCTCTCTTTCTTCATTTAATTCTATGACACCTCATCAAAATTGCTAAGGCTAGTACCATTACAACCAGCCTTAGCAAATACTAAACATTAAGTTCTCTCGTTTTCCTCTCCACCTTGGTCACCTAGACGGAGGGAGTATACTTGCGGGCTTTTCTGCTTGCAGTGGCGAAGCGATTCCACCTAGTCGGTTCGGCGAGAGACGCGAGAAGGCGAGGGAGTAGGCTGCTGCAAGCGAGAGTTTGTGTGATTTGACAACGAGTTCTTCTTTGGGCAGGTGGGGCCCGTGATTTGACTTGCCATTATCATTTTAAGCTGTGGCGCCACTGACCGGCGTGAGTCTCTTGATTCTGACCACCTCCATACATGTGCCTCTCCCAATGCTCCACCATGTAGTAGAGGTGGCTCTTGCATGAGAGCCCACTTCTCCACTTTTTCCTTGCCTCTCTTTCCTCCACATATGCAAAATGCCATGTAAAGCGCACTATTGTACTTACTTGCTCCTACAGGTGCTTAAGCTTGCCACATAGGCATAAAGTGCGATGTGGCAAGTTAATCAAGAAGAGAGAGACTAGTTTGGTGACCCAAGGAAGAAAGCGGTGCTAAGCGCGTGTACCTAGGTGAAAAGACAATTTTGAGTCTATAGCTAATTAAATGAAGCAAACTTAGCAACACCATTTCATTGGAAGAGGTCACTCCTTGGCAAATGCAATAAATACTAGTACTCCTGTGTCCCATAATATAAGAACGTTTTGGCACTACACTAGTGTCAAAAACGTCCTATATTATGGGACGGAAAATCTGAAAAAAGATAGAGAGAAGTAAAAAATAAATACACTTATAGCCAACCTTATAGCCAAAACCTTTTTGTAGTATGAGTGACTAAGTGATGACTATGTATGACATGCCAACATCAAATAGCCGAACGCTTGTGCTAATCTCGGTAGCGACCGCACGAGCGGAGGCGACGTCGTGGTAAGTAGCGGCCACGATACAGACTCTTGGCAGCCCTTGGATCTGAATCAAGCGGTCGCATGCTAAGTTCCTGAAAATTTGTAGAATAACCCTCCGGGATAGGATATTCACCCATAGGTCTAGAATCACGCCATGCAACCGTTCGATCTCAGATCCAAGGGCTCTCGGAAGCCCGTATCATGGGAGAATGGAAAGCCGATACCACTGCCGTTTGCATTTGGTAGTTCGCTCCTACTCATCCCGCACGTCCTTCAATACTATGGCGGTTCGCTCCTAGTCGTCCGTCCATTCACATTACGGCAGTTCCACTAATCTAACCCTCCTCCCAAATCCATGGCGTCCCAAATCTCCCGATCGGCGGTGAGTACAAGGTTAGAACCATCACCGGCGATGAGTTCGACGTCATCTACACCCGTTCTACCGCGACGATGAAAGGATGCCTTTCTCGCTTCAGACGCATGTTCGAAGACTCAGATGATGAGTGGGTCGCTGGGCTAGATGTTGAGTACACCACAGTCTGGGGCGAGAGAAGGATCTAAAGGATGAAGAGAGGAAGAAGCTGCCGTGATCCGAGGTTTGCGTGCATGACTTATGCTTGGTCTACCACATATGCCATGCCGACGCTGAGTGCCGAGGATTTTAAGGACTTCCTCGAGAGCAACCTAGTCAAATTCGTTCTTGTAGACTTTGGTAACGACAAAGAAGTCCTGCGTTGGATAGGCCTCGTTGTAGGCAACACCTTCGACCTCCGGAAGAATCGGTGGTGTCCTCTCGTCGACCTTCAATCTTGACCTGGCAGGAGCCATGGTTCATCCTTAAATGACGTGGCTGGAGAAACCTCCATACACGTTTGATCGTCATGCATGGCAGCGGAATGTACTAGATATAGACCACATCCACTACGCTGCAATGGATGGCTACCTTTGCTTCAATATCTACAAGGGTTGGATGAAGAGCAACAGCCAAGTGTGCGGTTCAAGCAAAGAAGTATCGGCCAAGAGGAAGAGGGACAAGGGCGAAGTCGAGGGCGTGGGCGAGGACTCGAGTAAGGTGGCGATGTCGTTGCTCATGGTGGTTCTAATGCAGTGTCTACCAGAATAGTTGCAAAGTTTAATTTCAGGTGTGCTTAATTTAGTTTGAGGGGTGTGTTGTGTTGAGCCCCCAGCAGAACTATGTTATGTTTCTTCTTGTTACTTTAACTCTTCAGTACGTACATACTAGCATTTCTTACATTTCATCTTTTAGTTGGTATAGTACTACCACTCATTTCTTCACATTATATACGTACAATATATATGGCCAACATCATATAGCTAGTAGTTTAGTTGTCAAAGAATTTCAGGGTGCTTAGTTTTGTCAAAGAATTCCAGGGTGCTTAGTTTTATTTGAGGGGTGGGTTGTGCACTTGTGCTGGACACCATTATTGTGACAAGCCTTTTTAATAGTACTATATGCATAATTTGGCGATTTAGCGCTCTCTATATGTACCACTTTTTTAATTTCAAATTTTGCTCCATGGCGCAATCCATCGATACTACTACTGTACAAAAGTGGAGTATATACATTTTTAAAAGGCTAGAGGCGGGCAGTCTAGCTCGGTCGGTTTCACGAGAGGCGAGGGCCTTTGTGATTTGATGGCTCATTACTGCTGTCAGATCGAATAGTACTGCGCCGCCCGCTGCACGCCCGGCGCCTCCATTAAACCCCTTCGTTAAACCCGCATGCAAACCGAGAATCCTACTCCGGTCACACGTCTATTCATGAGCGGGCCGGAATTAAACGCAACACCGGCCGAGCTCCTCCCGTCCGCCCTCAGTTAAACGAGGCCAGACGCCGGCAAAGCTCCTACCATCCGCCCTCTATTTACACGAGGCCGCAGACGGCGGGCAAGAATCGCACCCTCCGCCGCTCCCCATCCCTCCTTCACCATTTCTCCACTCTTGATGGCTTCCGATGAGTCGTTCTCCGGCATATTACCGTGCAGGAGGCCCGCCGAGCCCTCCGGATCGGGCGAGGCCGCTCGGTGCTTCACCAACCTCGCTTGGCCGGCGGGCGAGTTGCCGCTAAGCGGCGTGTGGTTCAGCAACTCGCCGCTCCAGTTCAGCTTCGATGAGGAGTGGCGAGTTGCTCTCCAAGACGGCGGCGAAAGCACGCCCGTCTGGCGTCGTCGCTGCCGCGTCGTGCATCGCGCCACCGATGTCTGCGGTGGCTGCGCCTCCCGTGTCGTCGTGGCGCGCCTCTCGTGCTCGCAGTGCAGAGAGGCAAGCCGGGTGCATGGAGAGCGGCGAGTCGGTGGCCAGCTTCTCCGTGTCGCCGCCATCATCGAGGAGAAGTAGAACACGGGAGGCCGCCGCCACTTGGGACCCATGAAGGCCACCGCCGAGGGACGACCATGATTCAGGTGGTTTCTTTGCTACCGTCTCTCCGAGGACCTTCGTCGACCCGCAAGTGTCGGCGGACATGAGGAAGACAAAGGGATCCGTGGTGACCATTTAGAACTAAAATAAGTCTAGATACATCCATTTCTAGGACAAGTATTTCCGGACGGAGGGTATTAATTATACAAGAGAGGCGGATTGGCACCTCTTAGTTCATGTAAATGTAATGAAATCCATCATGTTTATATGAAGATCCGGCTTTTTATCTGAAATCCTTCATGCTTATATGAAATCAGTCCGTGTTTGCACGAATTTCATCTGGTTGGTTAGAGTTGTAAAAATGTATGCCGCTGGCGTTTGATGTCGTCCTCCGCTCAAGGAAGCGAGAGGAAATTTGCCGGCTGCCGTTGGAGATGCTCTTTATGCTGGAAATAATAGGGTGACATCCAATCCATTTGAGTTAATTGCCTGTATGGTTGTCCCTCTGTAAAAAGTTAATTGCATGTACAGTGTACACGTAACTTGCAGGGTGGCTACAGCTTCGTACAGAAAGTTAAAAAGAAACAAGTCCATCCTTAATCTTGTATTCTAAGTACTCTGTGGGTTCCACTGTCAGTACAGTAGAGAAACAAGTATATATTAAATAAGTAGAGTAATATATAATATAAAAATATAAAGTTAAAAGACATAATTCGAACTCATGTCATCGCGTTGCGAGCATCCAGCGCTAACCAGCCCAGCACATTTTTGTTGTAGACCATGCTGGAGATATATCTCCATGTCTACTCTTATATATACTCCATTCGTTCCTTAATATTTGTCTTTTTCAGATTTCAAATGGACTACCACATACGGATGTGTATGTAGACATATTTTAGAGTGTAGATTCACTCATTTTGCATGTCTTTTTAGGAAGGGGTCGGATTTGTCCTTGATTTATTTATGAGGTATCCAGATGGCACTGCACCGCCAAGAAAAGAGGGTAACATCAAAATTATGGACTACTTTTTTGAGTATGTTGGTAAGGTCCGGTCATAGTCACTTGTTGAAATCTCTAAAAGACAAATACTCCCTCGTTCGAAATACTTGTCATCAAAATGGATAAAAGGAAATGTATCTAGGCGTATTTTAGTTTTAGATACATATCTTTTATCCATTTTGATAACAAGTATTTTCAGACGAAAAATGAAAATAGAGTTAGTGATGATGGTGTGCGTGCCATCCTGCAATATAGGCCGTCGGTTTATATCTAACGGATAGGAAAGAAACTATGACAATTTTGCAAAAATATACCCACACATCTCTCCACGTTCGCAAATAAGGCCTTCCCTCGTTCAACCTTTTCTCTCACAAGATAAACTACTCATACAAATGAATCTTGATGTTCCGTACAGCATGCAGCAGCTAGCTAATTTCTTTTAAAATAGTTGCTGTGATAATTGGGTTGAAGTGATATATTTATATGTCTGCCTTAACGATTTCAGATTCACTAGTAGTAACAAAGAAAAGGTTGCCTTGTTAATTAACGAAAACAGGGTGAAAACTATCACATGAGGCCGGTAAAAACAAGGCACACTGGGTTCAGCGTCATCATCACTACAGCTATGCGCGCGCGAGAAGTCTACATATCGAGGGGGCTACCGAGCGAGGCACCGAGACACAATGTTTGAGAGAGAAACCAATTGACAGATTATGATCAGATCGAGTTGTCACCCTTATGCTGTCATTGTTGGGGGGGGGGGGAGAAAGACGTATCGAGAGTGTGCGCGGTAGGCACAGAGGCACAACTAGCGAGAGAGAGAGAGAGAGAGAGAGAGAGAGAGAGAGAGAGAGTTTGAAAGAGGAGTAAATAGATTATTATCAAGATCGATGTGCCACCCTACTCCTTCGGTGCCCGGTAGTGTGTGTGTATGTTTGAGAGAGAAGCCAATCGATAGATTAGTATCAAGATCGAGGTGTCACCCTACTCCTTCGGTGTTGGGAAATGTGGGTGTGTGTGTGTGGGGGGGGGCAGTGACACTCACATATCTCTACCTCTTATAAAAAAACAGAGTTGGTGATGATGGTGTTCCTGCCATCCTGCAATATGGGCCATCCGATTTATATCCGACGGACAGGAAGGAAACTATGGCAATTTTGCAAAAAGATACCCACACCCCTCTCCGCATTTGCAAATAAGGCATTCCCTCGTTCATCCTTTTCTCCCACAAGATAAACTTCTCATACAAATGCATCTTGATGTTCCGTGCAACACATGGGCATCTTGCTAGTAGGGAGAAGGAGTTTGTGTGACACATATCTAGCTATATTAAGGGATAGGTAGATAGCATATGTGTGAGAGACATTATTATACTTTGAGACATTAGTGGCTGTGGGTGGACGGAATTAAAGGGGTGGCGTGTTAGACATAGAGAGCATGTGTGTTTCTGTGTGAGAGACTTGTAGGACGGGGTAGAAAGACGAATTTAACCCCGACGGAGAGAGAGAAATACACGAAGTGCGCGTGTGTGATTCCGATGCCCACAGGGAAATGAGATATGTATGCGTGTGAGAAAGATTGCACAATTCATTCACGTATCACTATCTAGCGATCGTGGACGTGCACAGCTTGAACATAAGTCAATATCTACTTCGTATCGTGGCCAAAGGTACAATATTGATTCAACGCTATAAAGATTGGACACTCACATATCACATTTTTTTTCTATTTAAATAAACCTTTTCAGTTGTGCATGCCAAAGTTACAGTGATGTTTCTTCAAACAACCAATATAGCTATTATGTATATGCACCATTGTTACTCTTGCATTCAAATTCATTAGTCTTGGATGATTTAAGTTTCTATTTTGAAGTAATATATGTAATATTCATATATGAATTCAGCAGTGCATAATTTATGAAATGGAGGCTATGTAATCATATGAGGTAACACTTTTAAGTAGCTGACTACAATATCCATTTCTTTTTGTGCGCCTTTACACTAACACGTCAATGCATTATGTTTAAAGTAAATAACCAATGGCACTAAATTATCTATTTACATGAGAAATACATAGGCTGAGCGTTTGATCCCCTTTTTGTGACCGCACCACTACACCCGTACGATTGGCCGCGCCCGTGTGAACGTCCAAGTTATCGGCGCATCATCCCGAGTTATTGTCTTTTTTTCGGGGTGGACTTCACACGTTATTAATTCTTGACGCGTGCCCGTGTACACAGTCTAGCATGACCTTCCCTTAGCACTGTCCAAAATTAGTTGAAACTGGATACGAGCGATCCTGCGGGCGGCAAAATCTCCGCCTCCTTCTAAAATTTCCGCCACCTTAGTCTTTAGCATGCGAAATCCCCCTTTTGTCCTTGGTGCACGGAGACCAACAGTTACAATACCGCCCTCATCTACATGATAGGTCGGGGCTGCTTTGGTAACTTTCGGTTCCCCCCACTACGGCACCCCATTTCCTCTCCCCCCTCCCATAAAGCCGACTAACTCCATAGCACCGAGCATCTTACATCACGTCGTCCGTGCTTCATCGCCCTTTCTCCCTCCCTCTCGAAACCCTAGACTGCTCATCCACCGCGTACCATAGCCCATTCATTGCCAACAAGCGTCCACCTCGCCAGATCTGCTTCTGCGGCCGCATCTACCCCTCCCATCTCCCTAGAAACAAGTAGACTGCTCATCCACCACTGTACCATAGCCCATTCAGTGCCGGCCTTGTCCACGGCGCTGGATCTGCTTCGCCGGTACTCTCGTCAACCGCCAGCAGATCTGCAGCGGCTCATTCAGATTCCCCACAGGAGGCGCCGTCCACACCCGGAGCCGCCCACCGACGCCCCGTCGGCGACCTCTCGATCCTCTTTGCCGACACCTTCCTCAACCCTACCGGAGCCGCTTCGCCGACACCTTCCTCAACCCTACGGAGCCGCTTCACCGACACCATCGTCAACCCTACCGGAGTAGCTTCACCTATACCATTCTCAACCCTACCGGGCTGCTTTGCCAACTCACAAGTCCACGGCCTCAGATCCGCTTCCTCGCACCTCATCCAACCTACAAGAGCAACCGGCGCCCGCCCACGGCCGCAGATCCGCATCATCGACACCACCCTTAACCCAACCACGGGAGCAGCTTCGGCGCCCGTCCATGGCCCAGATCCGCATCGTCGACACCATCCTTAACCCAACCACGAGCAACCGGCGCACCGTCCACGACCGCAGATCCGATCGTCGACACCATCCTTAACCCAACCACGGAGCAACCGGCGCCCGTCCATGGCTGCAGATCCGCGTTGTCGACACCATCCTTAACCCAACCACGGGCAGCTTCACCTACACCCTCGTCCACGGCCATAGATCCGCTTCGCCCACACCGTAGTCCACCCTACCGGAGCCGCTCCACAAACATCCTACTCGACGGTTCTAGATCTCCTTACCGGACCCCGACAGTCAGCGCAGCGTCATCACCCTCGACGTTTATAACCTGATTCCCACCGTCTGGAGAGATGCCAAGCACCCGCCATGGCCTAGGTACTTGTCACCTTTAAACTCGTCCGGCATCACCGCCCGATGTACTTCAAATATACTAACCGTCGTCATTGTTTTGTTATGCAGGTGGCAAAAACTACAAGGACTATGTTTCTTACGGATCTAACAGACTTGGCCAACCAAGATCCGGGTGAGGCATTGCTATGATCTTGTAAGCGCGTCTCTCTCTCTTGTATTGTTCTATGCTGCCGGCGTGCTTTGCTAGGATTTTGACCAATAATCCATTTGTGCAGACAATGATTTCTACTACTGGCTGCTAAATTAGATATGTAGATGTCATACATGATACTACCTCGTACCTCCACTATAGGCTACATACGGAGCAAAATGAGTGAATCTACACTCGAAAATGCATCTATATACATCTGTATGTGGTCCATACTAGAATCTCTACAAAGACATATATTTAGGAACAGGCAAGTTACATTGCACAAAATCGTAGGTGGCATGTAGGAATTCGATTGCACTACATTAGGCTCCCTTAGAGTGCACTGCTAGTCCAAACATCTGAGTCATGGCTAGTTTATGGTACGCACACAATCGCTAATTGGTGGTTTAAATATGCGCAAGGGATATGCAATGTAGTATCATGTAGAGATGTCTGAAATTAGCCGTGTCAACTTGCAGATAGGGTTACACAATGAAAAAGTACAAGATGTATGTGGCAATTTCATGGAACATCACAAAAAAAGGAGAGGCAATGGTGAGCCTATACAGTGTGTTATGGTACGTCACTTCTCCATTGCAATTATTGTGACATGTTATTTGTATGCCAGTTCTATTAGCCAAGTTTCTTAGGGACAATTATTACGAGTTATCCTAAGAAAATAAGCACCTGTGAATATAAGCTCCATGTAATAAGTCAACCAGTTCTTTTCACTGCGTTTTCAGCTTATCTTTGGTATGATCAGTGGAAAGTCTAGATTGCATTATATTTTTTTCATTTTGCTGCCCATATGGAAATTAATTTGACTTGCAAACATCACAAATTGAACCCAGTGCAGTAATTAATATGACAGGAAAACAGACCATCACTATTTGCTCAAAATGCAAATACAAAGATACCATCTACTTGGCACAATCTACTTTGGTCAATGTTTTCCATAGAGATCCCATTGCCTAATTTAAACGAAGAACGCATGACCCACATAATGAAGAACAATTATTTATTGAAATTCGATGGTCCAAGTGGCTGGTTATTATTATCGTATAATGACACCACTGAAAGCATCATATAGCAGCAAGCAGCAGCTCATAGCAACTCATCATACAATGAGCAACGATCGCAATTCATCATATACCAGCAGTAGCTCATAGCAATTCATCATATAGAAGCAGCAGGAGCAGCTCATAGCAATTCATCATATAGCGACAGGAGCAGCTCATAGCAATTCATCATATAGCAGCAGCAGAGAGCAGCTTGTAGCAACTCATCATATAGCAAAGACATCACTCATAGCAATTCATCATATAGCAGCAGCAGCTCATAGCAACTCATCATACAGCAGCAGCAGCTCATAGCAATTCATCATATAGCAGCAGCAGGAGCAGCTCATAGCAATGCATCATATAGCAGCAGCAGAAGCAGCTCATAGCAATTCATCGTATAGTGGATCAGAATGAAAAATTGGCAAAAAATCAGAGAAGATCCTCACCTTGTTGGATGAGCTCATCCTTCAACAGCACCTCAAGGCCATGGCCTTGGAGGAGGGGAGGGGGAATAAGGTGCCTTCTGCCACAGTGTGGCATCAGCCGTAGTTGTGCAGCGCCCGCCGGAGTAGTGTGTTGGACGAACCACAATGGAGCAGCTGCTGGAGACCATGAGAATGAGGCGGCGCCAGAGGAGGAGCAGCCATGGAGATTTGCCCCTACCACCGGCCATGTAGCCTAGCTGGACATAGCATCATCGAGGACCAGGCGGATGGGACCCGATGGCGACGGCTCATTGGAGGAACCCTAGTCTTTGCAGACGGGGATCGAGTAGAGGAAAGGGAGAGGAGATGCAACGGGCAGGCAATGAATGCTTGCATGTTTGTTTTTACTTGAGGGTCGGTGTGACACGAGGCGTCGTGATTGCATTTTGAGTGTAATATAGGCGGACAACAGAGTCATTTCACTATTCCCCTTCCCTTCAATTTTAGTGAGGTTCTACCCGAAACACCCCCCTCCAAAGTGAAATTAGTTAAGCCCAAGCCCATAAATCAAAAATGACTTCTTTACGTCTTTTATGGCTTATTTTGACAATATGCCCTGAAAAGGCGGAATCGAACTGGCCCTTAACCTGCAATTCAATTGTGCGTGCAATGATGAATCACTCCTGCATGCTATCTGTACATTTAGGCATCATCATACATGGCATAACCTAATACATGTGCATTCCATTGTAGAATTATGCAATGTTTATGTTAGTTCATACGTTGCACATGATGTTTAAATGTCCCTTAAATCTGGTCAGTCAAGTGATGGTCTTTAAGCCTCCTTCTTTGCTTCTTTTCTTGATATGTAAGATTTGCTCACACATCTATTCAATTGCTTGTTTGCATCAGCCAACCATACTAGGACGGTTTGCTTTGATTACTTGTTGTTCTTGACCTAACACTCTATGAGCTTGTCAACGATTTAAACACTAAGGGCTGCTTTGTAGTGGGGCCTTGTCTAACTCATAGGTGACATAAAGGTTTGGTGTACACTACTGATAAGCTCTCCAAGAGTACTGGAGATCCAATTGAAGGTATGCCTAGTTTTACATAGTGAGACATAGTAAATGCTCATTTCATTGTGTGCAAGTGCAAGAGATCGGCATGTTTCATTATGTGGTGTTGTTTTATTATAATCTCATCCTTTTGGTTCACAATTTGGAAAGATGCATATTTATCTTCCAAGGAGGCGAGTAACTAGTTTGTGTCAACTTGCGGAGGGGTGCAATGAAGATAAGATTGAGGATTTTCAAGTACAAGATGTTAGGAAGGAGCCTTGCAAGAGAAGTAGGAGCTGCTGTTGAGCCTCTTCAACCTGCTAAGGTAAGTCCTTGTATGCAACTCAACAGTTCAATTCCTTGTTTGTTTCAGGCATAGTTAATTTTCTCTTTTCAATTGCTTTATTTGTCCTCGATTAATGAGATGCCCAAATAATCATGCACGATGTTTGGTACTTGTATCACTATTAGTTGACATAATTAAATGCCTTACCATATTACTCCTTGAAGTGTGCTGAAGCTTTGAAGTCTATTAACCAACTATTATTGCATGAGGCTCACAATCTAGTTTATACTACGCTAATGATTGCATAGTTTTGCTTTCTTTGTAGTATGTTTGTATGAAACCCTCTGCTGTTCATTATGCTCCCTAAGACTTTAATTGAGGCACTGAATGAATGGCTTGCTTGCTTACTTATATGCAACGTCTGTCTAAATTTGTAACTTGTCGTGTTTTCGATTGGGCCCCAACATCATGCTCCTCTGGTGAGCTAAGAGGATTTTTGTATGCAGGCTGCACATACTATCTTTTTATAATTTTAAAATATCACTGCTTATGCTTCATGACGTGTAACATTTTTTTGAAAGTGGCGTGTAACATTATTGTTAGTCCTGTTTTGCCATGTAGTACAAAATAGTGTCTTGTTAAGCTTCTTTGTTGTAACTATATTTTGCCCTAGTCATGTGTACTTATAGAAACATTTCAGGATGAAGTGACATCAACACAAAGATCTGCAAGCAGTGCGGCATGGCTGTTACCGAATGATTATGGATTGGAATTGGAATGTGCTGATGTTCTCGAGCATCAACTAGAGGTGGCAAGACAACGTGTACATGATTGTCAACGTATAATTAACAAGTTGAGACTGGACATGCAGGTATTAGATGCAGGAGTAAAAAAAATGAAACAAGACATTGAGGTAACCATGAAGGAATTGGAGATTTTGCAGACTGAAATTTGTGCTATCTGAATCTGGCCAATCCTATTTTCTGAAGAGATTATAGTTCAAATGGAGTTAAGTTGATGCGCGTCCATGATGTATGAGCTGTATTTGCCCAGTGTATGTAATTTGTTGTTTGTGTATGCTTTATTATCACCTGTGCCGAACCATAATGCCCAGTGGGTATAATCGGCTGTAATTTCTTTATTGTATAGTGTAGGATTATCTACCTTTCTATGTCTTGATCTCTTTGTTGTATAGTGTATGCTTTTTAGAGGTGATAGTATTGAGTAGGATAATTCTTTGAATATTCTATATCGTTCAAACGGGGGCCAACTCGCCCGACCATGGCCCTTCACGGGCCGTCGGATCCATGAGCCTTCTACATCTCGTAGGATCCATGGGCCTTCTACGTCTCGTAGGATCCATGGGCCTTCTACGTCTCGTAGGATCCATGGGCGCCGACTCATTTATGGGTCTTATGCAGACCTTTAATGGGCGTGAGACGACCTTTAATGGGCGTGAGCAGACCTTTAATGGAAATCGTACATTTTATGGGCTGACCATAACGGGTCGTTAATAGGCCGTGTTGGTGATGCTATGAAAATGGCCCAACAGACTAACGGTCCCAAAGCGGGCCAAGCTAACGACGGGCTGAATTTGGCCCTAAGCGAAAATGCGATGTGGGCCGTAAGTAACGAATTGCAAATGAGCCCAAGAATAAATAGGCCCTCGAAGGCGAAAGTTAACTTAGCTGAAGCATTAGCGGAATAACGGGCGTTAATGGGTATAAAGTGATACCTTTGTTCATTACGGGCCGATTTCACCACGGGCCGTTAATGGGTGTAAAATAATACTTTATTCATTACGTGCGGTTTAAGACAGCCGCTAATGGGCCAAGAGTTACAAAGGGCCTCATATGGGCGAAAGGCGTCATGGGCTATACATGGGCGGAAGTGAAAGCGGGTGGAATCATATTGGATGGCCCAGATGGCGCTCTCGGGTCTAATTGGATAAGGCGAACGGGCCTTGGGTTAGTGGGCGTAAATGGGCTATATGCGAATAGGCCGTTAACGACTTTCCATGGGCCGCCCGCCACTTTGACCAAGTCAAGCGGGCGGCCTTTTCACGAGAATGGGCCCTTTGTTGGGCGTGCCACGTGTCGACGTATCATAGGCGCCTTCTGTCCAGTGAGTGGATGACATCTGTCCCAACGATGAGCCGTCATGTATTTCCTCTAGCCAATGATGATTTTACACGTGGAAAATCCCCATTGGTCGGGGCTGTTAACGGGTTATCGGATCCAAAACCCGACCCGATAGCTTAACGGCGTTCCGTTACGGCGGATGCCATGTGTCAGTCACCCTTGACGGAAGCACTTCTGTGACATGCGATTTATCGTCATGGAAGTGGACACTTTCGTGATGATAATTTGGTAATGTCATGTAACACTTCTACGACAACACGGTATGACTATCTTGATTACATCATAAATTTGTCATGGATGTACATGCATGACAAAAACGCAACCTCTTGTGACAAACACGTATCATCACGAAGTGTATTTTTTGTAGTGCATGCCATGGAGGCCAAGGACCGGAGGGAAACCCTTCTCCGTCTAGGGAGGAGGTCAAGGAAGAAGAAGGCGAAGGGCCCTCTTTCCCTTCTCTTACGGTGGTGCCGAACAGCTGCCGTGGCCATCATCATCATCGCTGATCTTCACCAACACCTCCGCCATCTTCACCAACATCTCCATCACCTCCCCTTCTATCTCTGACAGTCCACTCTCCGCAACCCATTGTACCCTCTACTTGAACATGGTGCTTTATGCTTCATATTATTATCCAATGATGTGTTGCCATCCTATGATGTCGAGTAGATTTTCGTTGTCCTATCGGTGGTTGATGAATTGCTATGATTGATTTAATTTGCTTGTGGTTATGTTGCTGTCCTTTGGTGCCCATCATATGGTAGCGTGGATCACACCATAGGGTTAGTTGTATGTTGACAGGACTATGTATTGGAGGGCAAGGGTGATGAAGCTTGACCTAGCATAGAAATTGATGCATACGGGATTGAAGGGGGACCAATATATCTTAATGCTATGGTTGGGTTTTACCTTAATGAATGTTAGTAGTTGCGGATGCTTGCTAATAGTTCCAATCATAAGTGCATAGAATCCCAAGTAAGGGATAACATGCTAGCAGTGACCTGTCCCACATAATACTTGCTATCGATCTAGTAAAGTAGTCAATTGCTTAGGGACAATTTCGCAACTCCTATCACCACTTTTCCACACTCGCTATATTTATTTTAGTTGTGTTTTTATCTAAACAACCCCTAATTTGTATTTACGTGCTCTTTATTCTCTTGCAAACCTATCCAACAACACCTACAAAGTACTTCTAGTTTCATACTTGTTCTAGGTAAAGCGAACGTCAAGCGTGCGTAGAGTTGTATCGGTGGTCGATAAAACTTGAGGGAATATTTGTTCTACCTTTAGCTCCTCGTTGGGTTCGACACTCTTACTTACCGAAAGAGGCTATAATTGATCCCCTATATTTGTGGGTTATCAGTGTCTTGCGTGACAAGCCAACTAACCCTATAATATCTCTAGAAATCAGCTATACAGGGCTAGAGATAATAGGAGAATCAGTCGGTAATAAATACAGTGATATCACGTTTCAACAAATATGAAATTGAATGTTGATGCCGACTTCAATGAGGGTCAACTAGAAGTTACTGTTCGTGCTATTACCCGTGGTCATAATGTGAAGTTTATGGCGGCAGCCAATGAGAAGATGAACTTCTGTTTAGATGCTTTCACTATGGAGGCGGCAACGGTTAGATCTAGGCTTAACGTGGCTAGAACAGTAGTTCGGTTCACGCAACTCCAACTCGTACGTGACCTAGCCAGCCACCGCCTCCCGCCGGCGGCTTCATGAAGATGGAATAAAGGTCTCCCCGCCTAGTCCCTGTTCCGATGATGCGTCTGGCATCGTCGTTAGGCGTGTGGGGGTGTGTCTCCGGCGGATCTGTCTTTGGCGGATTTGCTTGGATCTGTTCGTCGTTCGTCTTCGTTCATGTGTTTTCAGGTTGTGGATCCTTTTGATCTACACTCTTCATCGGCGGCGGTTGCTGTTCTGGTGCGTTGGTTCTATGAGGTCTTAGCACGACGGTCCGATTGTCTACTATAACAAGGTTTGCCCGACTCCGACAAAAGAAAGGCGATGATTGTTTTGTTTGCTCACTGTAATAGGAAAAGCAATCAAGTTGCCCATGTGAAATAGCTAAGTTAACTAGATTCTCTACCGCCAGTACCTAGATGGAGTCACCTCCGGTTGAGGTGGTCTTGTTTATTGTATCTGACACGTTACTTCTCAAAGAATAAATAAACTATCGTTTGTCAAAAAAAGAAATATTTGTAATTATGTTTCTTTTTTTTCCTTGGTTACTTGTAATTATGTTCGTCGCCTCCCTTTCCACCCCCCGCTCCCCACTCCCTCCGTCTCTCGGCAGACGCAAAAAGGGATGAAAACCCAAACTTCTCCCGCAAGACTGGCTCGCACCAAATCGCATCGCCCTTCGAGTCGCCCCTCACTGATCCCTTCGCGTCCTGCTTCCCAAGCCACAGCCCACAGGCCCCCACGCCCCCACGCCCAGCTCCTCCCGCTCCGATTTCACAGCCGGCGAGCTAGCCATGTCGATTCGGCCGCTGTTGCTGCCGGAGCCGCCGGGCGAGGTGGATCGGGCGCCGGAGATCTTCGCGGGTGGCGTGGCCGCGGTGCGCCGCGCCGTTGTCATCGGGAACGGCTGCGCCGGCGCCGAGAACCAGTGCCTCGGCCTCGTCCGCGCCCTCGGCCTGGCCGACCGCCTCACCCTCTATGTAAGCAGAGCGCCGCCCCTCTCGTTTCCTCTCGTCCTGCTATGACTGTGTGACAGGACCGTTGTTTGTGCCCTTGTTAATCATGTCATCAGCTTAGCGTGGCATCGCGTATTGCGATTTAATTATTTGCTTAGTAAATTTTACTAGAATAAAGCCCGTTGCTTACAACCAATTTACTTGCAATGGAGAAGATTAGGCGGATGTGTATAATTTAGTTACTGGAATTATGTTTTGTTTGAAGTACATGTACTAGGAGCCTATTCAGGTATTTTCTAAAAGTGAATTCTCTAGAAGAGGATCAAAAGTAGTGGATTCTAGAATTATCCGGTTGAGCCTATTCAGGTATTCCCTAAAAGTGGATTCTCTAGAAGAAGCTCTAAATATGTATTTGGCTTCTTGGATGCTTATCAGACGCCACAAAGCATTTCAGATGATGTGGCGTTTTGTTAGCTCTTCTTTTGCACTCAGCTTTGATAGAGGTTGATTTGATCACCTTATATTTTTGCTGTAACATTATACTACCTTCACATGGCTGTTGTTAGATACTATGTTAGAGCAACTCTAGCAGAGAAACCATATTGGCAGCCTCCAAAACATGTATGGAGCACGCTCCATAACATTATGGAGGTTGCCGAGGCGACGCGCATCAAATGCGCCATATTGCAGCCTCCGTATTTTTTTATTTTTTTATTGCATCACCTCAATACTCATACACTCAATTTGAGGGATTGAACACTTGACTAAACATTGCGTTACAAAGTTGTTACATTGGGGGAGAAAAGTCAATTAATTGCATTTTTATATCATATGTGTTCAAAATTTGTCTCTTTTACATATATTTAGTGACTATAGCTTGATTTTGAGCCCCATGTGCCATGCACGGGGGCACATGCATATGTGGCGAGTCTAGGCGAGGCGGTGTGACAGTCCGACGCGGTTCAGGCCGGAGCGGCGGAATTGCGTAACCTCGTCTTCGTCCCATTCCTGTCCCGTGCGGTCGTCGAGGTCGGGGATGGCTTTATAAGCGGGGGCAAGGCCCAATATGGCGTGATTCGTCCGAATCTGACCGTCTCTGTGTTGAGTTTGCGCCATCTGTCATGCTTCCTCTCCACCACGAAATCCGCCGATGCCTTCTCGTACTCGAGCTAGACAGCGTGGTCCCTCCCCGCCGCCAACGCCTGCCTGACGACGGTCTCCTCGAAGATTTTATTGTGGCGAGATCCCTCCTGCGCAGCCTCCAACGCGTCGCGGCGGTCCATCTCCTCATCGATTTCGGCGGCCTCTTCCTCCACTTCCTCATCGAGCATCCGTTCCTCCTCCAAGAGCGGAACCCAGTCCAGCTGAAGGGGAAGCGGCATGGTGAAAGTGGAGAGGGAAGTGGAGGTGAAGAGGAAGTGGAGCTCTGGGCCAACACGGGGTGGTGACGGCCTTGTTATAGGATCAGGCAGCGGGAAAACATGGCCGCAAATTGCACGGGCAGTTGGGCATGCGGCGTCCGCCATTAATTGGCCCGTTTCCCGCTGAGATGAGCTTCTGCTGTCCATGCCATTGGCATGGAAGGAAGATGGGCCGCACGGGAGCATGAGGAGAGAGGTGAAACTTTCCTCCCGCGCGGGCGGTTAGTGATGGAGCGCGCTCCAAAGCAAGGCCCCACAGCCTCCAAATATGGAGGCTCGGGGGCTTGATTTGGAGCGGCCTCCATAAATTATGGCGATCCAGGGCAGGATGACAACTCTGCTAGAGCAGACTTTCCGGTCAAAATCGCCAAACAGGCGGTTAAGGATCGAGCCGATATGGCGACTCTGCTGGAATTGCTCTTATATGGCAGCTAGTCATCATTCCTAAACGCAAGCTGCTAGAGGGTAAGAGCAAGATGTTCAAGGCTTGATTTTGGAGGTGTAATCATGGTTTAAGCATAACATAGCCTTGTCCTTAGTAAGTAGTGTAAGAGGATTGCTTCTAGCTTTTAGAGGGGTTCGTTAATTGTTACTACAGACTCTTCTTTTAAAACTTTTACCATGTCAGTGTTATAGTCTGTTGCTGCAAATTAGGGGGGTAAACATTATTCTCACCCTGTCAAGTTAATTCTGAAACGTCTCATCCACTTAATTCTCAGATGGCGATTTTTGGATTTGGTACCGCTTAATTCTTGGCCTGGCCTTTGCTCTGTGCATTCATGGGTTTCAGCAGCATGTAGTGCCTTAGTCCTCTCTTTGTCATGTGGTGTCCATGGATTGAATTTTGGGTTGTGCGTACTGATTGGAATCTGGGAATGGCTCTACCTTCAAATACTCTAAATAGATTGTCATTTCTTTCTGGATTGCTGTTACTTATAGTCCTGCATGAGCTCAGTTAACAACATAAATAAGAAAACCATGCCAGTGAAAAGTTAATATAATGCTTGTCATTTCTGTCTAGTCTGTAGTTACTCATATGCATGTGTATTAGTTCGGTTAACAATATAAATAGGAACTTAATATAATGCAAATTCTTATTGATATTTGCTATCTTTATCTTTCTTGGTATTTTTCTTAGGTCCAATAATATAACTATGTCACTGACCTCTTCAGTATGCTTTTTTTTTGCCGTTCTTATGGATCTTGAGTACTCTCATCATTAACTTTTTTGTTGAAATATGTTTGGTCATGCAGCGTATTATCAGACCAACCGGAGGAATCAACAAGTGGCTGCACTTTCTCCCTATCTCCTTGCATAAATTGGTGGACCAAGTACTCAGACATATACTGTCTAACACGACATTCACAACACTGTTTCAAGGAAAACTGTCAGCACCTTATCCTGTCAGTAATGTTCAATCTCTTGGATTGTCTTCTATACTAGAAGCAGATTCCAAAAGGATAGTGACAATGGTCCGTGATACCTTCGAGAAGTAAGGTTCACATTTCTTATATTGTTGCTTATGTTCGTTGATTACTTTATTACCTGGTCTAACAACTTTATGACTTGATTATAAGTTATAATCACCACACTGACTGCTTATGGCTGAGCTTGTGTTGGTATATCAGGAAGATATAGTAGAATCATTATAATCACCACACTGACTGCTTAGGGCTGAGCTTGTGTTGGTATATCAGGAAGATATAGTAGAATCATATAATTCGTTTTCATTTTTCTTCTTGGCGATGGAACCTGTAAGAATATGTCATATCAGTATCACTATAATGACATACCACTATGTCGAACATGTCATATCCTTGAATACTTGTACCATACTTCCAGGAAGAACATTTGAAAGAGAATGTGTTCTTTCATGAATTTGAAATAGGCAACCTATTAAAACATACTTCTGATTGGTCAGTTTCATATGAAAAATGTAGGCTAGCCTAAACATTCTTTAGTATGTTTGCGCCATAAGTATTCAAATGTTCCTGGCATATAGTTTTTCTGCTCTATTTCCTCAAAGTTTGATTCGCTTTCAGGGAAGGCCTGGCGATAGTTGTTGCTTGTGGCCGTGATACCATACCATATGCAAGCTCTGTAAGGTGTTTAGCTCCAGATAATGTCTTTGTCATTCAGGTAGGATACTGAAACCAATATCAGTGGCTTATTTGATAATTTTTCAGTTGTTACTCAGCTAGGGATATGAACCATTGTGCTGCTTGTCATCCAAATTTGAGCTGATTTTAATTATACTGTATTTTCTATGTCAGATACAACACCCCAGGTATCGCCTTGATAGGTTTGATTTGGTGGTGACTCCTCGCCATGATTACTACGCTTTAACTGCAAAGGGACAACAAGAAGTACCGTGGCTTTTCCGGAGATGGATTACTCCACGAGAACCACCCGGTCCGAATGTGGTATGCTGCTTTTTTTTCCTTGCAAATCTTCATATGTTTTCATCCAGCTGTTCTAGTTCTAAACTTTGAACGTTGGAAAGCTAGGTCCTGACGTCTGGAGCACTTCACCAAGCAGATTCTGCTGCACTACGCATTGCTGCTACAAACTGGCATGATGAACTTGCTCCCTTGCCAAAGCCATTGGTAGTAGTAAATATTGGAGGACCAACAAGTAAACTCCTCCTTCCCTTCCTGCCTACATGTTAGAGAAAATCTGTCATGTCCCTGTTTCACGACATGCCATGAACAAGCCACTGCGTTGCCAAATTGATGTCCTCCATATCATTTAGTGCAGTACACGAATGTGAAGCTCATGTTCTGGATTTTCTGTTGAAGGCTGGGGCCTCATGCCCATGCCCCCTATCTCACCCTAGTAGCAATGTCTATGTAACCCCCCATCATTTCTGCACGCCAGTTGGAGTAGCTCATCGAATGGTTGGCTGCCCCACCATCTGTGACACACTACACATAACTACAAAACAAATGACTTATTTGACTGGCAAGAGAACCAATTTATATCTTGACCTACTGATTTATCCTGCCATTTCCTTTTTGTTTGGGTTTGGTACGCATGTTATCGAGTAAGAACAATCTCATGTTATTCAGTAGCCGATATTTCATGCACTCTGGATTAGAACAACATTTGTGTTAGAATATGCCAGTTGAATAAATTTGATGTCTTTCGCTGTAGTATGCTTTAATACAATAATAGGTATAAATATAATACATTTTACATCTTGAAAGATGGGGTTGTTGCCTTGTTGGGTTACTTTAATAGACAGGGTTGCCAACTTAAATAAGGTTTTGTTACTGATTGCAAACACTCAAGTCTACTATACATCACCTGAAACAAAGTATTTTGAATCATGAAGATAAACCTTCCGAACTGAGATGGAGTACGTGCATTTTCCGAATGCAATCCCAAATTTGCACTTTATCAGGAATTCCATTGTTATACTGTGTTTTTCTTCTTACAAAATCATGAAACCAAGGCAGGACAAGTTATTTTTATTTGCATCTGATCATGTATTGCACAATTTAATTGTGGAATTTAAGTTAAGACTGTATGCTCATAGAAACAGGACATGGTAAATAAATTTCAAAGTCACGCCTTCCATTTTTCTCATTTGTGTAAACTCTTGCATTCCACATGTTTTCTCTTCATCTTACTCCCTCCATACACAGGAGTGGCGTCTTGGGATGTGTGCAGTGAAACTTTTAAATATCTGGCCAACGATATCTGTATGATCATTTAGATTGGAGTTGACCACATTAAAATAATAAAAGATACTTCAAAATTTTTATTGAAAAATATTTTGGAGACCTGGGTGTGTGAGTTGGGGCGGGGGTATTATTACTACTCTATTTATCTTGTTCAAATTTGCCAAGTTGCTGTTGCTAACAAAATACAAGCATTTTTATGCATTCACTTGCTTCGTACTTTTAGAATTTTGAGACCACAGTTTGAGCAGCTTCTGCTTACACGCTGATATATATAGATCTAACGCATGGCATTTCAATTCTCAGGAAACTGTAAGTATGGTGTAGACCTTGCCAAGCAGTTGGTAAGCTCACTGCACAATGTTTCAGAGACCTGTGGAAGTGTCAGAATTTCATTTTCCAGGAGAACGCCACAAAAGGTAGGACCATTGGTTGCTCATATCATGTTTTATGAGTTGTGCACAGTTAATTTTTTGGAACCCTTTTTTTGACAGGTGTCCGATCTTATATTGAGAGAGTTCAGCACACATCCAAAGTTCTACATTTGGGGTGGTGAAGGTAGATAGTACTAGATAAAAAAATGGCATTTGTCAGATGTTTTGATTTTTCTACGCAATGCAGAATTTATGCTGATCCGAATTTTCATATGCTGCAGAACCTAACCCACACCTAGGGCATCTCGCATGGGCCGATGCTTTCATCATAACAGCAGACTCGATAAGTATGCTAAGTGAGGCATGCAGCACTGGGTGAGTTAGTGCTGTATACTTATACTCGTTGTTCCTGTTTAGGACAGTAAGTAGCTAAGCTTCCTATTACCTCTCTTTCAGGAAGCCGGTCTATGTCGCTGGAACTGAGCATTGCAGGTGGAAATTCTCAGATTTTCACAACACTCTGCAGAAACGAGGGGCTGTTCGTCCTTTAACTGGATCGGAAGATGTAAGTTTGCTATCCCTTCTCAGCTCACATCTCTCTAGTTACTCCTTATCAAAGACCAAATCGTGTACTTCTGTTACAATTTTACCATATTGCGAGGAATGAGAGTGTTCCTTTTCCCCTTTCTGGCCACGCATTTCTCAAGAGCAAATTCATGGCATGTCTACATGACCCTTTCCTCCATTGTAGATGTCAGACAGCTGGAGCTACCCTCCTCTGAACGATGCCATTGATGTGGCTGCACGGGTTCGTGAAGTGCTTGCACAACGTGGATGGACAGTGGGTTAATAGCGGTCGAAGCAGAGAAAAAGAGTGCCATTTTTGCTCCAGTTATGTTCCAAGCCCAGACAATTCAGAGCCCGCCTTTCAGTTATCTTAGTTGCATCTGCATGAGGAATTTTTTGCATATCACCGATGCAAAACTATATTTGCTTCTTTGCAAAAGATGGCTATATTTTTGGGAACATACTGCATAAAGTTTTGAGCAATCACACAGACAGCAGTGTTTATTCTTGGCATATTCATGCATTATTGTACCTAGTTTATGCTGTAAAGAAGCCGATAGAAGTGTGAATGGAAGTTAAAAATCTTTGTCATTGGAACGAGGTGACATCATACATTGGGTTGTGACTGTTAAGTTTATCAGCAGCAAGCCCTACTGGTCTTTTGTGCTACACAAGCATACGACGATACGCATAGGCTGCGTCTTGTAATAGTATGGGAAACATGGATGCCACGTTAGGTTCTTCTAGCACATACGAGTATTTTATAGTACTACTTGCAAAGCTCAACACTCTGGTGGTTTTGGTGATGTTTTGGATCGATCATAGGTTTGGGGCTCATTAGGTTTGGAGGAAACTAAATCATAGGAATTATGAGTAGTATATAAATTTGATAGGATGGCACTTGTCATTCTAAGAAATTGCCTTGTTTGTTTCTACGCATAATATAAGCTTTGAGAGGATGTATAGATTCCTCCTAAAACATATGAAATGAATAGAATTCCTATGAAATTCCCGTACGTGTTCCTATAAGCTGAATGTATCTATAGGAATTTTTTCTACGAAATCCTTGTTCCTATGGTTTTTCTATGAAAATCTTTCCAAACCGAATGGGGCTTCAGCCTTTTCATGCGCTGGTGAAGATTCTGGAAGAGTTCTGTGCGGTCCTTGACAGATTGCTGACTTTTGTATACAGTTAAACCAAGAGAGCTTTCTAGTATTTACTCCTAATTCGAAAGTAATTGAAACATTTGATAAATAGTTTACTTCCTGTGGGATGCTATCATGAGAGCATCTACAATCTGACTGGGCAAATTTGACTCACTAAAAGCATCTACAACCGGGTCCATCATACTTGCTCTAAATGCCCGATTAGTGTCCGGATGAGTTTTGGCCACCGAACCGGGCTCCCTTTAGTCGGACCAAACACCCGGACTGACCGGCACTCCCCATAGCCAACAACTGGGCTCCCCATAGCCACCCAATTGGAGAGGCTTGGACGCGTCCAGGAACGCCCGCCACATAGGAGTAACGGATAGGCCCCAGGTGGCGACGCAAAGAGACCGCTGGTCCGACATGTGCCTCCTTCGTTCCGTGTCGCGTGGCACCGCTCCGGCGTGCCACCCGAGGGAGGAAGACAACTATTTAAGCTGGATGACGGCGGTAGAACCCTAGCCCGCCCCATTTCTTCCCCTTTCTCCTCTTCGCCGCTTACACTTCACTTCCGCCCGTCGCTTGCAATGTCGAGGCGCCGGATCACAACCTACGCCATGCTCTCTTGGGAGCGGAGGGTGCAACAGCTGGAGCAGATCCAGGCAAGGCGGGTTGCTCGTTTCGCTGTCGGTGAAAGGATCGAGATGGACCTAGAGGGGGGGGGGTGAATAGGTACAATTACAAATTTTAATTGTTACTTAGCAAATTTAGGCAATAATGCGGAATATGAAAGTGAGCCTAACAATTGCAAGTACGATGGTAAGAGCTAAGCAAGGTAAACAAGTAACACACGTAAGTGAGTAAGCAAGCACAATAAGATATAAGTAAAGACCAGGAGACAAGTAACCACAAGTAGGAAGTTAGGGTTAGGGATAACCGCAACTCCGAGGGACGAGGATGTATGCCGATGTTCAATTCCTTGGAGGGAAGCTACGTCACCGTTAGATAGGTGGATATTACCACGAAGGCACACCAACGCCACGAAGGCTCACCCTATTCTCCCTTTAAGAAAACACCACGAAGGCGTTTCTCAATCACTAGTGGTAGACCTTGGGGTGGTCTCCAAACCCTCACAAACTTTCCGGGGGTAATCACAATGGTCGATTCCTCTCCGAATGACTCCTACCGCCTAGGAGTCTCCAACCTCCAAGAGTAACAAGAACGATGGGGAAAAGCTCAAGACTTGCTCAAAACACGAATTCCTTTGGTGCAAAGATGGGGAAGGAGTGGATCTATCACTTGAGTGGACAACTTCTCTCAAATGCTCTCAAATCCCTTAGGGATCTAAGATTTGGTGTAGGAGTGTGTGAGAGAGATAGTGAAACGTGTTCTTGAGAGTGTTCAAAGTGAATGGTCGACCCTCCCCCGAGGAGGAAGAGGGCTATATATAGCGATGGTGCAAATATGGCCGTTGTAGTGTAAGTGACAGGGCAGGCCAGACATCCGGGTCAGGGGCCGGACATCCGGCCTGGCGTAGCACTTGTGAAATGAACCAGAAAGCATAGGATAAACAGAGGGGCCGGACATCCGGGGCAAAGCCCGGACATCCGGCGTGGCTAGAAGCCCCAGACATCCGACGATGAGGCCGGACATCCGGCGAAGTAACAACACCCATACGCTCTCTGGATAGCACAAGCCGGACATCCGGCTTGGGCAGCCAGGATATCCGGGGAACACAGAGAGCCCGGACATCTAGGATAAAAAGCAGCACAAAAGGGTTCTCTGGATAGCTGGGTGCCGGATATCCGGCGTGCGGCCCGGACATCCGGCAAGCAGACCGGACATCCGGCTTGGGAGCAGAGGCAGAACATTAGCACCAGAATATTGTGTGTGACCCTAAGATTTTGAAGCTAGGAATTTAGTGGCATGAGCAAGTCCTTCACTAACCCTACCGATCCCCTCTTAATAGTGCGGGATCCTATACTCAAGAACAACAAATATACAATCTTTTTGATACTTCTTCCTTGAGTAAAATCAACTTCGTGTGTTCATGATCCACACACCCTTGATGATCCGGGGACTAACACCTGAGATTCACTTGACGAACATAGTTAGTCCACTACATGTATATTGTCATCAACATCAAAACTTGATGTAAGGGCATGATTGCACTTTCAATCTCCCCCTTTTTGTTTGTTGATGACAATCATACATGTAGTATCATAGATAAAATAAATATATTTAGCAGTGTACTTCATGAGAGCATAATACAATATATGTTCCTATTTGCTTTAGCTCCCCCTCATTGTGTGCATAAGATAGTTATGTTAGAATGTAATGCACCTATTTTTATGGTAGCATATGTACCCAAAAAGATAGAAACGTAGGACAAGCACACATGAAACACAACATCAACCCATAGCCACAAAGATAATAAGATAGTCTCATAAGATTAAGTACCATATGTAGCATACGTAGAGAGTTTGAAGAATAGCGAACACAAATAGCAACATATATCACGACAACTAGTCATCTAAGGTACTACTACTCCCCCTTTGACAACAACATGCAAAAATGGGCTAAGATAACGAGAAGAGCAACACTGAAATCACTCCTGGCGGATGTCAACATCATCAGCGATCCACTCAAAGTACTCGGCGTACTCGTCACGAGTCGGGAACCCGAAGGTGGAAGAGGATGGTGTCGCGAGAATAGGATCATCATCACTCACGGGACTCCCACGGTTGCGAAGGCGCTGTTTGAGCTGGTTCTTGGAGATGATGAGGCGCTTCTGGACATCATGATTTTGATGACAGTTAAAGGTGATAGCCTTAATAATAGCAGACTGAGCCTTGCCCAAGAACGAGGCAAGACGTCCACGAGGCGCGGTCGAGGAGGAAGGCACGATCGAGGAGGAAGGCACGGAGGACTTCCTGGGCTGAGTCCCAATAGCAGACCTCTGAGGCTGACTAGGTGCAGCAGACGGTGCAGGAGCTGACATGCGCATATGAATCGGAGGTTTCCAAATGGAATGCACAACTGTCTTGGCAACCTCAAAAGAGGCAGTGTGATCAATCAGCGCCTGAATGAATGGAGCATGAGGGAATTGGCGCGTTTAAAGAAAGCTGGAGACACGGATCTCATGCCAAAGGTAATGGGCTGTGTCAAGTGGCTCTGTAGGCTTGTCATGCATACGTACCATGCAATCAATGCAGTAGTTGCGAGCCCTCGAGCGATCTCCCTTCTTAGGATAAAGTGTGCGAAGCACAACCTGATAGAGAATGTAGTATGGAGACCGAAAGATGGATACTTCATTGGGTGGATACTCACGTTCCTCCGGGGTGAGCTGAGTGGTAGGCTTAACAAGAGCCATGCAATCATCAATCCTTTTGGGCCTATGTAGTGGATCCAGACTGTGGATTTTATGGCCAACACCAGAAAAGCCCAAAATCTGAACAAAACGGTCAGAGGTGATGCTCAGCACAGTATTGTCGGTCATCCAAGTGAGAGTGTTGTTGGGGCCAAAGAAGCAGGTGGCATAGAACTGAAGGATGGCAGCTTCATTCCAATCACACTTGAAGGTCATTGCTGGACCGAGAGTCATATCATCAATGATCTTGACCGGGTTGTCAGGAAACATGGCAGGATGATCACGCATGAATTGAAGATCCAAGTATTTGTGAGGAGCAAGTCCACGACCGCGGACGAAGCTAGAATAGAGATCCTGCTGCATGCGAGTACAAAACCGAGGATCCTCAGCATCAGCCACCATCTCATACGGGTCGGTATCCTGTGAAACTCAAGATATGGACCAGCCCCCACGGTCTTGAAATCGTGAGTGGGGCGAGCCACGCCAAAAGGGATCTGCATGGAGATGCGACGGCCATGGACAACGGGCATTGCAGAGCCCCGGACCGGAGGCACGGGCGCCCTCTGGGTTCCCAGTTTCGACTGTCCAACAGAGCTCCTAGGGGAAATGTCTTCTTCTTCCTCCCCAACATAGTCTGCATCATCCGGATCAGAGGCCGACGGACTGGTTGAGGGAGCCCGACACTTCTTCTTAGGACCGGTGGTGGTCTTCTTGGGTCCGGTGGTGGTCTGCTTCTTCTTAGGTCGAACATGTTCCTCGGAGTTGGTGGAACCTTGCCGGCGATCGACTGAAACGGATACACGATTGGGATACGATGAGAAGTAGCCAAAAAGATATGAACAAGGGTAAAGCAATTAAACAGTGGGGATGTGGACATTTTTTGAACATGACCATAGGACAAATCCGAATGGTAGATCAAAATATCGACACTCCCATGGTTAAGTTGTTTAGCCAAGTACATAGAGAGGAATTTGGGCTGGGCAAGTGACATCAAATCTCTCTCTCTCTCTCTCTCTCTCTCTCTCTCTATATATATATATATATATATATATATATATATATCAAGATAATCATATGATTTTACCGAAAACCTAGAATAGTTGAGCCAAACGAAGAAGTAGCTAGGCAATGAACAGATAACAACCATACCCCGGGATGAAGGAGGAGGACTGCATTGCTTGGTACACGCCATGAGGAACTCCGGCGGCTGACCCTCGAGTCAACACCCCAACCAGACCTTCCCGAGTGATTCACACCGCAACCCAGGAAATGGATTGGGTGGGAGAGTAGATCGAGAAGAGGCGAGGGCGTGGAGAAGAGATCGGGTCCGGAGGAGGGAGGAGATGGCCGGGGCGGGCCGGAGCATAGCCCGGCGACGGCAGCGACGTGAGATAGGTGGGGGGAGCAAGAAGAGAATAAAAAGGGGGAAATGCCCCAAATCCCGAGCCCCCCCCCCCCCGTTTTATGTGTCTGTGCGCGTATGAGCCGGATATCCGGCGATAGGAGGTCAGAGAACTGAACACCAGGGCCTGGATGTCCGGCCAGTGGAGGCGCCCGAAGAAGTTTTGAGCAGCTGAAAAACTGCCAGGGCTTGGATGTCCGGCCAGTGGACAGAGATACCAAGTGAGAGTAAGGTATTGTATGGGCCATATAATGATATTTTGATATAGAATCCGCCAAGGAGATTTAGAGATTTTAGAGATGAGGTACTAAGAAATTTAGGACTATAGTATGATACGCAAGTTACCCAACAACATTAAGCGTAGAAAGATCCATATAAGCAATGCACGAGCAGTGACCGAAGTCACCATGTTTGAGCATATGAGGCATATTACCGCAAAGATTTGAACTTCGGGTACATAGTCACGACTCCATCATTTAAAGCACCATAGTTTGAAAAAACATGATAACTTTGAGAGTGTTTGTTCTATTTATGCATTATATAGGGTGAGAGTACTCATGAGCTGAATGTCTCCCCCTAAATATATGCCTACATCAAGACAAGACATTAAGTAAATGCATGCATGGATACTAGATTTCACATAATGTTGTCAAGCTCCAAGATACCAAGTTCACGCCTAAGTTGGCAGAACCTTGCTTCATCCAATGGCTTGGTGAAAATGTCTGCAAGTTGCATATCTGTGCCAACATGAGCAATATCAATGTCACCCTTTTGCACATGATCTCTCAAGAAATGATACCTAATATCAATGTGCTTGGCGCGAAGATGATCTTTGGGATTCTCAGCAATACTAATGGCACTTTCGTTATCACATAGAAGAGGCACATGTCTATAGGTGATACCGTAATCCTTCAAAGTTTGCCTCATCCATAGTAATTGAGTTGCACAACTGGCGGTTGCAATGTATTCGGCTTCGGGGGTTGAGAGGGCGACACAATTTTGCTTTTTTGAGCACCAAGTTACCAAAGAGCGTCCAAGAAATTGACATGCACCGGAGGTGGACTTTAGTCCCACATTGTCTCTAGTCCATTCCGCATCCCTGTACCCAATGAGATCAAACTTAGCATCCTTGGGGTACCATATACCCAACTTTGGGGTGTAAACAAGGTATCTAAGGATATGCTTAACCGCCTTATAATTACTTTCCCTACGGGAAGCTTGAAATCTAGTAGACATGCATACACTGAACATGATGTCTAGTCTAGATGCACAAAGATAAAGCAATGAACCAATCATAGAGCGGTAAATAGATGGGTCGAAAGGGATACCGTTTGTGTCTTTAGTGAGTACAATTTTTGTTGGCATGGTGTCTTACATGGGCTAGCATTTGTCATGTCAAACTTCTCTAGAATATCCTTGAGGTATTTTGTTTGAGATAAGAAAATTCCTTCTTGAAATTGTTGTATTTGAAATCCGAGAAAGTACTTCAAGTCCGCATTGAGTGACATTTCAAAGTTCTTGGTCATGGAAGCCGCAAACTTCTTGCACAAATGAATGTTAGGAGAACCAAAAACGATGTCGTCTACATAGATTTGGAATAAGATCAAATCACCCTTGTCCCTCTTAGTAAAAAGAGTGGGATCGATCACCCCTCTCACAAAACCATCATCGAGTAAAAACTTTTTAAGATGATCATACCAAGCACGAGGTGCTTGTTTGAGGCCATACAAAGCCTTTTGAAGTTTATACACATAGTCTTTGTGATTGGGATCAATGAACCCAGGTGGTTGTGATACATATACTTCTTCTTGTAGAGGACCGTTAAGGAACGCACTCTTCACATCCATTTGATGCAATGTAAAACCATTGAAAGCAGTATAGGCAAGTAAGATGCGAATAGATTCAAGACGGACAATGGGAGCGAAGGTCTCACCAATGTCCAAACCTTAAACTTGTGAGTACCCTTGTGCCACTAACCTTGCCTTGTTGCAGATGATTACACCATTCTCATCTTGCTTGTTCTTGAAAATCCATTTTGTTCCAATGACATTGTGTTTCGTAGTTGGTCTCTTGACTAATGACCACACTTGGTTGCATTCAAAACTGTTCAACTCTTCTTGCATAGCAACGAGCCAATAATTGTCCATCAATGCATCTTGTACCTTAAGTGTCTCAACACTAGAGACAAACGAGAAGTGAGCACAAAAGTTTGTCAAATGTTTACGAGTGACTCTACCTTCCGATATGCCGGTAAGAATTTGATCAACATCAACACGATCGGCCACTCGGGGCATGATGGAGGTTAGGGTTTCACGAGGTTCAACTTCATGTCCGTCATCCACATCCTCAACATATGGATCATTAATGTGTGGTGGAAGATCCTCTTCTTCATATTGCATTTGTTGAGGTTCATCATCAATGATTGCACTTTCTTGTTCTTGCTCTTGGTGATGATCTTGCTCTTGAAGATGATCATAGTGAGGGACTTGATCTTCTTCTTGTATTTGAACTATGGGCATTGGTTGAGAAATAGGAGCTTGTGGTGGCATGGGTGTTGAAGTGGTTTGATGATGTGTGAAACTTCCATCTTCTTCATCATCATCATGAGGTTCTTTTTCCATTGGAAGAAAAGCACCAACATCCATGGTCAAAATATCTTGAGAAGAATCTTCTTCACCTACAACACTTATATCAACTTGCTCCCCATGGGAGCCATTAAATTCATCAAACACCATGTCATAAGTTTCTACAACACATCCATTGGATTTTTTGTAGACTCTATAGGCGTGAGAGTTTGATCCATAGCCAACAAATATGCCCTCAATTGTTTTGGATTGAAATTTTCCCTAACCGTTCTCTTTCGTTGAGGATGAAATTTGCACCCAAATACACGAAAGTACTTGACATTTGGCTTGTTCCCGGTTAGGAGCTCATATGGAGTCTTTTCCAATATTGTGCAGAGGAAGAGCCGGTTTGATGCATGGCATGCGGTGTTGACAGCCTCAACCAAAAAACCATGTTGCGACTTGTATTCATCCAACATGGACCTTGCCATCTCCACAAGTGTACGGTTCTTCCTTTCGGCTACACCATTTTGTTGAGGAGTGTATGGTGCAGAATATGGATGCTCAATCCCTTCATCACTAAGAAATTATTCCAAGGTGTAGTTCTTGAACTCGGAGCCATTATTACTTCTTATTGCCAAGATTTCCTTGTCAAACTTGCATTGTGCTTGCTTGGCAAAATCAATGAAAGTGATCTTCGTCTCGTCCTTGGACTTGAGGAATAACACCCATGTATATCTTGAGTAATCATCAACAATGACAAGTACATACTTTTTCCCACCAATACTATCCCATGAAGGAGGCCCAAAAAGATCCACATGAAGGAGCTCTAAAGGCCTTGAAGTGGATACGATATTCTTGGGTGGGTGCTTTGATTGATGTTGCTTCCCGGCTATGCATGCACTACACACACGATCTTTCTCAAATGAGACATTGGTTAGTCCAAGGATGTGATTACCCTTTAAGAGATCTTGAAGATTTCTCATGCCGACATGGGCTAGCCGGCGATGCCATAGCCACCCCTTATCGGCCTTGGCCATTAGAAAAGTTGCATGGAATGTGCTCTCTTTCGAGAAATCAACCATGTAAAGGTTTCCATCCAACTCTCCAACAAAGGCCACTTCGAGAGTATATCGCTTAAAGACTTTCACATCTGTTAGTCCAAATAGTGTGTCATAACCAACAGAAGCCAATTGACGAACAGAAAGGAAATTGTATTTAAGGGATTGGACAAGCATGACATTTGCAGGAGACATGTCATTTGTGATAGCCACCTTGCCCAACCCGAGTACCTGTCCTTTTGATCCTCCACCAAACACAATGTTCATAAATGGTTGCATAGCTTCCATGAAATCGTAAAGCAATTTGCTATCTCCGGTCATATGGTTGGTCCATCCACTATCGATCACCCATTTGACTCCACCAGATAAAGCAACGTACACACAATTATGACTTGGTTAGAGGCACCCATTTTGCAATGGGACCTCTCAAGTTAGTCACAAGGGTGTTAGGGACCCAAATAGCATAAAACTGAATGCATTATGAGGACCAATTTTTTTGCATAAACTTCGCCATCCTTAGTTTTACGAAGTACATAGGATGGAGGCATGAACTCTTTTGGCTTGTTGAGAGTGGGCATGCCCCTTGTGGCCTTCCCACTCACAACCTTACCTTTCTCCTTGTGCCCTTCTCAAACAAATGTTTCCTTGAGAGGGGTGGTGCACTTTTGAGAAGACGTCTTCTTCTTGCTTGTGCTTGGGTCAAACCGGAGCCCTTCCTTGGCAAACACTTCATTGTGTTTGCCCAACACCTCATTAAGGTTCTTTTGTCCTTGACCACATGTCATGAGTCCTCTCTCGAGTTGTGCCTTTAGAAAGCAGTTCTCCTCAAGAATAGATGCTAGGTCACCACTAGAGTTAGTAGTACAAGCATCAATATTGATAATAGGAGAAGAGTAAGCCTTGGCTACGGTTTCAAGATAAGTAAGCTTGAGTGTCTCAAAACTCTTTGTAAGAAGGGTGAGCTCTTCTTCCTTAGTCTTGAGGGACACGGATAGAAGCTCACAATCCTTAGAGAGAGAAGCATGCGATTTCACAAGCTTACTTTTGTCACTCATCAACTCCTTGCAAGAGTCCTTAGCCTTTTTCAAGGAGGAAAGTTCTTTAGCATGAACATCAATGTTTGCACCAATTTTCAAGTATAGTTCATCATTTCATGCTTCCTCATATTGGACTTTCCGCTCAAGGATTTCAGAATTTTCCTTTTCCTTGGTGACGAGGGTTTCGAGTTCCTTAATGGTGATGGTGTGCTTACTCACCATCTCCATAAGCATACGAAACATAGTGAGCTTCTTTCCTTTGAGGGATCACATGAACTTATTTAGTTTAGCAAGCATAGAATCATCTATATCATCATCATCATAATTATCCTCCGCGTCAAGATACTCATCACAAGTACCCGGAGTGAAAAGAGGAGGGTTTGATCGTGGGGTTACCTTGACCTTGTCAGGAGAGTTTTGGTCCTCTCCATCTTCTACCACGGCCTTCGCCATTAGGCACTTGTGAGCGTTGCCCTTGTAGTCTTTCATATAGTTGTAGGTGACAACATCACCACTCTTGTTGACTAGCCTCAAAGTGTTTTGAGAATCTTGAGCTACTCCGGCAACACCACTATCATCATCCGGATCGGATTCTTGATGAGCAACCATTGCTTTCCCATCTCTCTTCTTGATCTTGGAGTTCAAAGGATTTGGCAACTTCTTCTTGGGAAAGGTTTGGGAAACCTTGGTTTATCTTCTCTCTTCTCATAAGGGCAATCATTGGAGAAGTGGTTGGTTTCTTCACAGTTGTAGCATTTTCTCACTTTCTTCTTCTGGAATCTTCCCTTGAAAGTTCCCGCGCTAAACTTCTTGACAAAGAGGGCAATGTCTTCATATGAAGGGCTCTCATCGGAGTCAATCTCATCACCATCTTCATCATCGTCATCTTCTTCTTCTTCACTTTTCTCTTCTTCACATACATGCTTGGCCTTCAATGCAAGATTGATCTTTGATGTTGAGGTATCATGCATGGCAAGATGTTTTGTAGCATTTGCCTTTGACTCTTCAAATAGTTGGAAAGTGGATATGATGTCATCCGGAGTCATTCCTTGAATCCATGGTCTTGTCTTATGTCCCACACGATTTGGTGATAATATGGAGCAAGAGCATGAAGCAACTTGTCCACGAGAAATCGCTTAGTCAAGTTGAATCCATCTTGTGTCTTGTCACAATCATAAGACTCGATGTCGGCGGTGAGAGTCATGAGACTCTCAAGGAGCTGCTTGGGGGATTCACCTTTCTTCATACAAAAGTTTTGCAATTGACCCTTGGCAATTTCATATTGAGCAAGACGGAGAGCGGAGGTACCGATCTTGGTCCTCACAATGCTATCCCATAATTCCTTGGCACTTGTGATGTGTATGTATGGTCTTTGTTGCTTGTAAGACATACTTATGCACATGGTTGCTGTGTCGTTGAGATTCTTGTCATATATTTCTCTTGGTGTAAGATTCTTCGGGTCAATAACTTTGTAGCTGATACGTCTCCGACGTATCTATAATTTTTGATTGTTCCATGCTATTATATTATCTGTTTTGGATGTTTTATGTGCATTAATATGCTACTCCCTCCGTTCCTAAATAGTTGTCTTTCTAGAGATTTCAACAAGTGTCTACATACGGAGCAAAATGAGTGAATCTACACTCCAAAACATGTCTACATACATCCGTATGTTGTAGTCCATTTGAGATGGCTAGAAAGACAATTATTTGGGAACGGAGGGAGTATTTCATATTATTTTTGGGACTAGCCTATTAACCTAGAGCCCAGTGCCAATTCCTGTTTTTTCCCTGTTTTTGAGTTTCACAGAAAAGGAATACCAAACGGAGTCCAAACGGAAAAAAACCTTCATGATGATTTTTCTTGGACCAGAAGACAACCAGGAGACTTGGAGATGAATTCGGAGGAGCCACGAGGCGGCCACAAAGACGGAGGGCGCGCCCCTACCCTTGTGCCCCCCGTGAGCCTCCTGACCTAATCCTTTCACCTATATATTCCCATATATCCCCAAACCACCATAGGCATCCATGAAAACACTTGTCCACCGCCGCAACCTTCTGTACCCGTGAGATCCATCTAGGGACCTTTTCTAGCACCCTGCCGGAGGAGGATTCGATCATGGAGGGATTCTACATCAACCCTATTGCCCTTCTGATGAAGCGTGAGTAGTTTACCACAGACCTACGGGTCCATAGCTAGTAGATAGATGGCTTATTCTCTCTCTTTGATTCTCAATACCATGTTCTCCTCGATGTTCTTGGAGATCTATTCGATGTAATACTTTTTTGCGGTGTGTTTGCCGAGATCCGATGAATTGTGGATTTATGATCAGCTTATCTATGAATATTATTTGAATCTTCTCTGAATTCTTTTATGCATGATTTTATATCTTTGTAATTCTCTTCGAACTATCAGTTTGGTATGGCCAACTAGATTGGTTTTTCTTGCAATGGGAGAAGTGCTTTGCTTTGGGTTCAATCTTGCGGTGTCCTTTCCCAGTGATAGTAGGGGCAGCAAGGAGCGTATTGTATCGTTGCCATCAAGGATAAAAAGATGGGGTTTTCATCATATTGCTTGAGTTAATTCCTCTACATCATGTCATCTTACTTAATGCATTACTCTGTTCTTTATGGACTTAATACTCTAGATGCATGCTGGATAGCGGTCGATGTGTGGAGTAATAGTAGTAGATGCAGAATCGTTTCGGTCTACTTGACACGGACGTGATGCCTATATTCATGATCATTGCCTTAGATATCGTCATAACTTTGCGCTTTTCTATCAATTGCTCGGCAGTAATTTGTTCACCCACCGTATTATTTGCTATCTTGAGATAAGCCTCTAGTGAAACCTATGGCCCCGGGTCTATTTTCCATCATATAAGTTTCCGATCTACTATTTTGCCATCTTTTACTTTCCAATCTATAAACCATAAATACTAAAAATATTTACTTTATCGTTTATCTATCTCTATCAGATCTCACTTTTGCAAGTAACTGTGAAGGGATTGACAACCCCTTTATCGCGTTGGGTGCAAGTTGTTTGATTGTTTATGCAGGTATTCAGTGATTTGTGTGCTGTCTCCTACTGGATTGATACCTTGGTTCTCAAACTGAGGGAAATACTTATCTCTACTTTGCTGCATCACCCTTTCCACTTCAAGGGAAAAACCAACGCAAGCTCAAGAAGTAGCAGTAGCCATACTCCAAGATATCCAACATCTCATCATTCCCATATCGAAGATGATCCTGCATAGCAACTCTCCACAAAGCAAAATCGGTAGTGTCATCAAGTAAAGGAGGTTTGCCTTGAGGGTTATACTTTGGTTTCTCTATTTGAGGTCTTGCATAAAGCCAAGCAACACTGACGTGGTCATTACTAGGAGGTTGTTAGCCAAGTGAAGGAGTAGGCACAGTTGGCCTCGAGGCCACACCACCTGAAAGTGGTGCAAGCATCGTGGTTAATGTGGCTAAAACTCATTTGGACCAAGGCCTCAAGAGAAGCATCATGTCCTCCTTTTGCTTAGCAAGGGCCCGTTCCAGATCCTCAGAAGTAAAAGACTTGACTTCCGTGGAAGCCGCGCCCTTATCCTTCGGATCCGCAACAAGGGGAGTCCCATCGGGGTTCATCTTGCTCTAGGGAAGTTAAGCCACAAGAATAGAGCACGAGGCTCTGATACCAATTGAAAGGATCGAGATGGACATAGAGAGGGGCTGAATGGGTACAATTACAAATTTTAATTGTTACTTAGCAATTTTAGGCAATAATGCGGAATATGAAAGTGAGCCTAACAATTGCAAGTACGATGGTAAGATCTAAGCAAGGTAAAAAAGTAACACGCGTAAGTGAGTAAGAAAGTACAATAAGATATAAGTAAAGACTAGGAAACAAGTAACCACAAGTAGGAAGTTAGGGTTAGGGATAACCGCAACTCCGAGAGACAAGGATGTATGATGATGTTCACTTCCTTGGAGGGAAGCTACGTCACCGTTAGAGAGGTGGATGTTACCACGAAGGTATACCAACGCCACGAAGGCTCGCCCTATTCTCCCTTTGAGACAACACCACGAAGGCGTTTCGCAACCACTAGTGGTAGACCTTGGGGTGGTCTCCAAACCCTCACAAACTTTTCGGGAGTAATCACAATGGTCGATTCCTCTCCGAATGACTCCTACCGCTTAGGAGTCTCCAACCTCCAAGAGTAACAAGAACGATGGGGAAAATCTCAAGACTTGCTCAAAACATGAATTCCTTTGGTGCAAAGATGGGGATGGACTGGATCTATCACTTGAGTGGAAAACTTCTCTCAAATGCTCTCAAATCCCTTAGGGATCTAAGATTTGGTGTAGGAGAGAGAGAGAGAGAGAGAGAGAGAGAGTGAAACGTGTTCTTGAGAGTGTTCAGAGTGAATGGTCAACCCTCTCCCAGGGAGGAAGAGGGATATATATAGTGATGCTGCAAATATGGCCATTGTAATGTAAGTGACAGGGCAGGCCGGACATCCGGTTCAGGGGCCGGACATCCGGCCTGGCGTAGCACTTGAGAAATGAACCAGAAAGCAAAGGATAAAATAGAGGGGCCGAGCATCCGGGGCAAGGCCCGGACATCCGTCATGGCTGGAAGCCCCGGACATCTGACGATGAGGCCGGACATCCGACGAAGTAACAGCACCCATACGCTCTCTGGATAGCATAAGTCGGGCATCCGACTTGGGCAGCCCGGAGATTCGGGGAACACGGAGAGCCCAGACATCCGGCAGACTGGCCGGACATCTGGGATAAAAAGCACCACAAAAGGGTTCTCTGGATAGCTGGGTGCCGGATATCCGGCGTGCGGGCCGGATATCTGGCGTGCGGCCCGGACATCCGGCAAGCAGCCCGGACATCCTGCTTGGGAGCAGAGGCAGAACATTAGCACCCGAATATTGTGTGTGACCCTAAGATTTTGAAGCTAGGAATTTAGTGGCATGAGCAAGTCCTTCACTAACCCTACCGATCCCCTCTTAATAGTGTGGGATCCTATACCCAAGAACAACAAATATACAATCTTTTTTGATACTTCTTCCTTGAGTAAAATCAACTTCGTATGTGAAAGGATCGATATGGTTTACTAGAGGGGGGTGAATAGGCAACTACCAATTTTTAGCCTTTCTTAACAAATTAGGGTTAGCAACAAAATAGGTTGTCTAGATGTGCAACTAGGTGAGCAACCTATATGATGCTAGCAACAACAACAACAACAACAACAACAACAACAACAACAACAACAACAACAACAACAAGCAAGCAAGCAAGCAAGCAAGCACAAGATACAACACAAGTAAAGCTTGCACAAAGTAAAGGTAAGAAGTAACCACAAGTGGACCCGGTGAAGACGAGGGTGTGTTTCCAAAGTTCCTTCCCTTTGAGAGGAAGTACGTGTCCATTGGAGTGGTGTGGAAGGACAATCTCCCCAAGAAGACACTAGGGCCACCGTATTCTCCTCACGCCCTCACACAATGTGAGGTGCCGTGATTCCACTAGTGGTGCCCTTGAAGGCGGCGACCGAACCTTTACAAACAAGGTTGGGGCAATCTCCACAACTTAATTGGAGGCTCCCAACACCACCACGGAGCTTCACCATAATGGAATGTGGCTCCGAGGTGACCTCAACTGTCTAGGGTGCTCAAACACCCAAGAGTAACAAGATCTACAAGGGATTAGTGGGGGGGATCGAATATCTCTTGGTGGAAGTGTAGATCGGGGCCTTCTCAACCAATCCCTAGAAAATCAACAAGTTTGATTGGCTAGGGAGAGAGACCTGGCAAGAATGAGCTTTTGAATGGCAATGGAGCTTGGGAGGAAGAGGTCAACCTTAGGAAGAAGAAGACCCCCCTTTATATAGAGAGACAAAAATCCAACCGTTTTCTGCCTTGTGCCTGCAGCCAAGCGGTACTACCGCTCCTAGGAGTGGTACTACCACTCCTAGAAGCGGTACTACCGCTAAGGCGGTACTACCCCGCACAGGCCTAAAATACACTGGATGTACCCACACTAGTGCCACCGGAGCGGTACTACCGCTGCCCCTAGCGGTACTACCGCTTAGGGATTTTAGACCTGGAGAGGCAGTAGTAGTAGAGGGTGTCAGGGCGGCAGTACTGTGCGAAGCGGTACTACCGTCCTAGTGCCGCTCTACTACCGCTTAGCGCAAAGTGGAAACATAAGCTTGCACAGAGAAAACCCTGCAAGCTGTAGTGCCGGCGGTAGTACGGGCGGTAGTACCACCAGAGTGGTACTACCGTGCTACTACCGCGTTACTACCGTTAAATGCAGACCGGCAACCAAGAGTTGCACGCTCGAGGAAACCCTAAGCGGTAGTGCCATGGAAGTACCCAGTGGTACTACTGCATAAGCGGTATTACCGTGGGCACTAGCGGTACTACCATTTGCAAGCCATTTAAAATCCACAGAAAACATATGGATACGCTCCAGAGAAGGGAAAGGAAGCTGTGGGTGCATATGGGGTTGTGTACGTGTCGATTCCACCCATACCTTTCCAATGCGGACCCCCTCTTAATAGTATGGATCTCCTACGACTCAAATCCACCAAAAAGAAATCGTCATAAAATAACCGTCTTCACTCTTTACCATCGAGGGGAGATAAACCGTCTCGTGCCTATTGATATAGTCTCTGAAAAGGTCAATGCACACGACTAGTCCACAAAACACATTGTCATCTATCACCGAAACTACTAGGGTAAAATATGCCTTAACAATCTCCCCTTTTCGGTGGATTAATGACAACATAGGATTTGCACAAAAAGATATAAGAGATAACTAGGCAAACCGACAACCTACAAAATATAGACATGATCCCCCTAAATTTTATACCGGCAAAACTTGCAACAACAGATATACAATGCTAAGCAGGAAAGCAATAAGAACAATAAGTGTAATCTCACGCACATAGGGTCATAACAAGGATAACTAGGGTAGCATATGTCTTACACCATATGATAGAGTCTCGCACCAAAGCAAAGCAAATGAAGATAAAGAGTTCACAAGCAGAAACTCAGAAGCAAAAAGAACCAAGCTTGTGACTCGACAACACCCTTTAGAAAGACAAATCCCTGGTCCTAAACCTCTCCCTTGGCATAGAGACACCAAAAGGGGCAAATAGTGACCTAACGCAACTCCAGATGACACTAGTCTCCTCCCATGGACTTGCCAGACTCCTCAGAATCAGACCCATCAACAGAATCCTCATCAGACTCATCGGACTCCTCCTCGATCTCCTGATCCTGAGCTGGAGCAGATGTAGCAGCATTGGACTCGTCCGAGTCCGTCCAATGAGAGTGTGAAGAAATCCACTTGTCCTCCGGAGTTACACGATCCTCAGAGCCATCCTGAATTGGAATCTCAAGCTTCCTCATAATAGTCTTCCTCTCCCAACGAGCCTTCTTGGCATCCACATGTGCCAAGTACATCTTGTGCTGAACATCAGTCTGAAGGCAAAAGAGCTTCTTCACCTTGTGCTTGAGCTTAGCCGCCCAACCTGACTGAGCAGAGGAATGCTCAGTGCCGGGAGCAAAATGACCATCATCACCCTGATCCTCTTCAGAAGCAGAAGGAACTGCCACCTCAGGATGAGTAGTAGAGGCCCAAATCTCCTTCTAACGCAAGTTGAGGACGTCATGAGAAGTCAAGGGTCCGGTATCAAGAGGCTCACCAGGGAAAGTGGAGCTCCAGGTAGTCTGAATCAACTTGAAGAGGAAGGGAGCATAAATCGGGCAATGATCTCCATAAGTAGCATTCACTAGCTCCTTCCACATGACATGAGAGACATCCAAGACTGCATCCGTGCCCTTCTCATAGTGACATAATAGTAACATATCCACAAGGTGCCCATGCACCATGTCCAAGTTGCCAATACGAGGAAAAAGAGTGTGCCGGAAAATGCGATGCATAATGTCAAAGAAAGGCTTCAACTCCTTCTTGACACCTTTCTCCGTCTTGGTGATGATCATATGAGGAAGCAACTTGTCCTTGTGAGTAGGCCCCCTTCATGGTGAGGATGAAGGCCAAGGGGCTTCCTCAGCCCCTCGTCAGGATATCCCAGAAGCCCCATAAAAGCACCCCAAGTGGTGCGCAACTGCCTGCCATTGGTCATCCAGATCAAAGTGTGCTCGATGTTTGTGCCATACCATATGGTTGCAAAGAACTGTGCTACCAACTCTGCATCAAAATCATAGTTGAAAGTCATGAGGGGCACGATGTTGAGCTGTTCACAGAGGGCACGAGCTTCTCCAAAATATGCATGGTACTTCTTGATGTGCGCCATGTTGATTGACTTTGTCTTCACGAACAGGTTCTTCCTTCCCTTCAGCTGGTCATGGTACACAAGAGATTGGACCTTGGTCCAGAACGGAGTGCCAACAAAAGAGGGATCCTGAGGAAGGAGGTAGGGATTTCGCTCACGGTATTGCCAATACTCATTTTGCTTCAAATCAGCAGATGTCTTGACAGGTTCCTTCTTCTTGCGAGTAGCTGACCTGACATTGGATTTGCCCTTGTTCCTGGCAGACTGATAACGAGCAGGCGGCGGCGTGGGTGCAACCTCTGCTTCATCTTCTGAATACACAACTCTGGCAATGTGGGTGCACCCACACTTGGATGTGGGATTCGCATTCTTGCGACGAACTTTGAGCTACTACCACCTAAAGAGACACAAAACTGCAAGGGAAAGCATGAATACAAACTATGCATAAGCCAAGGAGAACCAAAAGTGAGAAAGGAAAGCTTAGGTGTGCATTCTGGAAGCTTGGGCCTCGAGTGCCAGTACCGCGGAACTGGGGCGGTAGTACCTTCAGAGCGGTAGTACCGCTGCTCTGGAGCAGTAGTACCGCCTGGGAACTGATGCCCGACTTTCCCAGATCCGGTAGTATCGGAGGTCACAAATTAAAAAATTCTCAACTAAAACTTCAATCCTCCTATCTAGCCATCATTCAACGTCCTACTCAAGCCCCGATTTAGCCAAAAATCGAGAAACCAACATGCATTGCCCTAGAAACCTAGATTCAAAGGATAGAACTGTAGGAACAATGAATGGGGGCAATACCGGGTTCCATGGAGAGAGGAGGTGGTAGGGAAGGACTCCACCGGACGGAATCGCTGAAGACGGAAAGGAATCGGCCAGCAGGAGCGGTGACCGAGGCAGTTCTTCATCACATGTGAGAGAGAGACGTGGGGAGGGAGAGTGAAAGGGTATGGGGGAGTTAGAACTCCCCCTGCCCGACAGTTACCGCCACAGTGTTCCGCTAAGCGGTAGTACCGCTAGGAGTAGCGGTAGTACCGCCCCGATACTATAGCCGGGCAGGATGCCCTAGTAGTACCGCTGGATGGAACGGTGGTACCGCTTGAAGCGGAGTACCGCTCCCTCGTAGCGGTAGTACCGCCGGCAGGGAGACAGAACAACCCAGAAAATAAAATATGGCTTATGCAAAACTACGGTGGTTGAAGCATACATATAGGCTTGGGATGGAGACTCAAAAAGGACATCACAGGAAAGAGATACTCCAAGTTCGAAAGACAAACAAACCAAGGGCAACTTGGAGTAACTCAAAGCACAAACAACGCCCTAAGGAAACTACTCGAACAAGCACCTCTCAAGAGAGGGCGGTGGCCGAGGCCACCTATGTTTGAGTTAATTGGTATGGCACCGTGAAGATTTTAACCTTGGGCCCATGACCAAAACTCGTCTTTGAAGCACAAGTACCATCAAGAATGGCTAATGTGAAAGATTGGGTTAATTTTGGCATAATAGGGGGAGGGAGAGTTCATTGAGAGAACAACACTCCCCTAAATCCATGCCTACATCTAGAGTAAGATATGATGATGAGTGTGGTGGGGTGGCCTAGATTCAATCCACATTGCTCAAATCAATGATATTTAGCTCATGCCTTAACTCGTGAAATCTTGCTTCATCTAGAGGCTTGGTGAAGATATTCGCAAGTTGCTCTTGAGTGTTGATGTAGATGATATCAATATCTCCCCGTCTGATGTGATCCCTAATTAAATGATGACGGATCTCAATATGCTTCATCTTGCTGTGTTGCACCGGGTTGTGAGAAATCTTGATAGGACTTTCATCGTCACATAGAAGAGGCACTTTGTCACAAGTGACACCGTAATCCTTTAAAGTTTGCCTCATCCACAACAATTGTGCACAACAACCTGCGGCAGCTACATATTCGGCCTCGATGGATGAGAGAGAAACACAATTTTGCTTCTTGGAAGACCAACTTACCAAAGAGCGACCAAGGAACTGGCACCCTCCGGAAGTTGCCTTACTATCCACACAATCTCCCGCCCAATCTGAATCTGAGTAACCCATGAGATCAAAGCTAGCTCCTTTGGGGTACCATAATCCAAAGTTTGGGGTATGAGCCAAATATCGAAAGATTCGCTTGACCGCGACAAAGTGACTTTCCTTAGGTGCGGCTTGAAACTGTGCACAAATTCCCACACTCAACATGATATCTGGTCTAGATGCACAAAGGTAAAGCAAGGATCCAATCATGGAACGATATACCTTTTGATCCACCGCTTTACCATTGGGATCACTTTCAAGCTTGCATTTGGTGGGCATTGTAAACTTGACCGGTTTGGCATCATCTAGCTTGAATTTCTTGAGCATGTCTTGGGTGTACTTGGCTTGGTTGATGAATGTCCCCTCTCTTCTTTGCTTGACTTCGAACCCGAGAAAGAACATCAACTCTCCCATCATGGACATCTTAAACTTCTTGGTCATTAGTGCGGCAAAATCATCATTGAAAGATACGTTAGGAGAACCAAAGATAATATCATCAACATATAGTTGGCATATGAACAAATCCCCTTTGATCCTCTTAGTAAAAAGAGTGGGATCGATTTTCCCAGTTTCAAACCCACGATCTTGCAACAACTCGGTAAGGTGCTCATACCATGCACGTGGGGCTTGCTTAAGGCCATAGAGCGCCTTTTTGAGTTTGTATACATGAGTGGGGAACTTGGAATCCTCAAATCCCGGAGGTTGTTTGACATATACCAACTCATTCAAAGGGCCATTAAGAAATGCACTTTTCACATCCATTTGTTGCAATTTAAAGTCATGATGATAGGCATAAGCAAGCAACATGCGAATAGATTCAAGACGAGCAACGGGAGCAAAGGTTTCACCATAGTCGATACCCTCGACTTGGGAGTAGCCTTGTGCCGCCAATCTTGCCTTTTTTCGAACAACCACACCATTTGCATCTTGCTTGTTCTTGAAGATCCATTTGGTTCCAATGACATTATGTTCCTCCATTGGCCTTGGCACTAAATCCCAAACTTGATTGCGCTCGAAGTTGTTGAGTTCATCGTGCATTGCTTCAAGCCAATCCTCATCATCAAGTGCCTCATGTACCTTTTGGGGTTCAACACACGAAACAAACACGCGATGCTCACAAAAGCTTGACAATTGTTTGCGAGTAGTTACCCCTTTTCTCAAACTTCCAAGCACATTCTCCATGACATGTTGTTGATGCTTTAGCTTGGAAGCCACCTTAGCGGCACAACGCTCGAAAAGTTCTTCAATGGGCATTTGAGGATCATCTTGCACATCTTGAGCACCGTCTTAAGTTTGCTCTCAATCGTGAGCTTGCTCTTGATCTTGAGCACCGTCTTGAGCCTGCTCTTGACCTTGAGTTGGCTCTTGATCTTGAGAACCGTCTTGAGCTTGCTCTTGACCTTGAGCGTGCTCAGAGGCATGAACTTGATCTTGGGCATCATTTGGTTCATCACCACATCCATGGAGTTGATCTTGCCATTGATCTTGTTCATTGGGTTGAGGGCCTTCATTTTGTTCTTCAGAAGCGTGTGGGTCTATTATAGGTAATGGCTCCACTTGAGTAGATCATTGTCCTTCTCCTTCGGCCACAAGGGGTTCCTCAATGGGGAGTATTTGACCAATCCCCATTCTTATTATCGCTTGATGAGGAATTTCATCACCTACACCACAAAGACCACTTTGCTCCACTTGGGAGCCGTTATTCTCATCAATCTCCATGTTATACATCTCCTCAATGATTCTGGTTGACTTGTTGAGGACACGTAAGCATGAGAGTTTGTAGCATAACCAACAAATATGCCCTCTCACTACTAGGGAAAACCTTATACATAGAAACTTACCAGTAGTGCGGGTCAAAAAGAAGCGCTACTACTACTTACCACTAGCGCCCGACAAATAAACGCGCTGTAGCTAAGTTTATAGCAGTAGCGCGTCTGAAGAAAGAAGCGCTACTACTACTACAATTCCCACACTGTTCTCGGCAGGATAGGAATAGTAGTAGCGAGCTTATGCAAAGCGCGCTGCTGCTAAGATGGTTGTAGCAGCGTGTTTTACGCGGAAAGCGCTACTACTAATGAAAATAAAATAAAATGAAAAACATATAAAAAGTAAATGAAAATGAAAGAAATAGAAAAAGGGGAAAGGAAAATAAAATAAAATGTGAAGGTAAATAAAAGAAAAATAAAGGAGAAAGGCGTAGCAGCAGCGTGCTTTCAGGACAAGCGCTATAGCTAACGTAGTAGTAGCGCATTTTGCTAGCCAGCGCTATAGCTAAGTTAGCTATTACTAATGTAGCAGTAGCACTTTTCTAGGCCAGCGCTACTGCTATTTTTGACTTAACCGCGCGGTTCTTCTTCCCCCTACCACTTCCCCCAAATTCCCCCTCGATCTGCTGTCGCCGTCGTTGTCGGCCTACATCGTCGTCGGCCGTCGCGTGTTCTCCCGTCACCCTCCGCACGCCCTTTGCTGCCCTCGTTGGCCGCCGTTGTCGTCGCCCTATCGCTGCCCTCCGCCGCGCTCCCAAGACCAGACCCCGACCTCGACGCTGCGTGCCCCTCCCTCGGCCGCTCCCTAACTCCGCCGGCGCCTGAGGTGAGCACGCCTACACCTCCTCCTCCTCCTCCCCTACCTCTGCCTAGCTAGGGTTCCTAGGGTTCATCTAATTAGTTAGGGTTCCTCAAATTAGCTACTACTTGTAGATGCTTAAGTAGCTATATAGTTGTTGTGTGATACGCCTCCAACGTATCTATAATTTTTGATTGTTCCATGCTATTATATTATCCATTTTGGATGTTTAATGGGCTTTACTATACACTTTTATATTATTTTTGGGACTAACCTACTAACCCAAGGCCCAGTACAAATTGCTGTTTTTCTGCCTATTTCAGTGTTTCGTAGAAAAGGAATATCAAACGGAGTCCAAACGGAATGAAACCTTCGGGAGTGTTATTTTTGGAACAAACGTGATCTAGAGGACTTGGAGTGGACGTCAAGAAATCAACGAGGAGGCCACGAGGCAGGGAGGCGCGCCTGCCCCCCTGGGCGCGCCCGCACCCTCGTGGGCCCCTCGTGGCTCCATCGACCTACTTCTTCCTCCTATATATACCCTTGTACCCCGCAACCAACCAGGAGCACCACGAAAACCTATTTCCACTGCCGCAACCTTCTGTACCCGTGAGATCCCATCTTGGGGCCTTTTCCGGTGCTCCAACGGAGGGGGAATCAATCACGAAGGGCTTCTACATCAACACCATAGCCTCTTCGATGATGTGTGAGTAGTTTACCATAGACCTTCAGGTCCATAGTTATTAGCTAGATGGCTTCTTCTCTCTCTTTGGATCTCAATACAAAGTTCTTCTCGATCTTCTTGGAGATCTATTCGATGTAAATCTTTTTGCAGTGTGTTTGTCGAAATCCGATGAATTGTGGGTTTATGATCAAGATTATCTATGAACAATATTTGAATCTTCTCTGAATTCTTTTATGTATGATTGGTTATCTTTGCAAGTCTCTTCGAATTATCAGTTTGGTTTGGCCTACTAGATTGATCTTTCTTGCAATGGGAGAAGTGCTTAGCTTTGGGTTCAATCTTGCGTTGCTCCATCCCAGTGACAGAAAGGGAAACGACATGTATTGTATTGTTGCCATCGAGGATAAAAAGATGGGGTTTATATCATATTGCTTGAGTTTATCCCTCTACATCATGTCATCTTACCTAATGCGTTACTATGTTCTTATGAACTTAATACTCTAGATGCATGCTAGATAGCGGTCGATGTGTGGAGTAATAGTAGTAGATGCAGGCAGGAGTCGGTCTACTTGTTACGGACGTGATGCCTATATACATGATCATGCCTAGATATTCTCATAATTATGCACTTTTCTATCAATTGCTCGACAGTAATTTGTTCACCCACCGTAATACTTATGCTATCTTGAGATAAGCCACTAGTGAAACCTATGGCCCCCGGGTCTATTTTCCATCATATAAGTTTCCAATCTATTTTTACTTTGCAATCTTTACTTTCAATCTTTATCATAAAAATACCAAAAATATTATCATCTCTACCAGATCTCACTTTTGCAAGTGGCCGTGAAGGGATTGACAACCCCTTTATCACGTTGGTTGCAAGGTTCTTATTTGTTTGTGTAGGTACGAGGGACTTGCATGTGGCCTCCTACTGGATTGATACCTTGGTTCTCAAAAACTGAGGGAAATACTTACGCTACTTTGCTGCATCACCCTTTCCTCTTCAAGGGAAAAACCAACGCATGCTCAAGAGGTAGCAAGAAGGATTTCTGGCGCCGTTACCGGGGAGGCTTACGCAAAGTCAAGTCAAGATTTGATCTCCTATCAACTAGCCAATTTCTGGCGCTGTTGCCGGGGAGTCTTTGCACAAGTCAAGACATACGAAGTACCCATCACAAACTCTTATCCCTCACATTACATTATTTACCATTTGCCACTCGTTTTCCTCTCCCCCACTTCACCCTTGCCGTTTTAGTCGCCCTCTCTTTCTGTTCGCCTATTTTTCGCTTGTTTCTTGTTTGCTCGTGTGTTGGATTGCTTGCCTGTCATGATGGCTCAAGATAATACTAAATTGTGTGACTTTGCCAATACCAACAACAATGATTTTCTTAGCACTCTGATTGCTCTCTTACCGATGCTGAATCTTGTGAAATTAATGCTGCTTTGCTGAATCTTGTCATGAAAGATCAATTCGCCAGCTTTCCTAGTGAAGATGCCGCTACCCATCTAAACAACTTTGTTGATTTGTGTGATATTCGAAAGAAGAAAGATGTGGATAATGATGTCGTTAAATTGAAGCTATTTCCTTTTTCTCTTAGAGATCGCGCTAAAACTTGGTTTTCGTCTTTGCCTAAAAATAGTATTGATTCTTGGAATAAGTGCAAAGATTCTTTTATCTCTAAGTATTTTCCTCCCGCTAAGATCATCTCTCTTAGAAATGATATTATGAATATTAAGCAACTTGATCATGAACATGTTGCACAATCTTGGTGGAGGATGAAATTAATGATACGTAATTGCCCTACACATGGTTTGAATTTATGGATGATTATACAAAATTTTTATGCCGGATTGAATTTTGCTTCTAGAAATCTTTTAGATTCGGTCGCGGGAGGCACTTTTATGGAAATCACTTTAGGAGAAGCTACTAAACTCCTAGATAATATTATGGTTAATTATTCTCAATGGCACACTGAAAGATCTACTAGTAAAAAGGTGCATGCAATCGAAGAGATTAATATTTTGAGTGGAAAGATGGATGGATGAACTTATGAAATTGTTTGCTAATAAGAGTGTTTCTTCTGATCCCAATGATATTCCTTTGTCTACTTTGATTGAGAATAATAATGAATCTATGGATGTGAATTTTGTTGGTAGAACAATTTTGGTAACAACGCTTATAGAGGAAACTGTTAATCCTAGGCCGTACCCTAGTAATTCCTCTAATAATTATGGTAATTCCTACAAAAAATCTTATGGAAATTTTAATGAAATGCCCTCTAACAATGCTTTTCTTGAAGAAAAATTGCCTAAGATTGATGAATTGGCTAGGAACGTGGATAGAATTTCTCTTGATGTTGATTCTTTGAAACTTAGATCTATTCCACCTAAGCATGATATCAATGAGTCTCTCAAATCCATGAGAATTTCCATTGAAGAGTGCAAAGAAAGAACCGCTAGGATGCGTGCTAAGAAAAATTGCTTTGTAAAAGTGTGTTCTTCTAGTTTTCATGATAATAAGGATGAAGATCTAAAAGTAATTGATGTGTCTCCTATTAAATCTTTGTTTTGCAATATGGATCTTGATAATGATGGGACTGGATATGAGTCAACTTTAGTTAAAAGGCGTCCCAATGATTCGGAGTTTTTAGATCTTGATGCAAAAATTGGTAAAAGTGGGATTGAAGAGGTCAAAACTTTACATAGCAATGAACCCACTATTTTGGATTTCAAGGAATTTAACTATGATAATTGTTCTTTAATATATTGTATTTCCTTGTTGCATTCCGTGCTAAATTCTCCGCATGCTTATAGTCAAAATAAGGCTTTTACTAAACATATCGTTGACGTTTTAATGCAATCTTATGAAGAAAAGCTTGAATTGGAAGTTTCTATCCCTAGAAAACTTTATGATGAGTGGGAACCTACTATTAAAATTAAAATTAAAGATCATGAATGCTATGCTTTGTGTGATTTGGGTGCTAGTGTTTCCACAATTCCAAAAACTTTGTGTGATATGTTAGGTTTCCGTGAATTTGATGATTGTTCTTTAAACTTGCACCTTGCGGATTCCACCATTAAGAAACCTATGGGAAGAATTAATGATGTTCTTATTGTTGCAAACAGGAATTATGTGCCTGTAGATTTCATTGTTCTTGATATAGATTGCAATCCTTCATGTCCTATTATTCTTGGTAGACCTTTCCTTAGAACGATTGGTGCAATTATTGATATGAAAGAAGGGAATATTAGATTCCAATTTCCGTTAAGGAAAGACATGGAACACTTTCCTAGAAAGAAAATAAAATTACCTTTTGAATCTATTATGAGAGCCACTTATGGATTGCATGCCAAAGATGATAATACCTAGATCTATCCTTGCCTTTATGCCTAGCTAGGGGCGTTAAACGATAGCGCTTGTTGGGAGGCAACCCAATTTTATTTTTTGTTTCTTGCTTTTTGGTTCTGTTTAGTAATAAATAATCCATCTAGCTTATGTTTAGATGTGTTTTTATGTTTTAATTAGTGTTTGTGCCAAGTAGAACCTTTGGGAAGACTTGGGTGAAGTCTTTTTGATCTTGCGGTAAAAAATAGAAACTTTAGCTTTCACGAGATTAGCTACAAATTTTTACTGGAGAGTGCTATTTAGTCGATTCTTTTTGAAGATTATTAATAGATAAATTCCGCACGTCAAGAAATTTATTTTAGAATTTTTGGAGTTCCATAAGTATGCGTTTGAGACAGATTACTATAGACTGTTCTGTTTTTGACAGATTCTGTTTTTCGTGTGTTGTTTGCTTATTTTGATGAAACTATGGCTAGTATTGGACGTTATGAACCATAGAGAAGTTGGAATACAGTAGGTTTAACACCAATATTAATAAAGAATTAGTTCATTACAGTACTTTCAAGTGGTGTTTTGTTTTCTTTCGCTAACGGAGCTCACGGGATTTTCTGTTAAGTTTTGTGTTGTGAAGTTTTCAAGTTTTGGGTAAAGATTTGATGAAACAAGGAGTGGAAAGATCCTAAGCTTGGGGATGCCCAAGGCACCCCAAGGTAAAATCCAAGGACAACAAAAAATCCTAATCTTTGGGATGCCCCGGAAGGCATCCCCTCTTTTGTCTTCGTCCATCGGTAACTTTACTTGGAGCTATATTTTTATTGACCACATGATATGTGTTTTGCTTGGAGCGTCTTGTATGATTTGAGTATTTGCTTTTTAGTTCACCACAATCATCCTTGCTGTACACACCTTTTGGAAGATACACACATCTATCAGAATTTATTAGAATACTCTATGTGCTTCACTTATATCTTTTGAGCTAAAGAATTTTGCTCTAGTGTTTCACTTATATCTTTTAGAGCACGGTGGTGGTTTTGTTTTATAGAAATTATTGATCACTCATGCTTCACTTATATTATTTTGAGAGTCCTTTACAACAGCATGGTAGTTTGCTTTGGCTATAAAATTAGTCCTAATATGATAGGCATCCAAGATGGATATAATAAAAACTATCATATAAAGTGCATTGAATACTATGAGAAGTTTGATACTTGATAATTATTTTGAGATATGAAGATGGTGATATTAGATTCATTCTAGTTGAGTAGTTGTGAATTTGAGAAATACTTGTTCTAAAGTTTGTGATTCCCATAGCATGCACGTATGGTGAACCGTTATGTGATGAAGTCGGAGCATGATTTATTTATTGATTGTCTTCCTTATGAGTGGTGGTCGGGGACGAGCGATGGTCTTTTCCTACCAATCTATCCCCCTAGGAGCATGCGCGTAGTACTTTGTTTCGATAAATACTAGATTTTTGCAATAAGTATGTGAGTTCTTTATGACTAATGTTGAGTCCATGGATTATACGCACTCTCATCCTTCCACCATTGCTAGCCTCTCTAATATCGCGCACCTTTCGCCGGTATCTTACACCCACCATATACCTTCCTCAAAACAGCCACCATACCTACCTATTATGGCATTTCCATAGCCATTCCGAGATATATTGCCATGGAACTTACCACCGTTCCATTTATTATGACACGTTTCATCATTGTCATATTGCTTTGCATGATCATGTAGTTGACATCGTATTTGTGGCAAAGCCACCTTTATAATTCTTTCATGCATGTCACTCTTGATTCATTGCATATCCAGGTACACCACCGGAGGCATTCACATAAAGTCATATTTTGTTCTAAGTATTGAGTTGTAATTTTTGAGTTGTAAGTAAATAAAAGTGTGATGACCATCATTATTAGAGCATTGTCCCATGTGAGGAAAGGATGATGGAGACTATGATTCCCCAAGTCGGGATGAGACTCTGGACGAAAAGAAGAAAAAAAGAAAAAAAAGAGGCCATAAAAAAAGAGAAAAAGGCCCAAATAAAAAATGAATGAGAGAAAAAGAGAGAAGGGACAATGTTACTATCATTTTGCCACACTTGTGCTTCAAAGTAGCACCATGATATCCATGATAGAGAGTCTCCTATGTTGTCACTTTCATATACTAGTGGGGACTTTACATTATAGAACTTGGCTTGTATATTCCAATGATGGGCTTCCTCAAAATGCCCTAGGTCTTCGTGAGCAAGCGAGTTGGATGCACACCCACTTAGTTTCTTTGTTGAGCTTTCATACACTTATAGCTCTAGTGCATCTGTTGCGTGGCAATCCCTACTCACTCACATTAATATTTATTGATGGGCATCTCCATAGCCCGTTGATACGCCTAGTTGATGTGAGACTATCTTCTCCTTTTTGTCTTCTCCACAACCACCATTCTATTCCACCCATAGTGCTATGTCCATGGCTCACACTTATGTATTGCGTGAAGATTGAAAAAGTTTGAGAACATTAAAAGTATGAAACAATTGCTTGGCTTGTCATCGGGGTTGTGCATGATTAAATACTTTGTGTGATGAAGATAGAGCATAGCCAGACTATATGATTTTGTAGGGATAACTTTATTTGGCCATGTTATTTTGAGAAGACATGATTGCTTTGTTAGTGTGCTTGAAGTATTATTATTTTCATGTCAATATTAAACTTTTATCTTGAATCTTTTGGATCTGAACATTCATGCCACAATAAATAAAATTACATTGAGAAATATGCTAGGTAGCATTCCACATTAAAAATTCAGTTTTTATAATACCTACTCGAGGACGAGCAGGAATTAAGCTTGGGGATGCTTGATACGTCTCCAACATATCTATAATTTTTGATTGTTCCATGATATTATATTATCCATTTTGGATGTTTAATGGGCTTTACTATACACTTTTATATTATTTTTGGGACTAACCAACTAACCCAAGGCCCAGTGCAAATTGCTGTTTTTTGCCTATTTCAGTGTTTCGCAGAAAAGGAATATCAAACGGAGTCCAAACAAAATGAAACCTTCGGGAGCGTTATTTTTGGAACAAAATTGATCCAGAGGACTTGGAGTGGACGTCAAGAAATCAACGAGGAGGCCACAAGGCAGGGAGGCGCGCCTGCCCCCCTAGGCGCGCCCCCACCCTCGTGGGCCCCTCGTGGCTCCATCGACCTACTTCTTCCTCCTATATATACCCTTGTACCCCGAAACCAACCAGGAGCACCACGAAAACCTATTTCCACCGCCGCAACCTTCTGTACACGTGAGATCCCATCTTGGGGCCTTTTCCGGCGCTCCGCCGGAGGGGGAATCGATCATGGAGGGCTTCTACATCAACACCATAGCCTCTCCGATGATGTGTGAGTAGTTTACCACAGACCTTCGGGTCCATAGTTATTAGCTAGATGGCTTCTTCTCTCTCTTTGGATCTCAATACAAAGTTCTCATCGATCTTCTTGGAGATCTATTCGATGCAACTCTTTTTGCGGTGTGTTTGTCGAAATCCGATGAATTGTGGGTTTATGATCAAGATTATCTATGAACAATATTTGAATCTTCTCTGAATTCTTTTATGTATGATTGGTTATCTTTTCAAGTCTCTTCGAATTATCAGTTTGGTTTGGCCTACTAGATTGGTCTTTCTTGCAATGGGAGAAGTGCTTAGCTTTGGGTTCAATCTTGCGTTGCTTGATCCCAGTGACAAAAAGGGAAACGACACGTATTGTATTGTTGCCATCGAGGATAAAAAGATGGGGTTTATATCATATTGCTTGAGTTTATCCCTCTACATCATGTCATCTTACCTAATGCGTTACTCTGTTCTTATGAATTTAATACTCTAGATGCATGCTGGATAGCGGTTGATGTGTGGAGTAATAGTAGTAGATGCAGGCAGGAGTCGGTCTACTTGTTACGGACGTGATGCCTATATACATGATCATGCCTAGATATTCTCATAATTATGCACTTTTCTATCAATTGCTCAACAGTAATTTGTTCACCCACCGTAATACTTATGCTATCTTGAGAGAAGCCACTAGTGAAACCTATGGCCCCCGGGTCTATTTTCCATCATATAAGTTTCCAATCTATTTTTACTTTGCAATCTTTACCTTCAATCTTTATCATAAAAATACCAAAAATATTATCATCTCTATCAGATCTCACTTTTGCAAGTGGCCGTGAAGGGATTGACAACCCCTTTATCGCGTTGGTTGCAAGGTTCTTATTTGTTTGTGTAGGTACGAGGGACTTGCGTGTGGCCTCCTACTAGATTGATACCTTGGTTCTCAAAAACTGAGGGAAATACTTACGCTACTTTGCTACATCACCCTTTCCTCTTCAAGGGAAAAACCAACGCATGCTCAAGAGGTAGCATTGTGCACCCAATGTAGTTAAGTAAATATAATTGTAAACTAGATGTTAATTAGGGCAGTGGTTGTAGATGCTTAAATAGTTTTTAGGACAAATTCCTAGGGTTCATCAATGGGTGCTTAAGTAGTTGTAGATGCTTAAGTACCTAGCTAGGGTTCATCTAATTAGTTAGTACTTGTAGATGCTTAAGAACTATGGCAGTAGGGTTAGGGCAATAGGGTTTAACTAGATGTTAATTAGGACAATAGTGTTTAGTTTAGAGAAAAATTCAATATAGTTTTTTTTACTGTTTTTAGTAAGTGTTTAATAGAATTAGTAAGAAAATTAATAGAACTAGTTGAACTAGTTTATTTTTAGTAAGAACTAGTTGAACCAGTTTATTTTAAGTAAGAACTAGTTGAATTAATAGAACTAGTTTATTTTAGTAAGAAAATTAATAGAACTAGTTAAACTAGTTTATTTTTATTTATAGTAAGTGTTTACTTGAACTAGTTGAATTAATAGAACTAGTTTATTTTAGTAAGAAAATTTAGGTATATGATATTTGATGATCTAATTAAAATTTTACTATAGAACTAGTTTATTTTTAGTAAGAAAATTCATAGAACTAGTTTATTTTTAGGTGTATTTAACAGAATTCTAGGTTGATTCATTTTGAAGTGGACATGTCATATTTTGAACATGTCACATTGTTGTTATTTTTTTAGTTAAAGCAATTATTCCCGCATCGACATCGATGATGCCTATCCCGCATCCATGTCCTCAACTCGGCAGATGAGGCCTGCTTGATCAGAGGGGCCATGTCCGGGCTGGTACTGGGAGGTGCTACCTTTCGGGGGGTGAGGAGCCAGCCCGTCGTTGACCCGAACCTTCTTTGGTGGCGGTCGCATGGGCGAGTGACGGTGCGTAGGCTTGAGGACCCCGCGGAGGTGGTACATCACCATGTCAGCGAGGAGGACGAACACGTCTGTCGCTACATGGTTCGGTTGGAGGGCAGGTTATCCAATACCTGGCAGGTTCTTCAGGGATCTCACTGGAGTTATGATCCGGTGATGGTTCCTTCTCTTTGGGTGTCCACCGCCCGCGCCGATACCCGTCGTTCGCTAGGGTATTAGCTGTATTAGTGATGTTATATGTATGATACTATTCGAGATGTATTAGTGATAATATTCGACGATGTACGGATGCAAGAGATGATTTAGTTGTGCTTATTGAATGCATGCTAATTTGAATACTAATTTATTTTATGATTTGGTTTTGCTTATTCAGTGCTCAAATTGGAGAACTACTCCTATTTTGAATGCTCAAATTGGAGAGCACTATGCAAGGCATATGCATTTGATTAGTTGATAGCTTACAGGGTTTTTGCTTTTGCAGAAATCAAGGATCCCCTCCATCATCCCCGCCGTCGTCCCTGTCACCGACCCCCTCCGACCTTGAGGTGAGACCAGCCAAATCTCCATGTCAATATGAGTCCTATAAGATATTTTGAAATGTTTTTGTTCATATTTTCAACCATTGAAATGCAATGACCATCAAGTTTGAATGCTCATATGATGTAGATATAAACATGTATATCTTGTGTTGCTCTAATAGGATATGTGCTTGCGCAAGTGGCCGGCCATGTTTGCAGATTACACCTTCGAGTGGCCTATGTTTTGCCGGAGTGTTGATTAATTTCCGTTCCGGCAAATTTCAGGCGCTCGATATGTCCTTTTTTAGCAAAGGTCATGCCGGATTTTTCCGTGAATTTTGACATGACTTGTGCTAGAATATGTAGGAAATATCGAGTGGCCCGGATTTTCTAGAAAGATAATTAAACGGCATTTCGGGTTGAGTTTAAGTCCGTCGAGGCTCCATACATGATAGTCAACAAATGAGTGAGGGAGAAAGTCTGCACCATATATGAGAGAAGAAGAATCCCGACTGTTGTCGTAGGGGTTGTTTTTCCTTCTTCTCCTTGTGCTAGACCTTTGTTATGCACTAGGGGAAGGAGGAATAACGACCATCACCGACGGTTGAAAAATCAGTGAGGGAGTGTGTCCACCATATATGAGAGAGGACGAAGAATCCCGACTGTTGTCGTGGGGGTCGCTTCTCCTTCGTTCCCCTGTGCTAGACATTTTAGTGTAATGCACTTGGGGATGAAAGGAGGAGCGACCATCACCAACGGTCAAATGTATACACCAAGTCTGTCAGGACTCCACCCATATATATGAGAGAAGAAGAATGCCGACTGTTGTCGTGTGGGTGTAGCGATCCGACCTCAAACGGCCAAATCTCTGTGTATAAGTGTCATCCCTTGATCGGTAATGCTGACACACACATAGTACTTGGATTTATAATAGAGTGCAATCACACACTTATTACATTGAATGTCTCAAAAGAGAACTTATTACAATAATATGGCTTAAGGCCTAAATACGATAACAGCGGAAGGCTTGGAAGATAAAGTGAGTCCATCAACTCCAACGACATAGCTGAGTGCACGACAACGACCTAGCGCACCTTACTCTTCGTCTGAAAAGTCCGCAACAAGATATGTTGCTGCCCGGAAATGGGTCAGCACATGGAATATGCTGGCAATATAACACAGTAGAGCAAAGAACAGGTAAATGCTATCACTACATGCATATATGGCTGGTGGAGGCTGTGTGGTTAATATTTTGCCAAAAGCAAATATTTCCCTACAACAAAGGAATATATTTTATTTAACTATCATGGTAGTTGAAACATTGAGAAGGTAACCCCATCTGAATCCCAATTAAACAGTAATTATCAACCCAACAAATTAATTTAGAGTGATGAGATCAACATGATAATCCAAGAACCAGATACTCAAGATGTCCATAACCGGGGAAACGGCTAACCATGATTAGTTTGTACGCTCTACAGAGGTTTGCGCACTTTTCCCCACAAGACTTGATCTCCTCCGTTGAATTTGTCGCACTACATGGTGTTTGAGAAACGAATGACCGAGACACAGTCTTTCAGAAACATTAACTCTTTACTCTGGGTAGACAGTACCAACCTACATCCCCTACATCTGCTAGCCTACCACTGAAAGAGGTCATGCAACATACTCAACTATGCTAGAGCCCATAATAGCTTGTGGCTGCACATGGAAGTTTCTAGCATGAATAATCTTATGACCCCTTTGATCCTGGGTGGCGAACCAAAAGACAACACTGGTATATCCCCAGGTGCCCGCAACCAATCCACCCAGATGTGTATTTAAGTAGCCACCTTAAGTTAACCATTAATTAACAATCTCACATCTGTCATGGATCACTCAAACCAAACCACGCCTACGAGCATAGCATAGCAACCTAAGCATAACGTAGAAGTAACTCCCAAGGTTTGATAATAAAAGGGCAATAGGTTCTACCTCATCATCTACTTCCCAATACCCACATGTTAATCACATCCTAATCATGCAGTGTTTGAGGATTGTAACTAATGCATAAAAACTGGGTAATAAAGGGGTATGATCAATGTGTTACTTGCCTTGTTGACGATCTGCAAACCCTAGAGACTCGTAGTAGCACGCTTCGCACTCTGGAATTCTATCGCAAACAAACAATAGCATACATAAGCACTCAAGCATAGATGCAAGGGTAAAACTCAAATAAGAAGATCCAATCTGAAAGTTCAACTGAAGAGCTTCGATTTGCAAAACGAATCAACTAAACCGGAGCTACGGAACTCAAACTACGGTCAAAAGAACTTCGAATTCAAATCTTCTTGAAACCAAATTTTAAATTGTCAAAATCATATTCAAGTTGATTAACCAGAAAGAGGGGCTCGAGACGAAGATTTTGGCGTTGGTTTCACTGGATTTGGACGAATGGTTAAAAAGTTGCAAGGGTTTGAAGATCAGGGGCTAATCTCCGATAAAAATAATCACGGATAGGTCCCTGGCCGAAAATAAACGGGAAAAGAAAAATCTATCGGACGAACGTCCACTGACAAAGACGAACGGGCGAATTCGTTTGTTAAAACGAACTAACGAACGAACGTTCATATAATAACCTAAACCAAAGAAAACTGAGAAAACCGAACCGATCAAAAAAAAACGTTCTAGATTTTTTTTAATAAACAAGGCGGCGGCTTTGCGGTTTTTACCGGTTCATCGAAGAAAACCAGTGGGTGGGCAGGGTCAACGTCGGCGGACGGGCGAGGCGGCTCGACGGGCTCGCGGTGGCGGCGGCGCTGGCACGGCAAGCGGCGCGAAGCGGCGCGGGCGACAGCCAAGGGCGGCGCCGGGCACGCTGCGGCGGCGGGCGGCTGCTTGCTTCTTGGGCTGGCAAGGACGAGGTGGGGAGGGCGGCGGGGTTATAAAGGGGTCGAGGCGGTTGACTTTGGGAGGGGCGGCCTCGGAGGCGAGTCCCGCGGACACGGGCGGCGGCGGCGCGGGAGTCCGGTCCCGAGCCGGTGCGGAAGGCGGCGGCGCAACGGGTCGGCTGGGCCTTCGGTCCAGTTCGGTCCGGGAACCTTTTTTAAATAAAATAAATTCCATGAAAAGGAAAAATCGTAAATAAATATAATTTTTTTTCTAAAAATGCCAAAAACAAATTTCACCGTCTAAATAAAATATTTAGAACATAGCGAACATTTTTCTGGCCTAAAAATGCAATATTGAAAAATGCATATTTTTTCTAATTCAAATAAAATAACAAATAAAATCCAAATAAATTATTTATTTGATTTTAACATTTTCCTCAATATTTCTTTTATTTTGGAGAAGTCATTTTATCTCCGCTCTTTTATTTTTATATTGAAATGTTTCGGAGAGAAAAATTATTAAAACCAAAATGATCCTCTTTTCAGTATTTGAGAAGAATTCAAATATGAAAAAAAACGAAATCCCCAACTCTCTCCGTGGGTCCTTGAGTTGCTTAGAATTTCTAGGATCAAAACCAAAAATGCAAATAAAATATGATATGCATATGATGACCTATGTATAATATTCCAAATTGAAAATTTGGAATGTTACAAACCTACCCCCCTTAAGATGAATCTCGCCCTCGAGATTCGGTTGGCTAGAAAATAGGTGTGGGTGGTCTTTCCGTAGGTCTTCCTCTCGTTCCCAGGTGGCTTCATCCTCAGTATGATGGCTCCACTGAACTTTGCAAAACTTGATAACCTTGTCGCGGGTGACTCGGCTGGCAAACTCGAGAATCTTGACAGGTTTCTCGTGGTAGGTTAGATCACTATCCAACTGAATTGCTTCCAGGGGCACTATATCTCTCAGAGGAATATCGGCCATCTCAGCATGGCCCTTCTTTAACTGGGAAACGTGAAACACATCATGAACTCCTGACAGTCCTTCGGGTAACTCCAACCTGTAGGCTACCTCTCCCATACGCTCCAAAACTCGGTATGGTCCTACAAATCTCGGGGCTAACTTTCCCTTAACTCCAAAGTGTTTAAATCCTCGCAGAGGTGACACACAAAGATATGCTCTGTCTCTGATTTCATAGACTACCTCCTTGCGTTTGAGTGCATAACTCTTACATGCGGGTGAGCTACCTTCAGTCTATCTCGAATCAACTTAACCTTCTCTTCGGAATCTTTGATCAAATCTGGTCCAAACAACTGACGGTCTCCAACTTCATCCCACATCAACGGTGTCCTGCGCCTCCTTCCATACAAAGCTTCGAAAGGTGCCATCTTCAAACTGGCCTGGTAGCTGTTGTTGTATGAGAACTACGCGTAGGGCAAATTATCATCCCAGCTAGATCCATAATCTAGCGCACAAGCTCTCAACATGTCTTCCAAAATCTGATTGACTCTCTCAGTCTGTCCATCTGTCTGCGGATGAAAGGTTGTACTAAACTCCAGTCTGGTTCCCAAAGTCTGGTGCATATGGTGCCAAAACTTTGAAGTAAAATGTGTTCCTCTATCTGATACGATGGTCCTCGGAACTCCATGCAGACATACGATCCTGGTCATATATATCTTGGCCAACTTTGCACTCGTATAGGTGGTTTTCACTGGGATAAAGTGAGCTACTTTGGTCAAACGATCCACTACTACCCAGATAGAATCATATCCCGATCGGGTCCTGGGTAATCCGGTGATAAAATCCATGCCAAGCTTATCCCACTTCCATTCGGGTATCGACATAGGATGCAGTAATCTTGCTGGCTTCTGATGTTCTGCCTTCACTCTCTGACATACATCACATACAACTACGTACTCGACAATATCTTTCTTCATACCAGTCCACCAGAAACGCTCCTTCAAATCCAAATACATCTTGGTGTTTCCGGGGTGTATGGATCGCGAGTCATGAGCTTCCTGAAGTATCAACTTCCTGATCTCTGCATTATTGGGTACATAAACACGATCCTCAAACCACGAGGTGTCGTGCTCATCCTCACGAAAACCCTTGGCTTTTCCTTTGCTCGCCTTCTCCTTTATCTCAGCAATTTCCTTGCCATCCTTCTGAGCTTCTCGAATCTTTCCCAACAATGTTGACTGAACTTCCAATGCTGCAACAAAACCTCGAGGAATATCTCCAAACGTAGCTCCCTGAGATCTTCGGCTAACTCCTTTGGTAATCCCCCGCTTATGAGGGTATTGGCATAACTCTTCCGGCTCAAAGCGTCTGCTACGACATTGGCCTTGCGTGGATGATAGTGCAACTTCATATCATAATCCTTTATAAGCTCCAACCATCTCCTTTGTCTGAGATTCAGCTCCTTCTGTGTGAAAATGTACTTCAAACTCTTGTGACCTATGTACACATCACAACAGTTTCCAATAAGAAAATGTCTCTAGGTCTTGAGTGCATGCACTACAGCTGCTAACTCCAAATCATGCGTGACATAATTCAACTCATGCGGTTGAAGTTGACGTGAGGCATATGAAACAACTCTTCCATCTTGCATAGGTACACCTCCAAGTCCTAAGCGAGAAGCTTCGCAATACACTTGGAAATCCTTGCGTACATCTGGTAGGATCAACACTGGGGCTGTAACCAATCGTTTCTTCAGCTCCTGAAAACTTGCCTCACATTCATCTGTCCATTTGAACTTAGTGTCCTTCTTCAACAACTCCGTCATGGGCTTTGCAATCTTGGAAAAATTCTCAATGAATCTCCGATAATATCCCGCGAGTCCAAGAAAACTGTGGATCTCTCCTATTGAGGTGGGTGCCAACCACTCAGTGACAGACTGAACCTTGGTAGGATCTACTGCTATACCTTCTCCTGATATAACATGTCCAAGAAATCCAACTTCCTTCAACCAAAACTCAAATTTGCTGAACTTGGCATACAACTGATGTTCCCTGAGCTTCTCGAGAACTAAACGCAAATGCCCCTTGTGCTCCTCTTCATTCTTCGAGTACACCAAAATATCATCAATGAACACCACAACAAACTTATCCAAGAATTCCATGAACACCTTATTCATCATACTCATTAAATAGGCAGGGGCATTAGTCAATCCAAATGACATAACCGTGTACTCATATAGACCGTACCTTGTGGTGAAGGCTGTCTTAGGTATATCCTGTTCTCGGATCTTCAGCTGGTGGTATCCTGATCGCAGATCGATCTTGGAAAATACTTTAGCTCCTTGCAGCTAGTCAAACAAATCATTGATCATCGGCAGTGGGTACTTGTTCTTGATCGTCACTTCATTCAATGCATGATAATAAACAACCATTCTCAAAGATCCATCCTTCTTCTCAACCAAGAGCACTGGGGCTCAACACGGTGATGAACTGCGTCGAATGTAACCCTTCTCCAATAACTCCTTAATCTGCTTCTTAATCTCCTCCAGATCATTTGCAGGCATCCGGTATGGTCTCTTCGATATCGGTTCGGTGCCTGGCAACAGCTCTATCAAAAACTCAATGTCTCGATCTGGCGGCATGTCTGGTAGTTCCTCTAGAAATACATCCGGGTAATCCTTCACTACATGCACTTCCTCCTGAACAACTCCCGTGAGAGAATTTACTTGGGTCCTCCTCGGCGCATGCCTAGATACATACTTAATCCTTTTTCCTTCCGGGGTGGTGAGCAGAATTGTCTTACTAGAATAGTCAATCTTTCCTCCATACTTTGATAGCCAATCCATGCCTAGTATCACATCCGATCCTTGTGACTCCAGAATTATTAGGTCCGAGGGGAAAACATGGCTACCAATGGTTAAGGGTAACCGATCGCACCATCGGATGGCCATATACTCTGCACCTGGTGAGCTTACTAACATGGGTGTCCTAAGGGCTAAGGTGGGTAGCTTAAAATTGTCCACAAATCCCCTTGATATGTATGAATGCGATGCACCAGTATCAAAAAGAACGAGGGCGGTAAATGACTTAACCAAAAACTTACCGATAACTGCATTTGGCTGCTCTTCAACCTCCTCCACGTTCACGTGGTTCACTTGTCCCCTGTTGAAAGGGTTGGGCTTCTTCCCAGAGCTTCCATTGCCATTACCATTCTTTGCTTCAGGGCACTCATTGGCATATGTCCAGTCTTCCGCACTTGAAACAACTAATGTGATGATGTCAACTACACAACCTTCTTCTTGTAGACGTTGTTGGGCCTCCAAGTGCAGAGGTTTGTAGGACGGTAGCAAATTTGCCTCAAGTGGATGACCTAAGGTTTATCAATCCGTGGGAGGTGTAGGATGAAGATGGTCTCTCTCAAACAACCCTGTAGCCAAATAACAAAGAGTCTCTTGTGTCCCAAACACACCCAATACAATGGTAAATTGTATAGGTGCACTAGTTCAGCGAAGAGATGGTGATACAAGTGCAATATGGATGGTAGATATAGGTTTTGTAATCTGAAAATATAAAAACAGCAAGGTAGCAAGTGATAAAAGTGAGCGTAAACGGTATTGCAATGCTAGGAAACAAGGCCTAGGGTTTATACTTTCACTAGTGCAAGTTCTCTCAACAATAATAACATAATTGGATCACATAACTATCCCTCAACATGCAACAAAGAGTCACTCCAAAGTCACTAATAGCGGAGAACAAACGAAGAGATTATGGTAGGGTACGAAACCACCTCAAAGTTATTCCTTCCAATCAATCCGTTGGGCTATTCACAAAAAAATACACTTCCGTGATGATACGTGTTTGTCACAAGAGTCGCGTTTTTGTCATGCATGTACATCCATGACAAATTTATGATGAGAATCAAGATAGCCATACCATCTTTGTCGAGAAGTGTTCCATGACATTACCAAAATTATCATCACGGAAGTGTCCACTTCCATGACGATAAATCGCGTCCACGAAGTGCTTTTCGTCAAGGGTGACCGACATGTGGCATCCACCGTAACGGAACACCGTTAAGCTATCGGGTCGGGTTTTGGATCCGATAACCCGTTAACAGCCACGACCAATGGGGATTTTCCGTGTAAAATCATCATTGGTGGAGGAGACACGTGTCGGTCGCGTTGGCACATGTGTCACTCATCCAATGGGCGAGACGCGCCTATGATATGTTGACACGTGGACCGGCCCATCAAGTTTAAATGGGCCGGCCCAACTAAAGGCCCACAAGATTTTGTGAACCATAATGGGCCGGCCCAGCTAAAGGCCCGCGAGATTTTGCGGACCATAATGGGCTGGTCCAGCTAAAAGCCCACAAGATTTTGCGGGCCATAATGGGCCGGCCCATGTAAAGGCCCACAAGATTTTTGTGTGCCATAATGGGCCGGCCTAGGTAAAGGCCCACAAGATTCTTGCGGATCATAATGGGCCGGCCCAGCTAAAGGCCCACGAGATTTCGCCGACATTAATGGGCGGCCCATTTGTAGGCCCACAAGATTTTGAGGACCCTAGTAGGCGGCCCATTAAGCGGCTGCCATGTTTTGGGCCAAATGTCGCCCATATTTGATCCGGTCCATTAATGGCCTGCCACGCTCCGGGCCTAATAGTGGACCATATGAGATCTGGCCCGTTAAAAGCCTACCACGTTCTGGGCCAAATTACGGCCCAGATCAGGTCCGGTCCTTTAAGAGGCTTTGGGCTCAATTATGGTCCATATCAGATTCGGCCCGTCAACTGGACACTATGCTTTTGGGCCCACTTGCTAAAGGCCCACTTAGTAATTCGGCCTGATATTAGTTTTGGCCTGTTAAGGGCCCGTTTAACATTTCGGCCCTATATTAATTTCGGCCTGTTAAAAGCCCGTCATATAGTTGGGCCTAACTACGACCTGGTTTGCATCCGGCCTGCTCGCAGCCGATATCTGATTGGGCCAAACAAGGACCGAGACAATTTTGGCCTGTTAAAAGCCCGTGATTTGATTCGCACAATCATGGACCAGGGTTCATTTCGGGATGCTGCCGGCCCGTGAGCTGTTCGGCACGTTTCAGGCCCAACCTACATCGTGATTGCATGACGGCCTGATTATGTACCGTAATTTTACGGTTTGGCCGGTTTACTGCGAAGACAGGATATATATACAGTAAAATAACTGCAGCATCGTGAATAATAAAAAACCTAGACTATACAATAAAGAAATTACGGTATTACATCCTTTGGGCATCAAAGTTTGCCACTATGATAATAAAGCACAAGCAGACAACAGATTACATACATTGGGCATCAAAGATCGCCACCAGTGCAAATAAACACGCCGACAAAATAATATACAAAACCACATCACTTCAATAGAGTTCAAGAAAGGTTAGCCTCTTTGGGAGCTGCAGTATAGCAGTGAGCAAGATGATGAGATCGCGCTTGTTCAACACTTATATCTTCCTCACTCTGAAAGATAAACAAGCATACAGATGACATGTTTTGCTCATAAAAGTATCAGTGCTGACAATTATCACATTTCGTACTGACGAATAAAGTGACACAGTTTAAAATTGCATTAACACAATATGGTATTGTTTAGGTCAAGACATGGCAGGAAATGACATTGTGATGGAGTTGGCAGCTTCAGACACCACTGGATTACAGATCAAGAACTCATAATTATCAATGGTTAGTGTGCTGTCAATTTATACCATTTCAGATTGGCAAATAAAGAGACGGTTTAAATAATAGTAGAATGATATGACATTGTTCATAGTTAAGACATTGCAGAATACGACATTGTGCTATAGTGGGTAGGTTCACCACACCCTTTGGATTACGGATGAAGAATGAAGCATACATGCGGTGCAAAAGAACATCACTTGCTCAGTATAGTTTAATTTACATGGTATGAAGAAGGAACTTGGTTGTACAACTGAAAACTTAAATTGAGAAAGGACAAACTTTTGTTTATGAACTACATAATAAACTTTAAACAAGCAATTTGATGCAAACACCAAAATAAAACAGCTATTGCAGTCATGCCTAACCAAATATATACAACAAAGTTTGATGGCTTGAGATGGACAAACTTACATTATTGGTGAAGACAGGCTCTATAAAGGCCTTGTCCATCTTGATGGGGGTGGGGCAATTCAAGAAGTTTACCACGAATCTTCTTCAAAAGCATTGCCTTTATTCTACATTTTGTTAAGAGTAAATATAGATGTGATAATATACGAAAAAATGGAGAATATTTAAGATAAGATGAAGAGTGATGCTACATAACCAAGTAGCTATAAATGTAAGTGCAGCGATACAGGCAAAAGGTACAACCAAGAGCAATGCACAACTAAACTTCTTCAGTACCAACCTTACGGTAAGAGTAAATATAGATCTGATGTGTAGAAAATGGAGGGCAAAGGAAAATAAGCTGCAGAGTGATGGTACATGAACAACTAACTTTCATTATAAGTACACTGATAAAGGACAGCATGTACTTACAAGAACAATGCAGAGCTAAAAAAACATTGGCATTGGATATATTCTACACTAATGTAACCATTCATACAGATCAGATAATTTGGAGCGAACAATTGATAAGCAAGCTATCATGCATAATGCTGTCACATAATGAACCAGGTATATATGCAAGTACAGTGATACAGGACAACATGTACTAACAAGAGCAAACCAGCGGGCAGTATATTTGCGATATCCTGTCGTTCTTGTCAAACAAGAATTCTTCTTCGAACAGATTTCCTGCAAAAAAGATCCGTAAGGCACATGCGGAAAAGTAGAAGTTCAAATTGTCATGTGATTTCATAGACATTACCTCATCCTGGGAACGAGACAAGTGCATAACAAGGTTTTTCCATTCAATGTCTTCTAAATTTAGCACAGGAGACTTCACCGGAAATTCGTTTATAGACTTGCCATCAAAGTGTGATTTCCTCAGGTAACACCAATACTGCTGCAATGCTTCCTTGAAAAGCACAAGCAAGCTTTGCTCGTCATGTCTATGCAGATTGACCCTCGCCTAGTTACAACAATGTAATGTAAATCATTGATGTGTTCAATCAGCAGAAAACAGGAAAATAATAACCATGAATAGTAGCACTTACAGGTAAGTTGGACAGGAAGATGTGAAAATGGTGTTTGTCTTCACAATAATCTTCCCATGATGGGAATATATGCACATAGTCCCTAACAACATTGAAAGCATTGTCTTTTAAACTGGGAATAAATGGAATGGGGTTCCAATCTGCAGGAATTGGCCGTCTCTGCAGTTGGGATAGGTCTTCGGCCGGTGGACTTGCTGTACTTTTTCTTTGGAGTGGGATTTTTCGTGGTACAGTGGTGCTATGGCAAATGAAATTGGTATACCTTTTGCTGGAGTGCAGGTCCTGTGTGGTGGGGCTAGTGTGTGGCCGTGAAGTATGGGTACAGTCTGCTGGAGTCGGTCCTACGTTTTGTGTCACTGGTTGTACAGCCAATATAAGTGGGGGTCTTTGTCGATTTCTCCGACACCACCATGTTTTTCAAGGACTTTCTGGTGCTCCTTCAGGTTCGGCAATCACCCTCTTCCTTTTTGATGTCTGATGCACAAGAACAACATTTGAGTGGAAAAACATGGTATGATGACAGATGGAATATGTATTGATAATGGATGGGCATGGCATCTCGACATATATGATGAGTAAACTAAGCAGATGGCGGTGCAACAAAGTAGAAGAAATGCAAGACAACATATGCAAGATACCCGCAATCAATAAAACATTGCCAAATTAGAACATGCACCTTTGACTCCTCGAGGTTAGAATAGTCATTAGGATCATATTCTGAACAAGAATCAACAGGTGGGGAGCATATGAGTTTCATTGCATACAGAATGGCACTCAATGCCTTGGTGCAAATTTTGTAAGTCATTGTAGTGTTTAGCTTCAAGAGTGGACTGCTGCTAGTGCGACACAAAGCAGCTACACAGATCATAGTGTAGATATAACGGGAAAACCTTAAGCATCAGAGTAAAATCAGTAAAGTGGAACTTGCTGGAATATATGTGCTAGTATTGCCGGTACGGCTAGAAAGGCTTCGGATACCAGCTCTCTTCAAGTGAAGGTGTGGTACTGTTAATATCAGTGTAACTCTCAAAGGCGACAAAAATCCCCGCATTTCCTTGCTATTCTTATAGGATTCAAGTGGGCAGGCCACTACAAATCCTATTCCTATGTTTACAAGATCCTACGAAACAAAGAGGCTCAATGTGTCCATCACAACCGACCGTATAGACCTCTACACTGCAAATGTCCCTGCTCATGTTCAGTACAAGGAACATACTATACTACTATCATACTCCCTCCGTTCCAAAATATAAGTCTTGGTAGAGATTTCCACTATGGATCACATACAGATGTATCCAGATACATTTTAGAGTGTAGATTCACTCATTTTGCTCCATATGTAGTCCATGGTGGAATCTATATGGGAACGGAGAGAGTACATATTAAAGAAGAACGGAAGAGGAACATGGTAAAGAAGAGCAAGCAGATTTTGGAAAATAAAATGTTGGTTATGCAAAGTGCCCACATATGATGAAACAGGCGCATTAAGAATGCAACTCCCACTGTCTCTCGACCATTTCAGCGGTTGGATGAAGATCCTCGTCTCCTAACCCTTCTTCTTCCTCGTCTCTGATTCTTCCCATATAGAACACCTTGCGGGCCGCCGGCGGACCACCGCCCCCACCGCTGTGTTCCTCCGCCACCCCACCCCCCCCCGCCCCAACCCCCACCAGCGTCGAGTTTTCTTCGTTCGACGAGGCCCCACAACCACCCGAGCCCCTTCGATCACACCGGCAAACTCCAACGAGCTTTGAAAAATTGACTGACCCAATTTTGAAATTTAGTCTACTGTGATTTAACTAGTGTGAAATATAAAAGGGGAAAACCATAAGCATTGGGAGTATAGTGTTGAGCATGCCATGGCGGATCTGAAGGTGCAAACCAGACAAAGGCAACTTCGCAACCAAGACAAGAAATCAGAGTAAAGTAGTGGCGATCTATTTTCTTGCTGCGATAAGTAAGTTGAGCAGATACGAAAGAGTACCGCCTCTAGTGCGGTGCCGTGTACGCATCTGCTGAGAATTTGATGGTGCTGCAGTAGCGATGGCTATCGGTGGCGCTGAAGCAGATCTAGGAGGGTAGACGGTGGCGGCGGGGCACGGTGGACGAGACGGTCGTAGGAGCGGCGCCGAGAAGGTGGACGACGGCGGGGATGAAGCGAGAGGACGGGATGCAAGGATCCCGGCCCGAAGCCGTAGATGAGAGAGGTCGGTCTCTTGTAATGGACGGTGGTGTCGGGGTATCAGCTCCGGCATGGTGGAGGAGGACGGCGGTGGATGGAGTGGCGGACGGCGGCAGACGGAGGAGGGTGGGGTGGAGAGGGTGTTTTGGCGCCCACGGAGTATGAATGGGGAAAAGGGAGGTAGAGAGGAAGGGGAACCATGTATTCAGGGCGCGCTTGTCTCAAATGCGAGGAAATTTACAAACTTAGCCCCCGTTTCAAATTTCTACTACATCACAGCAACATTAGTCGGTTGGGGATAGGGCGGTAATCTCGCATACACGAATATTTGCCGACGAGAGTTTGTTTTGGCGCCCACGTGTATGAATATGAATCGGGAGGAGTCGATTTGGCCGAGGACACACTGTGTTTTGGCGCCCGTGTATGAATCCGGGTGAGAGGCGGTTACGTCACGTTTGGGTGAAATTACAAACCTACCCCTATCGAAACCTATAGTAATCCAGCAGATAGGCTTTGCGTGGCAGGGATAGGCAGTAGTGATTTCCATCTCGCAGATTTTGGTTTCGGGCGGTTACTGCGACTTTCCCCGCTTCATTCAAATTTTGCAGAGTGCACGTTTACCATGCCAACTCAATTTGAATCCCGTTTGTCTTCTATTTTTTTCCGGGCGGGATCCATTTTCAATTGGAATTACATTCTATATACATCATTTTTTTATATATACTTTCAAAAGCACAACTTCATTTATACATAAATATGGTTTACAAATGGCATGATCTCAGATTCATAAGGTTGTATCCATCAATTTGGATTTTCAAAATTTGAAACCACTTTATGTTGAAATCCAATGTATGCATTCCTCGCTAACTGTCTCCAATTAATGTGTGTTTCATGCAGGTTTTTTTACTTCTCAAACATGTATAATGTGTTTCACACACGCAACATATAGTGTAATCCCGTTTAGACATTAATTGCATATAAACCATGCATTGTTTGTAATTGAAGAATCTATGGATCACCAATATTGATAAACTATATAACATTACACGTGTGCCCAAATTCAAATGAATATGCATGTTTGATACACCAATTTGCGTTATGATATTATCGATGTCGTGATCTCCAGTTTAAATATTTGAATCCCTTTAATCCAGATATTAAGTCTCATATAGCTATCACTCATGCTTATATAGGACTATCTCTCTGGACCTATACGCGTTCATCGTCTCTCAGGTATCTCTCGTGCTACATGTATGTCGATAATGATCTTTTATCTTCGTAACACACTGATGGTACTCTCTCCCTTGACCTTCATCACTCTATCTCTCTCTAAGTATATCTCGCTCCCTGCTATGTGTCTCTAACTATGATTCTCCATGTGGAATTTCTATCACACAAACACAAAACTTTGTCTCCCGGGGTATCATTTCTCTCTACTATTCCCATGCGTGCCACTCGCACACCCCTCATCTGAGAGATGTCTTTCGCTCCTTAGATATGAGAACCTCGACTCTTCCTCTTCAATATCTCTTTCTCACACACAAACACAAACTCTGTCTCCTGGGTCTCATATTTCTCCATTGTTCTCTTGTATGTCGCTCACACACACCTCTCTCCCTAGAGATATCTTGCGTTCCCTCGTATGTCTCTCTAGCTATCACTCTCGTTGTGAAATATCTTTCTCTCATGAGACACAAAACTCCGTCTCTCTGGATCTCATTTCTCTCGATATCTGTTTGTATGTGACTCACATGCACCCTCTCTATCTCTCTCACACCCACACACATAACCCGCCTTCCGATCCACTCGACTCCTATCTCTACGCACACTAGCTAGCATCTTTATCTTTCTATTTATCTGTTTCTCCATCAACCTTCTTTCTCTCCCTCACTCTTGATTCCTATCACGCACACTACATATGTTTCTCTCTACATGCAGTCAAGTGCCCTCTCATACACATATATAATATCACCCTTTGAACCACCTGACGGTCATCTCCAACACCCAAACTAGCGGATGTCCCTCTAGCTAGCATCTCCATCTCTATATCTATCTGTAGTTTCTCCGTCAACATTTCTTTCTCGCACGGAGTCTTGCTTCCTATCACGCACACTATATATGTCTCTCCATACATATGCATTTATAGGTTGGTCTCTTTTGCACAATCGCTGCGCCTCACTCCCTCTGCTCACCATAGATGCATGCTCCAGCCAACGCCACTATCTCTTAAAGACAAAAACACATGCTCAATTGTCGGGCCTTCTTCCCTGCATTCTCACATGCATGCATATTATCATACTGATCTGTCTCTCCCATGTCGTTGATCTTATGACTTATGTCTTCTTTCTTTTATCTTGATCATTGCAGCACACACACACATCCACGTATACATGTATACCTCTCACACATGCACGTTCAAGGTCTCTATGTCTCCATACGTAGTTAATTACCCTCAATCTTAGCGCCACATCGAATCGTTCTCCTCTTTTGTGCACATAACTTCCTTTGGATGGGTAAACACACACTCACACTTAACAATCTCCTTCTAGCTACCCCCCGCCTCTCACTCTTCCCCTATATCCTCGAAACCAATAAGACCATCTCTTTGTTCAATTCCCGCCTACATGCACCATCGATATATAGTAGTCTTCCTCGGTGTCTCTCAAACAAACACGTTCTCTCGATGTCGAATCCTCTCACACGCACACACCTTCTCTTCCCTCTCTACGGGCATTTTCTCTCTCGCACCCCATCATTGGTGGCCTCTGCCATACACATCACCTCTCTATGATGAAGCCATGCACACTTAAATTTCATCCGCCACAGAGGACCCCGCGACACACACACACACACACACGCACCCCCCCCACACACTAAGACTCCATCTCTCTCTATCTCTCTCTCTCACACACACACACACAAACACACACACGCACGCACGCACGCACAGCCCCCCCACACACTAAGACTCCATCTCTCTCTCTCTCTCACACACACACACAAACTAAGACTCCATCTCTCTCTCTCTCTCTCACACACACACACCCCGACACACACACACACCCCACACACACACTAAGACTCCATCTCACACACACATGCTCTAGGCGAAGCATTTGTTCCTACCACCCTTCATCCAACCTTACCCGTATGATAAGCAATCACCTTTATTTACTTGCATAACATGGACAAATTCCACTTTACTTTAGTAGTCAACAAACTTATCATCATGCCCTTATAAAAACGAGTTGGTGGTGATGGTGTGCCTGCCATCTTATGTCTGAGACCGTATGATCTATATCGAGGATAGAAAGCAAACTATGATAATTTTACAAAGATACCCGCACCTCTCTCCACATCATTATCTCCGCAACCTCATTGCTCAGCAATTAAAAAGGAATAAGTCTCTGGAACAATCTAGCATGCATGGTGGCATTGCCGCTGCGCGGCTATCCATCCCATGCCCGCAGCCATTCGACCACCGGTCACCACCACGCTCCTCCTCCTCGCCTTATCTCTCATCTTTCATTTTTCGATGACATTCTCGAGATACCAGTTTTCCAATAAAATTCTCGAGATATCATTAGTTTTACACATGGGGTTACTCCTGCATGGGTCAATCACAACAGGTGTTGTGTAAAAAATGCATATTGATGTTCAGTGCAATGCACGAGAATCTTGCTTGTAATTATATAACATAAATCACGAGCAGGAAGTGACATTTTTTGACACAACCACGTTAACATGGCCACGTAAATCACTAACTAAAGTAAATACCATTATACTTATATCCCGATGCAAAAGGTTGAGTACATGTCCAGAAGAGTAGAGTCGCACACACGCACTTCTCTCTCGTAATCACTCTCTCACACACACACACAGTTCACGTGGCGCCCACTTAAGCGGACATGTATGTTACAATTTGTGCACCGCGGATACACGTGATCTGCGCATTTATTTAAGCGGAAGGCGAACCCAAATAGTAGCTGCATTCATTCCCTCCGCCGCCTCTTCTCTGGTCGCCGTCGCCCGGTAGCCATGGGCGGCGAAGGTAACAACATCGCCATACTCCCTTGAGCGTGGCCTTTAATATGGAAATTTTAGTGGTCATGCTTGCATCTTTTTGTGCTAGGACTCCTATATAAGGGTTGACCGGTCGCTTCTCACGGACGTGCGCGGGTGGTGGAAGAGGAAGGAGAAGGGAAGAGGGCTGTGGAGTAATGTTTTTTACCACAATTTCTTAGGAAACTGAGTGCAATAATTGAGTAGTTTTGCAAACTACCAGTACTACACCTGAAACGGTTCAAAACCTATACTCCCTTGCGGTAGCGCTTCCGCGTGAAGCGGTCAGCGTCGCATACGGAGCGTCGATGCAGCCGCATTAATGCCCGGCCAGGCGGAGGCGACCTCTCACTGGAGCCGGCTTTGAAGTGGCTCGACGATCGAGAGAGCGCCGCTTCCCTGTGCACGCGACTGCTCCGCGTCGAGACTGGCCATAGGCCCTGTTTGGTTCCATGGGTTAGAGTTAGTTTGAGCTAGTTGTAGCTCAAATAGCCCTAAAGTATCCAAGCATGAGGGTTTAAATTGGAGCAAGTTGCACCGAACCCACCAAAAAAAACTATCCCACCCAAGAGGTGCTAACTGGAGATAGTTCTCATTGGGACCACTGAAAAATCACTTTTCTCTCTCTCCATGAAGTGCATTTATTGTCAATCTAACCCTGTCACCCAAACACCTATTTGGCTACAGTTAGTTCAGGGTTAGTCATGAGTTAGTCTGTAGCGACCAGACCCGAATGGATCAAGTCTCTGTGCTCAGTGTCATCCCTGGATCAGTAATGCTGACACCACACAGTACTTCGAAGGATTTATAGCAGAGTAGCAATCACACACTTATTACATCGTTGTCCACAAGGGAACTTATTACAATAAAATGGCTTAAGGCCATCTAATAATAACAGCGGAAGGCTTGGAAGATAAGCGAGTCCATCAACTCCAACGGCATCACCGAGTATAGAACCACGACCTAACACCTTACTCGTCGTTCGAAAAGTGCAGCGTGAAAGTTGCAGCCCAAAACGGTGACACATGGAATATGCTGGCAATGTAACACATAAGAGCAATGAATGAATAAGCCTACACTACATGCATATATGGCTGGTGGTAAGGCTCTCTGGTTACATTTGCATAAAGCTGATTTTTCCCTACATCAAAGGAATAATTTTATTTAACTATCATGGTGGTTGTTAAACATTGAGAATGGTTGACAACATCCTCAATCCCAATTAAAAGTACTCATCAAAACCCAATAACTTTTATTTAGAAGTAACATGTTGAGATTCACATGATATTCAAGTACGGATACTCAAAACGTCCATAACCGGGACACGGCTAATCATGATTAGTTTATACACTCTGCAGAGGTTTGCGACTTTTCCCCACAAGACTCGATCGCCTCCGCTTGGTTCTCGCTGACTACATGGTGTTTGAGAAGCGGATGACCGAGACATAGTCTTCGAAGCGCTAGCACCTTACATGTGGGTAGACCGTACCAACCTACATCCCCTACATCAGCTAGCCTACCCGTAAGAGTTCGCACGACTTAGTCAACTACGCCAGAGCCCATAATTGGCTTGTGGCTGCACACGGAAGTTTCCAGTTTGAATGATCTCATGATCCCTTAGAGCACAGGTGGCGGTCAGAAGAAATCTGAGCAAGTCTGATAGAAACCAGGTGCCTCAATCCACCCAGATGTGTGTTTAGGTTGCCACCTTAGATAAACCATTAATTAACAATCTCACATCTGTCATGGATATTCACTCACCCAATCCACGTCTACTAGCATAGCATGGCATAACAAGCAAGCGAGAAGTAACTCCCAAGGTTTCATAAGTAAAACAGTAATAGGTACTACCTCAATCTACTTCCCAAACCCACAATTTAATTTGATCCTAAACATGCAAGTGTTTGAGGTTTGATCTAATGCAATAAAACTGGGTAGTAGAAAAGGTATGATCAAGTGTTACTTGCCTTGCGATGATCCATGAGACCTAGAGATTCAAGTAACAAGCGGCGCACCGGTGATCTAACGCAGACAAACAACAAGCATACAATAAGTACTCATCTAATGCACAGGAAATCTCGAATAAAAGATCTAACCAGAAAGTTCAACTTAAGAACCCTGGTTGCAAAAGATTCGAATCAAAATAAACATCGAAAGTCGAAACTCGAGAGAGAACGACTCGGTTTAGCAATCTGAAACTAGGTCAAAATTTCACAGTAGCAAAACTCTGTGAAAGTAGGGTAGTCGAACGGCGGTTTATATTTGAAACTCCAGCGCTTGAATCACTGATTCCGATAAACGAGCGAGAAATAAAACAGATTTGAAAATCGGATCGAAATCGAATCGAAAAATAACGGATTAATTCGATTAAAAGAAAAGCGAAGAACGGATTAAATAACGGACGTTAGTTAACAGAACTAATCCAACGAACACGTTCATTGAAATGAGCGGTTCGGTGAACGTTCGTTAAATAAGAAAACCGAAAAAATAAAAACCATCTAGGGTTTTTTATTTTAAAACCGAATATCTTAAAAAAACCGGATCGGAACGGAGCGGGCGGCGGCTACCCGCGGGGCTCGGGGCGGCGGGGGGGGTCCGTGGGCCGTGGAGGGCGGCGAGGGCGGCGGGGCTCGGCGTCGGGCGAGGAACGGCGGCAAGGCCCACGGAGGCTCTTGGTCGGGAGGGGCGGGGGCGGGGTGAGGTGAGAGGGGGGGGTATTTAAGAGGGGGGGGCGGCGACTTGGGGGGGGCAGCGGGGGCGGGTCGGAGGCGGAGTCCCGGGCTGCGGGTGGCGTCGGCGGCGGGCGCTCATGGGCGGCGTCTGTGAGAGGAGAGGAGGAGGGGGCAAGGCTGGTATTTGGGCAGTGGGCCTGGCCCAGGGGCGCGCTTTTTTTTTTAAATTTAAACCAAATGAATTAAAAAAAATATCAAATGAACTCCGATTTTAATAAAAATAATTTTCCCCGACTCCTAAAAATGAGTCGAACAAAATGAACTTTAAAAACGGCAAACATGCATATTTTTTTTTTGCTCATTTTTGCCTAAGCAAAATAAATCTTCCAAAAGCCAAATTTGATTTATTTATAAAATCTTCATTTTTCCTAAATGTTGGGAAAGTCATATTATTCCCTCTCTTAAAATTTTATAGGAAAAACTTTATGAAGATAATTAAATAAACCAAATGATCCTATTTTCAAAATTTGAGAAATCCCAAATATGAAAATAATGAAACTTCCAACTCTCTCCGAGGGTCCTTGAGTTGCGTGAAATTTTCTAGGATCGGAAAATGCGAGAAAATATGATATGCATGATGACCTAATGTATAACATTCCAAATTGAAAATTTGGGATGTTACAAACCTACCCCTTAAGATGAATCTAGCCCTCGAGATTGGGTTAACTAGAAAATAGGTGAGGTGGTCCTGAGCAAAACTTCCTCTCTTTCCGGTGGCTTCATCCTCGGTGTGGTGGCTCCACTTGAACTTTGCAAAACTTGATAACCTTGCTGCGGGTAACTCTGCCTGGCATAATCGAGAATCTTAACCGGTTTTTCCTCATATGTCAAGTCATCCTTCAACTGAATTGCTTCCGGTGGCATTGTGTCTCTTAACGGTACCTCTGCTATCTCGGGTGACATTTCTTCAATCGAGAAACATGGAATACATCATGAACTCCTGACAGTCCTTCCGCAATTCCAACTTATACATAACTTCTCCCATGCGTTGCAAAATCTTATATGGTCCAACGAAGCGGGTGCTAACTTTCCTTTCACTCCAAAACGCTTAACTCCTCAAGCGGGATACTCGAGATATACTCTGTCTCCAACTTCATACTCAATCGCTGCGCTTTGAATCGGCATAGCTCTTACGTGCGACTGGGCTACCTTGAGCCTGTCTCGAATCAACTTAACCTTCATTCGACTCCTTAATCAAATCTGGTCCAAACAACCGGCGATCTCGGTTTAGTCCCATGACAACGGTGTCCTGCACCTTCTTCCATCTGAGCCTCGAAGGTGCCATCTTTAAGCTGGTTTGGTAACTGTTGTTGTAGGAAAATTCTGCATACGGCAAATTATCATCCCAGCTAGATCCATAATCTAGTGCACAAGCTCTCAGCATGTCCTCCAAAATCTGATTGACTCTCTCGGTCTGTCCATCGGTCTGTGGGTGGAAAGCTGTACTGAATTCTAGTCTGGTTCCCAATGTTTCGTGCAACTGGTTCCAAAATTTCGAGGTAAACTGGGTTCCTCATCTCGTCGATGCTCCTCGGAACTCCGTGTAAACACACAATTCTGGTCATGTATATCTTTGCCAACTTAGCACTGCTATAGGTAGTCTTATTTCGAATGAAATGAGCTACCTTTGTCAAACGATCGACTATGACCCAAATCGAGTCATATCTGAACGAGTCTTTGGCAAACCTGTGATGAAATCCATGCCTAGTTTATCCCACTTCCATTCGGTATCGGCAGCGGTTGTAACAATCCTGCTGGCTTCGATGCTCTGCCTTTACTTTCGACATACGCCGCAAACTGCTACATACTCCGCAATATCCTTCTTCATTCCGGTCCACCGAAAATATTCTTCAAATCCAAATACATCTTGGTATTTCCTGGGTGAATCGAATAGGGTGAATCATGGGCTTCTTGTAAAATCAACTTCCGATCTACGGGTCATTGGGCACATAAACACGGTCTTCAAACCATAGGGTATCGTGCTCATCCTCACGAAATCCTTTAGCTTTTCCTTTGCCCATTTTCTCCTTTATAGAGGCAACTTCCTTATCTGCCTTTTGGGCTTCTCGATTTTGTCCATCGCTGTCGATGAATCTCCAATGCTGCTACATAGCCTCTGGAACTATTTCCAAACATAGCTCTCGAAAGTCCTCGGCTAACTCATTGGGTATTCCTCCCATCATTAGGGTATTGACGTGGCTCTTACGGCTCAATCGTCTACTACGACATTAGCCTTTCCGGGTGATAATGCAATCTCATATCATAATCCTTGATAAGTTCTAACCATCTCCTTTGTGCGAGATTCAATTCATACGTGTGAAGATGTACTTCAAACTCTTGTGATCCGTGTATACTTCACAATGATTTCCAATGAGAAAATGTCTCCATGTCTTTAAGGCATGCACAACGGCTGCTAACTCCAAATCATGAGTGGCATAATTCAACTCATGGGGCTTAAGTTGTCGTGAAGCATACGAAACAACTCTTCCTTCCTGCATAAGCACGGCTCCAAGTCCTCGGCGTGAAGCGCCGCAATACACCTCATAATCCTTAGTCCGATCCGCAATATCAAACTGGTGAGGTAACCAATCTTTTCTTCAACTCCTGAAAACTTGCCTCACAGTCCTCGGTCCATATGAATTTGTTTTCCTTCTTCAACAATTCTGTCATAGGCTTTGCAATTCTTGAGAAATTCTCAATGAATCTTGGTAGTATCCTGCGAGTCCAAGGAAACTCCGAATCTCTCCAACTGTCGTTGGTGCTTCCCATTTGGTTACGGTCTCAACTTTTGTGGGGTCAACTGCTATCCCTTCTCCGGATATAACATGTCCGAGAAATCCAACTTCCTTTAGCCAAAACTCACATTTGCTGAACTTGGCATACAACTGGTGTTCCCTTAGTTTCTCCAAAACCAATCGCAAATGTTCCTTGTGTTCCTCTTCATTCTTGAGAAAATCAAAATGTCATCAATGAACACCACGATTTAACTTATCCAAAAACTCCATAAACACTTTGTTCATCAGGTTCATGAAATAGGCTGGTGCGTTAGTCAGTCCAAATGACATAACGGTATACTCGTACAGTCCATATCTCGTGGTAAATGCGGTCTTGGGTATGTCTTGCTCCCGAATCTTCAACTGATGGTACCCTGATCGCAAGTCGATCTTGGAAAACACTTTAGCTCCTTGCAAGCGATCAAACAGATCATTTATCATAGGTAGTGGGTATTTGTTCTTGATTGTTACTTCATTCAATCCACGATAATCAACAACCATTCTCAAAGATCCATCCTTCTTCTCCACCAACAAAACGGGTGATCCCCAAGGTGAAGAACTTGGGCGAATAAAACCTTTATCCAATAGTTCCTTAATCTGCTTCTTGATTTCCGCCAAATCCTTTGCGGGCATCCTGTACGGTCGCTTCGATATCGGGCCTGTTCCTGGCAACAGCTCGATCAAAAACTCAATGTCTCTATCCGGTGGCATTCAGCAACTCTTAGGAAATACATCGGAAAATCCTTCACCATCGGTACTTCTTCTGTACCACTCGATAAGCAATTAACTTGTGCTCTCCTCGGCTCGTGCCGTGATACATACTTAATCCTTCTTCCTTCTGGTGTGGTGAGCAAAATTGACCTTGTGGTGCAATCTATGTTTCCTCCATACTTTGATAACCAATCCATTCCTAATATCACATCCAATCCTTGGGATTCCAGAACTATTAGGTCTGAGGGGAAAACATAGTGTCCAATCCTTAGTGGCATTCGATCACACCATTTACTAGCCATGTACTCTGCTCCGGGTGAGGTTACTAGCATGGGTGACCTAAGGGCTTGGGTTGGTAAATTGTACTTATCCACAAATCCCCTTGATATGTATGAATGCGATGCACCAGTATCGAAAAGAACAATTGCGATAAATGACTTAACCAAAACTTACCGATTCTTGATCGGGCTGATCTTCAACCTCCTCCACATCAATGTGGTTCACCCGTCCCCTGTTGAAAGGGTTGGGCTTCTTTCGAGCTTCCATTGCCATTTCCATTACGCCTTACGGGCGATCATTTGCATAATGCCCGATCTTGCGGCACTTAAAGCAAGTAATGTGACTCAGTCTACCTTGGATGGTGTTGACGGGTTGGTGCGATTCTGTCCGTTGCTTCCTCCATTCCCGTTCCCATTCTTGGTGCCATTATGGTTGTGTGAATTTCCTCCTCCATGGGTATCTGAAACTGAATTCTGTTTTAGGGTATAACGAGGTTTCTTTGGGCTCCGAGTTATACTTCCCTTGTCCATACTTCCGCTTGTGGTTCTCAATTTTCTGCTGCTTTCCTTCAATCATGAGGGCTCGGTCCACTAACTCCCGGTAGTTGTTGAAACTTGCTACCATCAACGGCATCTTGAACTCATCATTCAGTCCTTCTAGAAACTTCTCTGCTTAGCAGCGTCGTAGTAACGTCATCGGGGCATAACGTGCTAATTTGCTAAAATCATCCACATCGCCAACAGTCCTTCCTCCTTGGCGTAAGTTGCGAAACTCACGCTTCTTCATGGCCATGGCTCCTTTGAAACATGGGCGGTCGAAAAGCTTCTTCAAACTGATCCCATGTGGCGGTGTCTCACGGGTAAGTGGCTGTGAAATTCTCCCACCATGCTCTGCGGGTCCTTCAAGCTGATGTGCTGCAAACTTCACTCTTTCTCCATCATGCATCCCGCAGTGGTCAGCTCCTTCCTATCTTGCGGAGCCGGTCATCTGCTACAATTGGCTCGGTGCTCTTGGAATACACCGCGGATTCGGTCTAAGGAAACGAGTCGATGATCCATGGTGGTGGTGGTGGCGGTGGGTTGTTGTTGTTGTTGTTGTTGTTGCCTGGTTACGCACCAATGTTTGAATCAGGTATTCTGCTGCTGGATCAATTGGGTGATCTCTGGCGGAAAACGAATCCGGGTCGCGTCTCGGAGGCATCCGAGGGTTTAGAAAAGAAGAGAAATGTAGAATAGAATGAGGTCTAAGGGAATCACTACCCAAATGCACATGAGCAAAAGCACACAAAATCACTTCATTCAATCAAACAAGGGCTTACAACGATCTAACTATCGCGAAAGTGCGTGTACTATAATGTTTACATGGAGGAAATACTACTAATATGTGGGGACTTCTACTAATTTGAACCGTGGAAGACTCCATGATGTCCGCTCGACTTCGTCTTCAAAGTCGGGTTCACTTGGATCCGAATCGGTGTTGTCGATGTTGATGTAGTCGCTTGGGTATTCGACATCTGGTCTTCATTCTGAGCGCCAACTTCTTCTTGAGTTCTTCGATCTCGTACTTAAGATCGTTATTGTGTCTTGCCGAGCTACGATCTCGTCCATGTAGTCCTTGCGTGTAGTCTTTAGTTCTTCTTCCAGTTCGATGATCCTTCCTTTGTCTTACGCAACTCCAACATGTCGTTGCACATTTGGTTCTCTGGCGTCGAATGTGCTGATTTAACTCTGGATGAAAGCTGCAATGGATCTATCCTTCTTGGTGCCGACGACGTCCCGCTTGTCATCTCGGCGTCCGCAAATCTGGTAGATGGTGTCCTTGAGGTCTTCTTGATAAACTTCTCCAATGCGTCCCATGGTGATGTGAGCTGCCATGCTCTTTCCTGGACTCCAAGTTGGTGCAATCGAAAACACTATCTATAGGCTTGGTGATTGGGGCGAATGTCCTTCTGGAACGTGGCGTGAATCTTCGGTAGCTCCTCTTGAGCAGAGTGGCGTTGAAAGTCCGGTGAAGCTTGGTAGTCCAATGTTCAGGTCCTTAGTAACTTCCTTCAAGTGAAATCCAAAAGGTGTTCCTTCATCGGTTGGGTGTACTTGATCTTCGCGTCCGTCATCCTAAAGAGAGTAGAAAAGATGAGGAGTTAGAAAATGGGAAGAGAGTAGTGATCTATGGCTTTAACTTAGTGGTCGTGTCCTCACGATCGGCGTGTGCTCGATACCATTCTCTGAGCGACCGGACCGAATGGATCAAGTCTCGTGCTCGGTGTCATCCCTGGATCAAGAATGCCGACACCACACAAGCTTGAAGGATTTATAGCAGAGTAGCAATCACACACTTATTACATCGTTGTCCACAAGGGAACTTATTACAATAATATGGCTTAAGGCCATCTAATAATAACAGCGAAGGCTTGGAAGATAAGCGAGTCCATCAACTCCAACGGCATCATCGAGTATAGAACCACGACCTAACACCTTACTCGTCGTTCGAAAAGTGCGCAACGTGAAAGTTGCAGCCCAAAACGGGTCAAGACATGGAATATCTTGGCAATGTAACACATAAGAGCAATGAATGAATAAGCCTACACTACATGCATATATGGCTGGTGGTAAGGCTCTACTGTTACATTTGCATAAAGCTGATTTTTCCCTACATCAAAGGAATAATTTTATTTAACTATCATGGTGGTTGTTAAACATTGAGAATGGTTGACAGCATCCTCAATCCCAATTAAAAGTACTCATCAAAACCCAATAACTTTTATTTAGAAGTAACATGTTGAGATTCACATGATATTCAATTACGGATACTCAAAACGTCCATAACCGGGACACGGCTAATCATGATTAGTTTATACACTCTGCAGAGGTTTGCACTTTTCCCCACAAGACTCGATCGCCTCCGCTTGGTTCTCGTGACTACATGGTGTTTGAGAAGCGGATGACCGAGACATAGTCTTTCGAAGCGCTAGCACCTTACATGTGGGTAGACCGTACCAACCTACATCCCCTACATCAGCTAGCCTACCCGTAAGAGTTCGCACGACTTAGTCAACTACGCCAGAGCCCATAATTGGCTTGTGGCTGCACACGGAAGTTTCAGTTTGAATAATCTTATGATCCCTTAGAGCACAGGTGGCGGTCAGAAGAAATACAGCAAGTCTCGATAGAAACCAGTGCCTCAATCCACCCAGATGTGTGTTTAGGTTGCCACCTTAGATAAACCATTAATTAACAATCTCACATCATCATGGATATTCACTCACCCAATCCACGTCTACTAGCATAGCATGGCATAACAAGCAAACGAGAAGTAACTCCCAAGGTTTCATAAGTAAAGCAGGTAATAGGTACTACCTCAATCTACTTCCCAAACCCACAATTTAATTTGATCCTAAACATGCAAGTGTTTGAGGGTTTGATCTAATGCAATAAAACTGGGTAGTAGAAAAGGTATGATCAAGTGTTACTTGCCTTGCTGATGATCCGCGAGACCTAGAGATTCAAGTAACAAGCGGCGACTCCGGTGATCTAACGCAGACAAACAACAAGCATACAATAAGTACTCATCTAATGCACAGGGAAATCTCGAATAAAAGATCTAACCAGAAAGTTCAACTTAAGAACCCTGGTTGCAAAAGATTCGAATCAAAATAAACATCGAAAGTCGAAACTCGAGAGAGAACGACTCGGTTTAGCAATCTGAAACTAGGTCAAAATTTCACAGTAGCAAAACTCTGTGAAAGTAGGGTAGTCGAACGGCGGTTTCAGTTCTTAAACTCCAGCGCTTGAATCACCTGATTCCGATAAACGAGCGAGAAATAAAACAGATTTGAAAATCGGATCGGAAATCGAATCAGAAAAATAACGGATTAATTCCGATTAAAAGAAAACGACGAACGGATTAAATAACGGACGTTCGTTAACAGAACTAATCCAACGAACACGTTCATTGAAACGAACGGTTCGGTGAACGTTCGTTAAATAAGAAAACCAAAAAAAATAAAACCATCTAGGTTTTTTTTTTAAAAACCGAATATCTTAAAAAACCGGATCGGTCTTTAGGGAAAACCGGATCGGAACGGAGCGGGGCGGCGGCTACCTCGTGCGGGCCACGGCGAGGTCCGCGGGGCTCCGGGGCTCGGTCCGTGGGGTCGGGGTCGGAGGGGCGGCGAGGCGGGGCTCAAGCGTCGGCGAGAACGGCGGCGGGCGGCGCCCACGGCAGGCTCGGGTCGGGAGGGCGGGCGGGGTGAGGTGAGAGGGGGGGCGGTATTTAAGAGGGGGGGGTGGCGGCGACTTGGGGAGGGCAGCGGGGGCGGGTCGGAGGCGGAGTCCCGGGCGGCGGGGTGGCGTGGCGGGCGGGGCGCTGCAAGCGGCGTGCGGCGCTGAGGAGAGGAGGAGGGGGCAAGGCCGGGCCGGTGGGGGCTGGGCCCAGCCAGTGGGCGCGCTTTTTTTTTAAATTTAAACCAAATGAATTAAAAAATATCAAATGAACTCCGATTTTAATAAAATAATTTTCCCGACTCCTAAAAATGAGTGAACAAAATGAACTTTAAAAACGGCAAACATGCATATATTTTTTTTGCTCATTTTGCCTAAGCAAAATAAATCTTCCAAAGCCAAATTTGATTTATTTATAAAATCTTCATTTTCCTAAATGTTGGGAAAGTCATATTATTCCTCTCTTAAAATTTTATAGGAAAAACTTTATGAAGATAATTAAATAAATCCAAATGATCCTATTTTCAAAATTTGAGAAATCCCAAATATGAAAATAATGAAACTTCCAACTCTCTCCGAGGGTCCTTGAGTTGCGTGAAATTTTCTAGGATCGGAAAATGCGAGAAAATATGATATGCATGATGACCTAATGTATAACATTCCAAATTGAAAATTTGGGATGTTACAAACCTACCTCTTAAGATGAATCTAGCCCTCGAGATTCGGGTTGGCTAGAAAATAGGTGAGGTGGTCCCCTGAGCAAAACTTCCTCTCTTTCCCGGTGGCTTCATCCTCGGTGTGGTGGCTCCCTTGAACTTTGCAAAACTTGATAACCTTGCTGCGGGTAACTCTGCTGGCATAATCGAGAATCTTAACCGGTTTTCCTCATATGTCAAGTCATCCTTCAATGAATTGCTTCCGGTGTACATTTGTGTCTCTTAACGGTACCTCTGCTACCTCGGGTGACATTTCTTCAATCGAGAAACATGGAATACATCATGAACTCTCGACAGTCCTTCCGCAATTCCAACTTATACGCAACTTCTCCCATGCGTTGCAAAATCTTATATGGTCCAACAAACGGGTGCTAACTTTCCTTTCACTCCAAAACGCTTAACTCCTCGGGCGGGATACTCGAGATATACTGCTCCAACTTCATACTCAATTGCTTTGCGCTTTGAATCGGCATAGCTCTTACATGCAGGACTGGGCTACCTTGAGCCTGTCTCGAATCAACTTAACCTTCGTTCGGACTCCTTAATCAAATCTGGTCCAAACAAGCGGCGATCTCCGGTTTAGTCCCATGACAACGGTGTCCTGCACCTTCTTCCATCTGAGCCTCGAAGGTGCCATCTTTAAGCTGGTTTGGTAGCTGTTGTTGTAGGAAAATTCTGCATCGGCAAATTATCATCCCAGCTAGATCCATAATCTAGTGCACAAGCTCTCAAAGATGTCCTCCAAAATCTGATTGACTCTCTCGGTCTGTCCATCGGTCGTGGGTGGAAAGCTGTATCAATTCTAGTCTGGTTCCCAATGTTTCGTGTAACCGGTTCCAAAATTTCGAGGTAAACTGGGTTCCTCTATCGATACGATGCTCCTCGGAACTCCGTGTAAACACACAATTCTGGTCATGTATATCTTTGCCAACTTAGCACTGCTATAGGTAGTCTTGATGGAATGAAATGAGCTACCTTTGTCAAACGATCGACTATGACCCAAATCGAGTCATATCTGAACGAGTCTTTGGCAAACCTGTGATGAAATCCATGCCTAGTTTATCCCACTTCCATTCGGTATCGGCAACGGTTGTAACAATCCTGCTGGCTTCGATGCTCGCCTTTACTTTCGACATACGCCGCAAACTGCTACATACTCCGCAATATCCTTCTTCATTCCGGTCCACCGAAAATATTCTTCAAATCCAAATACATCTTGGTATTTCTGGGTGAATCGAATAGGGTGAATCATGGGCTTCTTGTAAAATCAACTTCCCGATCTACGGGTCATTGGGCACATAAACACGGTCTTCAAACCATAGGGTATCGTGCTCATCCTCACGAAATCCTTTAGCTTTTCCTTTGCCCATTTTCTCCTTTATAGAGGCAACTTCCTTATCTCGCCTTTTGGGCTTCTCGATTTTGTCCATCGCTGTCGATTGAATCTCCAATGCTGCTACATAGCCTCTGGAACTATTTCCAAACATAGCTCTCGAAAGGTCCTCGGCTAACTCATTGGGTATTCCTCCCATCATTAGGGTATTGACGTGGCTCTTACGGCTCAATGCGTCTACTACGACATTAGCCTTTCCGGGTGGTAATGCAATCTCATATCATAATCCTTGATAAGTTCTAACCATCTCCTTTGTCTCGAGATTCAATTCATACGTGTGAAGATGTACTTCAAACTCTTGTGATCCGTGTATACTTCACAATGATTTCCAATGAGAAAATGTCTCCATGTCTTTAAAGGCATGCACAACGGCTGCTAACTCCAAATCATGAGTGGCATAATTCAACTCATGGGGCTTAAGTTGTCGTGAAGCATCTGAAACAACTCTTCCTTCCTGCATAAGCACGGCTCCAAGTCCTCGACGTGAAGCGCCGCAATACACCTCATAATCCTTAGTCCGATCCGCAATATCAAACTGGTGAGGTAACCAATCTTTTCTTCAACTCCCGAAAACTTGCCTCACAGTCCTCGGTCCATATGAATTTGTTTTCCTTCTTCAACAATTCTGTCATAGGCTTTGCAATTCTTGAGAAATTCTCAATGAATCTTGGTAGTATCCTGCGAGTCCAAGGAAACTCGAATCTCTCCAACTGTCGTTGGTGCTTCCCATTTGGTTACGGTCTCAACTTTTGTGGGGTCAACTGCTATCCCTTCTCCGGATATAACATGTCCGAGAAATCCAACTTCCTTTAGCCAAAACTCACATTTGCTGAACTTGGCATACAACTGGTGTTCCTTAGTTTCTCCAAAACCAATCATAAATGTTCCTTGTGTTCCTCTTCATTCTTGAGAAAATCAAAATGTCATCAATGAACACCACGATTTAACTTATCCAAAAACTCCATAAACACTTTGTTCATCGGTTCATGAAATAGGCTGGTGCGTTAGTCATCCAAATGACATAACGGTATACTCGTACAGTCCATATCTCGTGGTAAATGCGGTCTTGGGTATGTCTTGCTCCCGAATCTTCAACTGATGGTACCCTGATCGCAAGTCGATCTTGGAAAACACTTTAGCTCCTTGCAAGCGATCAAACAGATCATTTATCATAGGTAGTGGGTATTTGTTCTTGATTGTTACTTCATTCAATCCACGATAATCCACAACCATTCTCAAAGATCCATCCTTCTTCTCCACCAACAAAACGGGTGATCCCCAAGGTGAAGAACTTGGGCGAATAAAACCTTTATCCAATAGTTCCTTAATCTGCTTCTTGATTTCCGCCAAATCCTTTGCGGGCATCCTGTACGGTCGCTTCGATATCGGGCCTGTTCCTGGCAACAGCTCGATCAAAAACTCAATGTCTCTATCCGGTGGCATTCCTGGCAACTCTTCCGGAAATACATCAGGAAAATCCTTCACCACTGGTACTTCTTCCTGCACTCACCCCGATAAGCAATTAACTTGTGCTCTCCTCGGCTCGTCCGTGATACATACTTAATCCTTCTTCCTTCCGGTGTGGTGAGCAAAATTGACCTTGTGGTGCAATCTATGTTTCCTCCATACTTTGATAACCAATCCATTCCTAATATCACATCCAATCCTTGGGATTCCGTAACTATTAGGTCCGAGGGGAAAACATAGTGTCCAATCCTTAGTGGCATTCGATCACACCATTTACTAGCCATGTACTCTGCTCGGGTGAGGTTACTAGCATGGGTGACCTAAGGGCTTGGGTTGGTAAATTGTACTTATCCACAAATCCCTTGATATGTATGAATGCGATGCACCAAGATCGAAAAGAACAATTGCATAAATGACTTAACCAAAAACTTACCGACATCGTGATCGGGCTGATCTTCAACCTCCTCCACATCAATGTGGTTCACCCGTCCCCTGTTGAAAGGGTTGGGCTTCTTTCCGAGCTTCCATTGCCATTTCCATTCGCCTTCGGGATAGTCATTTGCATAATGCCCGATCTTGCGGCACTTAAAGCAAGTAATGTGACTCAGGTCTACCTTGGATGGTGTTGACGGGTTGGTGCGATTCTGTCCGTTGCTTCCTCCATTCCCGTTCCCATTCTTGGTGCCATTATGGTTGTGCGAATTTCCTCCTCCATGGGTATGCTGAAACTGAATTCCTGTTTTAGGGGTATAACGAGGCTTCTGCTGGGATCCTGAGTTATACTTCCCTTGTCCATACTTCCGCTTGTGGTTCTCAATTTGCTGCTGCTTTCCTTCAATCATGAGGGCTCGGTCCACTAACTCCTGGTAGTTGTTGAAACTTGCTACCATCAACGGCATCTTGAACTCATCATTCAGTCCTTCTAGAAACTTCTCTGCTTAGCAGCATCTCGTAGTAACGTCATCCGGGGCATAACGTGCTAATTTGCTAAAATCATCCACGATCGCCAATGATCCTTCCTCCTTGGCGAAGTTGCGAAACTCACGCTTCTTCATGGCCATGGCTCCTCGCTGAAACATGGGCGGTCTGAAAAGCTTGCTGAAACCGATCCCATGTGGCGGTGTCTCACGGGTAAGTGGCTGTGAAATTCTCCCACCATCTTGCTGCGGGTCCTTCAAGCTGATGTGCTGCAAACTTCACTCTTTCTCCATCATGCATCCTGCAGTGGTCAGCTCCCTTCCTATCTTGCGGAGCCAGTCATCTGCTACAATTGGCTCGGTGCTACTGGAATACACCGGCGGATTCAGTCTAAGGAAACGAGTCAGATGATCCGCAGGTGGTGGTGGTGGCGGTGGGTTGTTGTTGTTGTTGTTGCCCTGGTTCTACACCAATGTTTGAATCAGGGTATTCTGCTGCTGGATCAATTGGGTGATCTCTGGCGGGAAAACGAATCCGGGGTCGCGTCTCGGAGGCATCGAGGGTTTAGAAAAGAAGAGAAATGTAGAATAGAATGAGGTCTAAGGGAATCACTACCCAAATGCACATGAGCAAAAGCACACAAAATCACTTCATTCAATCAAACAAGGGCTTACAACGATCTAACTATCGCGAAAGTGCGTGTACTATAATGTTTACATGGAGGAAATACTACTAATATGTGGGGACTTCTACTAATTTGAACCGTGGAAGACTCCATGATGTCCGCTCCACTTCGTCTTCAAAGTCGGGTTCACTTGGATCCGAATCGGTGTTGTCGATGTTGATGTAGTCGCTTGGGTATTCGACATCTGGTCTTCATTCTGAGCGCCAACTTCTTCTTGAGTTCTTCGATCTCGTACTTAAGATCGTTATTGTGTCTTGCCGAGCTACGATCTCGCCCATGTAGTCCTTGCGTGTAGTCTTTAGTTCTTCTTCCAGTTCGATGATCCTTCCTTTGTCTTCGCAACTCCAACATGTCGTTGCACATTTGGTTCTCCTGGCGCCGAATGTGCTGATTTAACTCTGGATGAAAGCTGCAATGGATCTATCCTTCTTGGTGCCGACGACGTCCCGCTTGTCATCTCGACGTCCGCAAATCTGGTAGATGGTGTCCTTGAGGTCTTCTTGATAAACTTCTCCAATGCGCCCCATGGTGATGTGAGCTGCCATGCTCTTTCCTGCACTCCAAGTTGGTGCAATCGAAAACACTATCTATAGGCTTGGTGATTGGGGCGAATGTCCTTCCCGAACGTGAGCGTGAATCTTCCAGCTCCTCTTGAGCAGAGTGGCGTTGAAAGTCCGGTGAAGCTTGGTAGTCCAATGTTCGGTACTTAGTAACTTCCTTCAAGTGAAATCCAAAAGGTGTTCCTTCATCCGGTTGGGTGTACTTGATCTTCGCGTCCGTCATCCTAAAGAGAGTAGAAAAGATGAGGAGTTAGAAAATGGGAAGAGAGTAGTGATCTATGGCTTTAACTTAGTGGTCGGTCCTCCTACCGCGTGTGCTCGATACCATTCTCTCAGAGCGACCAGACCGAATGGATCAAGTCTCGTGCTCGGTGTCATCCTGGATCGAGAATGCCGACACCACACAAGATTTCAAGGATTTATAGCAGAGTAGCAATCACACACTTATTACATCGTTGTCCACAAGGGAACTTATTACAATAAAATGGCTTAAGGCCATCTAATAATAATAGCGGAAGGCTTGGAAGATAAGCGAGTCCATCAACTCCAACGGCATCACCGAGTATAGAACCACGACCTAACACCTTACTGTCGTTCGAAAAGTCTGCAACGTGGAAGTTGCAGCCCAAAACGGGTCAAGACATGGAATATGGCAATGTAACACATAAGAGCAATGAATGAATAAGCCTACACTACATGCATATATGGCTGGTGGTAAGGCTCTCTGGTTACATTTGCATAAAGCTGATTTTTCCCTACATCAAAGGAATAATTTTATTTAACTATCATGGTGGTTGTTAAACATTGAGAATGGTTGACACATCCTCAATCCCAAATTAAAAGTACTCATCAAAACCCAATAACTTTTATTTAGAAGTAACATGTTGAGATTCACATGATATTCAAGTACCGGATACTCAAAACGTCCATAACCGGGACACGGCTAATCATGATTAGTTTATACACTCTGCAGAGGTTTGCGACTTTTCCCCACAAGACTCGATCGCCTCCGCTTGGTTCTCTTTTCATGGTGTTTGAGAAACGGATGACCGAGACATAGTCTTTCGAAGCGCTAGCACCTTACATGTGGGTAGACCGTACCAACCTACATCCCCTACATCAGCTAGCCTACCCGTAAGAGTTCGTGACGACTTAGTCAACTACGCCAGAGCCCATAATTGGCTTGTGGCTGCACACGGAAGTTTCCAGCTTGAATGATCTCATGATCCCTTAGAGCCCAGGTGGCGGTCCAAGAAATACAGCAAGTCTCGATAGAAACCAGTGCCTCAATCCACCCAGATGTGTGTTTAGGTTGCCACCTTAGATAAACCATTAATTAACAATCTCACATCTGTCATGGATATTCACTCACCCAATCCACGCCTACTAGCATAGCATGGCATAACAAGCAAACGAGAAGTAACTCCCAAGGTTTCATAAGTAAAACAGGTAATAGGTACTACCTCAATCTACTTCCCAAACCCACAATTTAATTTGATCCTAAACATGCAAGTGTTTGAGGGTTTGATCTAATGCAATAAAACTGGGTAGTAGAAAAGGTATGATCAAGTGTTACTTGCCTTGTCGATGATCCGCGAGACCTAGAGATTCAAGTAACAAGCGGCGACTCCGGTGATCTAACGCAGACAAACAACAAGCATACAATAAGTACTCATCTAATGCACAGGGAAATCTCGAATAAAAGATCTAACCAGAAAGTTCAACTTAAGAACCCTGGTTGCAAAAGATTCGAATCAAAATAAACATCGAAAGTCGAAACTCGAGAGAGAACGACTCGGTTTAGCAATCTGAAACTAGGTCAAAATTTCACAGTAGCAAAACTCTGTGAAAGTAGGGTAGTCGAACGGCGGTTTCATATTTAAACTCCAGCGCTTGAATCACCCGATTCGATAAACGAGCGAGAAATAAAACAGATTTGAAAATCGGATCGAAATCGAATCGAAAAATAACGGATTAATTCCGATTAAAAGAAAACGACGAACGGATTAAATAACGGACGCTCGTTAACAGAACTAATCCAACGAACACGTTATTGAAACGAACGGTTCGGTGAACGTTCATAAATAAGAAAACCGAAAAAATAAAACCATCTAGGGTTTTTTTATTTAAAAACCGAATATCTTAAAAAACCGGATCGGTCTTTAGGGAAAACCGGATCGAACGGAGCGGGCGGCGGCTACCTCCGCGGGGCCAGCGGCGAGGTCCCGTGGGCTCGGGCGGGGGGGGGGGTCGGCGGTGGTCGGAGGGGCGGCGAGGGCGGCGGGCTCGGCGTCGGCGAGAACGGCGGCGGCGCCCAGCGGGCTCGGTCGGGAGGGGCGGGCGGGCGGGTGAGGTGAGGGGGGGCGGTATTTAAGGGGGGGGTGGCGACTTGGGGGGGGGGCAGGGGGGCCGGGTCGGAGGCGGAGTCCCGGGCGGCGGGTGGCGTGGGGCGGCGGCGTCTGGGCGGCGCGTGTGGGAGAGGAGGAGGTGGGTCAAGGCCAGGTGGCTAGGGCCGGCTGGGCCTGGCCTGGGGAGGGGCGCGTTTTTTTTAAATTTAAACCAAATGAATTAAAAAAATATCAAATGAACTCCGATTTTAATAAAATAATTTTCCCGACTCCTAAAAATGAGTCTAACAAAATGAACTTTAAAAACGGCAAACATGCATATTTTTTTTTTGCTCATTTTGCCTAAGCAAAATAAATCTTCAAAAGCCAAATTTGATTTATTTATAAAATCTTCATTTTTCCTAAATGTTGGGAAAGTCATATTATTCCTCTCTTAAAATTTTATAGGAAAAACTTTATGAAGATAATTAAATAAATCTAAATGATCCTATTTTCAAAATTTGAGAAATCCCAAATATGAAAATAATGAAACTTCCAACTCTCTCCGAGGGTCCTTGAGTTGCGTGAAATTTTCGAGGATCGGAAAAATGCGAGAAAATATGATATGCATGATGACCTAATGTATAACATTCCAAATTGAAAATTTGGGATGTTACATAGTCTAACCTCTAGCTAAGTTAGAGTATCAAACAGGAGCAATATAGGACATGCAAGTTGCTCAAAGCATACAGGCAAATTCGTACGTGAAATGATTTTTTTATTTTTGAAAACGGAGCGTGAAAGGAATTTTTTTAGAATGCTCTTGGCATGTCGCTAACATGTGATAGTTAACCGACCTCAATAGATGGCAGAAATGCCAGCCCGCCGCACTTTGATAGAGACGAGGAGGGAGAAGCGATACAGGCTGTTGGATTACTAGAGATAGGTGTTGCACGGAAGCCAAGAAATATGGTGATACCGTGGGTTAGCCATGTACTAGTATGATGTAACTACACTGGCTGCTGTGTTTCATACTCTTCCAGTCCACTATGGAGATGATTGGTTAATTTTATATCGCTGAATAATATTAAATATTATGAGTGCAGACGCTCCACCACGAGATTCCTTGCTCCTTCTCGATCGTCCGGAATCTATGTTCTTCCACTCTATTTTTTTACGTGAGCTTTGTTCATCCTTTTGCCAACATGCGGGACATCTAGCATTGAGGTGCATGTGTTATGCAAGGATCGTTCCATCTATATGAAGAACACGTGGGACTGGAACTACGAGACGGACATGTACCAAGGAGTGGACGTACGAACCTGAGTAATGTAGCGTAGTAAGTGAAGTAGAAAGGCACAAATGGTATGAACATGCGTGGCATATAGGGTGTGTTTGGTTGTGTTCTCATCTCAGCATAGTTGTTCCCTCTTCATGCATGCTCAACTCAACACCCCTATTCATGCATGCTCTCTTCATGCATGCTTCTAGTGTATTTGTGCTAAACTAGTGTGGACTCATGCACCCTCCATACACTCTACCAAACACCCAAAAGTAGGTCAAGAAGGGAACTCTTGGGCGGCATTTGTCTCTTACTACGTACTACCACTAAATGTTGTACGTGCAATGCACGGTGATGTTATGGAGTATGTGCCTAAGTACTCTACTACCACTATATTAGTTGGAGGCACATATTAACTTTTATATTTGTTTATGTGTATGCCCCGAGACCTTCCAACTAGACGTGTCTTTCTCTCCAGGTAGCACTTTGTATTGTTCATACCTCTAAGTACTACTACGTGTGGTCTCCCACCCGAAGTGGAAGAAGTGGAGACGCCTACCACGCTGTTTTTTTTACTGGGCTCTACCATGCTGTTCATGCCCCACTCATTTCGCCGACGTGGGACATCCAAAGACGCGTCGTGTTTGGCACCCTTCGTCGAAGAGTTGAAACGCTAGCATTCATCGTAAATAAAAATAATTATAAATCGGCAGTGATACTATTTTTTGCGAACCAATCAGCAGTGATACTATACCACGCGGTTTCCTTGCTCCTCGATATCGGAAAGAATACTTCCGCTCGCCAACATATGGGACGCCGACCATCCCGTCCACTTGCCATGCACGCAGAACTCCAAGGAGAGTCACCCGGTCGTCGCGCCAAATAACAATGACTAATGAGCTGTCAAATCACATGCCCACTTCCCACTTTGAAGTTGCTCGGATGAAGGAACCATCATGACTTCGTTGAATTCCGCTTGAAGAAAACTACTGTCAAAGAAGATCGCTAGCTACTGATAGTTACTCCAATGGAGGCCTCCTTTCGCTCATAGGATAGGAATATGAAAATCATAGGAAGTGAGATGACATGCATCTCAATTCCTATAGAGAAAGAGATGCTATTTGATGCTTAGGATAGGAATTTTTCATTTAGTCTAGGCTAATGTCTTGTAATTTGCTCTAAAAACTACAGTAGTAACTAGTAGTATTGGTACATGCTCGCACTCGCACACGCACACACACACTAACTACTAGTACTACTACTCTCACATGCTGGCCAGACGCCGTCGTTCTCCTTCCCGGCTTTGTCGGCGACACCCCACCGTGCTTGGATCTCCGCCGACCTCTCCGCAGGAGCGCGTGCGTCCTTTTCTTTCTTGCGGCGGCGGGCCTCTCTTTTCTTGAGTGCTTTCTGACTTTTCCTCTCCCTCTGTCCGGCTTTGGACGCCTCTTGCTCTACCGCCCATTCGGCCTTGGCATCTTCAAATTCCTCCCACATAGTTGTGGGGTCGCGAGCGGCGATGAACTCGGCACGGTGAGATGCCATCGCTTCCCTACCATTTTGTGTGCGGTCGTGGGCGGCGAGGAACTCGGTGCGGTGGGATGCCATCGGTGCCTTACCGGTTAGTGTGCAGCGCGGTGGCATGAATGACGCTTGGTGAGAGCTCTAGTATGGAGTGGCCGGACAACCGTATAATGCATTGGTTTGTCAAGAGCTCAAGGACAGAAGATGAAGCAAATTTGGATTTCCCTTCAATCCTGGTCATTTATTACTGAGTAAAATGCATTGGCGGTCATCGAACTTGTCTTGATAGCTCACTTTGATCATTGTATACGATATATGGTGATTATACGGTCATTGGCTCAGCATATAGCTCTGTATTTGTCTAGTTGACCAGTCAAACAGTCCGCATGCGCCTCATCATCTCGTGTTCTTTATCTATCTACGCGGGCCTACTCACAATGGAGAAAGAAATCCGTAAAACCAAAATTATGCGTATGTGGGGAATCAAACCACGGACTCGTCGCTGCAACGCACCCTCGTCACCAAATGAAAATGAAATACTTCACGCCGACACTCATGCTCACGCTGTCAAAGCATGCTAATGCATGCACGCCGCCTCTAAATCAAAGTCCTGCTCATGGCGCAACGCAAACGGCGAGCCCATCACTGCGCGCCCCGGCGGTGCCTGACATTACTGTTTAGACGTTTGATGGAGGCCTACGCGAACGCCGAGCATGTATTCACCTGGATCAACACCAACGTCATACTCGGACCGCCTTGCTCATGTATATCGTCCATCACAACGACAATCTATAAAACAGCCTAAGATAGAGACGGTACTATGGTAGTATGGTACGGAGTATGTACTATCGTGAGCGACCGATCTTAGTGCCACTGCACACCGAAACCCCTTCCATCGCTAGCGACGCTTCCGCAAACGGTCACCGTCTCTCCGAATGTCAATGCCGCATTCACGGACTTAACTGCAGTGCAATTGGTGTCACCGACATGCGGGCGATTGCCCGCTGGGCCCACATGTCAAGAACTCCAAACGCATCTGCAGTTAAGTCATCAAGCAGCGTCCGCATTCACGCCCGACGAACCTACTCCGGTGCGCTTGTCCATCCGTCGCCGCGGCTCATTGCCATTCGCCCGCTATATTAACTTGAGCCCCAGCCCCAGCCATAGCCAAAGACCCACACTTATTCTCCTCCGTCCTTCCTTTTGTCGGCACCACTTCAACCATGGCCTCCTAGCGTTCAAGCTCTCTTGGACGATTGTCGCAGAGCGACGAGGACATCGGCAGCTCCTCCGAAGCGCTTCCAAAGCTCTCTTCGACATACCGTCGCAGAGCAAACGGGAGATTGCCGCACTTCGGCCGCCTCTACCGCCACGACCACGAAGTGGCTACAGGGCGCTTGTGGCGCAGCCGGCAGCGAGGAAGAGTAGTACATGGTAGGTCGCCGCCGCTTGGTCCCGGGAAGGCCACCGCTACTCCACTCAGTCGACGCCAAGCTTGGTGGGGTAAACATCGGCGGCCGATTAGCCGCTTGACAGCGACGTGGAGGCGGAAATCTTCAGAACCTTGTGCTCCGAAGCAGGAGCTTATCGAGGCAGATGAGGAGGAGGCAAAGGCAATGGCCGGCTTTCTCGGGTTCATGGCCGGACATGGCGGTCAGGTGCCGACGATCATTTAGATTAGGTTTACAATAGGTTTTAGTACGGCTTGTGCGAAATATGTAATGAATTTCGTCTAGTTTGTAGGAAAAGTTTTCGAAATGTAACGAATTTCATCTGGTTAATTTGAAATTTGCTTTGTTTGCACGAATTTCGTCCGGTTAGTTCATATAGTTGTCGAAAGGTATGCGGGCAGCATCAGATGGCATCCATCAGTGTCCTCGGACAGATGCCAGTGTAAATTTGTGGCCCAGCACTGGAGATGCCCTAACTGTCATGCTATAATCGCTAACAATCCTCCATTATTTGGCAGGAAACAGTTATCCCTCGATCAAAATCAGATCCGCAGTGTTTCACACTCCTCCCGCGTAAGAGTGTAAACTCTTGCTTACATAAAATGGAGCAAGTGGACGGCATCAGAGCACGCCATATCACTCGAACTAGCCCGCCTAACGAGCGGGAAAGCACCGCCCTCGTCATTTTGTTCTGGATTTCTATCGATCGATCGCGCGAAAATGTTACGCTTCACAAGTTCTAAAGGAAAAGGCGGCACACTTACGACTCGTACGCGTCGCAACCCCGACAGTCCGGCTCGCACGCCGCTCATCAGAGGGGACACGCGTTGTCTTGCAATTTCACTAACATGTGGGACCGTAATTGAATAAACCATCGATAGCCGAAATCTAATCGCTCGGCGGGCGTCGGTTGAGAAGAGAGAAACGGGGGAGGGAGAAGAGATCGCCCACCCGCCGCGCACGGACTCCAAGAAATATATGGTGATAATGTGAGGTGGGCCATGCTGGAGTCCGGACCGCTTCGGGAGCCCGCTCTCACCGCCCTAGCCCCTCAAGACGCCAGCTGCCCGCCGCATGCATGCATAGCAAGTAGTACTCCTTATGTGGAGGAGAGAGAGGCATTGACAAAGTCAAGGAGTGGGCTCTGCAAGAGCCCATCTCTACACGTGCTCCTAGGTATAAAAAAATAATTCTAAAAAAAGGCATAAAAACAATTGTGTCTTAAAAAAGAAAGGTAAAAAACATTTGAGAGAAAATAGATAGAGAGGAAGTGAGAAAAGTTGTAACTTTGGGCATTACATGAGGAAGGAGGAGTGGTGCACATGCCAAGTTGGGCTCGGCTGCCGTGTTTCACACTCCTCCGTCAGTAATGAGTGGAGACAATAGCTTTCATCAAAATAAAAATGAATACTCGTTGCTCGTCCTCTATATCGGAAAGAATACTTTCATTCACCGACATGTGGGACGTCGACCATCCCTGGTCCACCCGCCATGCACAAAATTATCCTGGTCTACCCCGATCATATCGCAGGCCCAACCTTTCCCAATCGTAAGTTGTTGGACGAAGGAACCATCATGACTTCGTTGAATTCCGCTTCTTCAAGAAAACTTATTGTACCCGCAATACTGCTACCACACGTGAAGACTGGACGGCACTGTACCACGTCATATCACTGAAACCCACTAGGCCAAACTAGCCCGCCTAGGTCATCTATTTTGGAGCGGAGAGATACGTCTCTCACTCGCTATGATTTTGTGTTGCACGTTCTCTGTACTTTTGCTACGATTTTCCTACCCTATGAACCAAATGAGGCCTGAATGTATGTCGACTATTGTCTGATCGATCGCTAAGCCTACAATTTTAGGAGCTAGGGCTATTGGTCGATCGACGAGGGATAAGTATAAGCGTACCACGAGCTCATCAGCCCCAACGCTTCTCTTAACAGGAGACAAGGGTGAGTGTTTTGGAAGTACTATAGCTCGCACAATGAGCTAGCCTACTAACACCAAGAATCATCAAACAAGCCCTGCTGATATGATAAACAGTTCAAACTTACATCTAAGCATGCCATCTATTACATCAAAAGCTGGTGAGGATACATCTGTTTCCATAACTCGGAGAGGGTTCGCATGATTCATCGCATGATTCACTATCAAACAAAAGTAGCAAGATCCGCCCACACAAGGCAAGTGCACTAGCCCTAAGATGGTTTGATAACACGCATCGTTACGGTAATTAAACACGAGGCAATGCAAACTACCTCAAGGATTAGCGCGACCAACTATTTCTTGTCATCGATCTTCGGCAATGACCACAACACGGACAGCGGCATGGGAATCGATTTTGGGTGATGTCCACAGGACTGACCGCGACATCAGAATCGATCTCTAGGGCGATGTCCACAGGGTGGATAGCGGCATCGGAATCGATCTCTGGGGCGATGCCAACAGGACGGGCCACGACATCGGAATCATCAAGGACGTCCACCGCACTGCACAACCCTAACATATTAGCAAGCACATTGCAAATAATCAAAACCACAACTATGGTAATAAGCCATTATTTTTACCTTGTGCAGCTCACGGGGATCTCATCCTCCGGGGCCATCTCCTCGTCCTCGATGGGGTCCATCACCTTGCCAGGGGAATACTGCTTCTCAACAGCGACTATCTCCTCAAACTCGGTCTTGAGCCTCACATAGGTGGCAATGAGAGTTCCTAGGGTAGGCACGATGGGGCCCTTGCTGTTATTCCAACTTTCTTTGAGGAGTTCGTCCGCCAACGTCCTCAACTCTTTGGCCAGTGCTTGTTTCTTGGAGTTCTTCGTCTCCATGGGTTGGCCCGCCAACATGGTCAACTCGTTGGTCGGTGCTCGCTTCTTGGAGATCGCTGTCTCCAGTGGGTTGTCTGCCGGCAACTCTTTGCCTAGTGCTCCAGAATCCACCAATGAACTGACAAACAAAAAGCAATTGAAAGGAAACCACAATTGCAATGAAAACGGGAAAAGAATAGGATGTGAGAATCGGTCGGTGCTTCGCAAAAAGAAGATTCTTGGAATGAAAATATAGCAGCATAACTCGATTCTCCCACCTTTCCTTCGTCGATGCATGTAAAGAAAAATGGCAGAAGTGAGTAGCACGGAGTGAGGTTTTCTTCAAGAAAGGGAAGAAAGGGCTTGAGCGAGCGTTCGGTGAAATGATGGTTGCTTCGTCCAGTCCAACTTGAGGCCACCTTACCACCTTCTTTGGTAAAGGTGTGGGTTTTGTGATATGACGGGTCATGACGGCCACACCGAGGTGACAGGTGAGTCTCGACTGTAGCACCTCGCCATGATTTGGTGGATGGCACGCGGGCCCGGATGCTTTGAAATGTCCCGCATGTAGATAGAGCGGCTAGTCATATAGGAGTGCTCAATATTGTGCACCGCGACCAAGGCGGAGAGGAAAACGAGAGAACTACGTAATTAATGCATGAGTTTAATTAGGGTAGTTTTGTAAAGTACGAGATACATTCCTCCAATCGCAAAATGCCTTGGTTCATGAGATTTGAGATTTGAGCCCTATAAACCGGAAGGGAGGGAGTACTGCACACGGTGTAGTCTAGTCACTTGTTGAAATCTCTAGAAAGGCAAATACTCCTTTCCGGTTTACAAGGCTATACTACTCCCTCCCTCTAGGTGTTTAAGTCATCTTACGAAAACCAAAAAGTCCCAAAACACTTAGGCGCGGTGCATTAACTTCTACCTTGTTTCTTGTTTCTTGACATATCAACCAATAAGAGATGAGAGGTGTGCATGCTTTTAATGACTTGCAATGGCTAGTTCATTGCATGCAATGCTATTAATTAGCAAATAAACATTGGTGACCCCAGGAGGAAACGGTGCTAAGTGTGTGGACCTATGCAGAATGAGTATCAACCAATGGATAATGGAGTTTAATTGTTAAACAATAGCAATTTTGTCTCATGCAAGAGCCTGGCTAGTACTCCAAGGAACCGCACCACGCGAGCGCTCGCAACTGCCACGTTCGGGTTGTGCTTGGCTCTTCGCCTCTTCGAGAAGACGAACAATGATGTTACTCCTACTTCTGATGATCGAATCCACTGCTGCATGTCCGTCCACCTCGTGCGGGAGGGATAGCATGTAGCGAAGCTTCTACTTACGCTCCACGCTTTGCGTCTATGACAGGTGGGCCCCACGGTGGTTGGCCCTCTGTCATGCAGCCAAAGGCAGGTGCGATAAGGCACCGAGCTCGATCCATGAGGGAGAGGCGTTGTAGTAATCAAATTTCTCAATCTTGTGCGAGTTGATGCGACACATCAAAGCACCGCACTCGATATAAGTCTTTTACACATTTCAAATGGGCTACTTCGTATGTAGGAGTAGACATATTCTGCTTCATATGTAGTCACTTGTTGCAATCTCTAAAAGACTTATATTTGGAAACGGAGGGAGTACAACGCATGCATGCATGCCGTGACTTTCTTTTGATACTTGCATGTGTTGATTTGATGCACCTTGCCAAATTTTGACTATAAATTTAACTAACCAAATTTTCATGCATGTCACAAAAATTACGGGCTGTTTGGATTGTGACTATGTTTGTCTTATGTTGCCACATTATTTTTCCCACACTTGCCACACTTGCCTAACCTGAGTTGCTCAAATTGTTAGACACACTTTGGCTTGCCTAAGGGAATCTTGCCACAGTTTTTGTGTCTATGACATGTGGGGTTCACTACTAATAAAAAAATTCTTGTCTTAGGCGTGGCTAATAAAAAAGACTTATATTTAGGAACGGAGGCAGTAGAAAATATAAATAATAATGCATGTTGGGGCAACCCACGTTTCCACTAATTTTAGTTGTGGGCTTGTTCACAATTTTTACGAGGGGGTGGTTGTTCATTTAATGGAGGGACTTGTAGTACCAGACTTGAACGATACAAAGTGTGACCTGGCACACCGTAACACCACTTGGAACAAGCGGGTAGCTATCTCAAAAAACAATCAACAGCCAAAAAAAAAACCGCGACCTAGCATGTAGTAGTACACAATTTTAAACGATTGTTTTGATGGAGTGAAAAAGGAAAACTATCCCACTACGTATATATAGGCCGGAGCCTACGCGCTTGCTTGCTAGGGTTGCTCTATTCAGACACTCTCATCCTCTCCAGATCTAAACAAGATAGGGGTAGTAACACTGTCTTTCTCCCTTCAAAAAACACTGGCTTTCTATCCTCACCGCTGGTTACAGATCCGGACGTGTCCCCCTCCGCCGGTGAAGCGGAGGAGGGGCAGCGTTTAGGCCGTCATCGACAGCGAGGGAGGAGACCCACTGCCGTCCGCACCGTTATCTCTGGCTGAGCGCCAGCGCGGGAGGTCCTCCGATCCCTTCGTCATTGCCTGTGGGCGGATCCGGCCTCCTGCCGCCCACCTATCCACATCCTGACGACCTTCAGGTATATCTTTGTTCGAAACCGCCTTAGCTCTACTTCCCCAGCTCGCTACGTCACTGCATGTGCATCATTTTCTACCTCTCAACCCCTCTCGATCGGATGGTCCAACGTCACATTTTTTCTTCTTCTATTGTTAGAGGTAAAGCTACTTCATGGAGTCGAATCTTGTACTCCCTCTGTCCTAAAATACTTGTCATTGAAATGGATGTATCTAGATGTATTTTAGTTCTAGACACATCCATTTTGATGACAAGTAATTCGGACGGAGGAGTACTAATTCAAACAAGAAATAAAGTGGGGTGGGGAATTTAGTATGTACATCGGACTTGGTACAAACAGGAAGGAAAGGGGTGAAAGTAGTACAGATTGGTCATCCAACGGTCTCTTGGTGAAAAGGGAAATATAGGGGTAATGTTGTACACAATGGTATGACCAGGACTAGATTTGCTATCCACACATAGGAGTAGGTGGCTAGAGTGAACAAAAATGGGACCAACCCAGATATGTTTCTTGGATGTTTGTTTCTCGGGGCAACAAACTATGAATCACCACTTTATGCCCCTGTTTACGTACATGGTGCTTTGGATCTTTGGTGCACCCACTGTCCCATGCCCTTATACCAAATATTTAGGCTCCGTTCGGAATAAAGGGGCAGAAAACATAGGTCTTGATGAAAATAGAGGAATAGGAAAGGAATGTAGGTATAAAACTATGGAACAGCGAACCGGAGGAAACTCTCAAGAGAATGTGTTCGGATGGACTACGAAATGTACAGATTTGTTTTTTAGAGTAGCATGCTTGGCAGTATGAGATGCTATTTGTTTATTCAGCTGCACAATGACTACTCTTGTCCTCACCTCACGTACCACACATAGGTTGATTTTTTATTCCGCAAACACAGCACAACAACCTGTCTAACGCATGGCAGCGAAGCTGCCTCGGCTTCGCCCAAAAAATGAGCAGCAGCGTGGATGTTTCTAATCCTATGGAATCAAGTACTACAGACCAGGTTTCCTATGAAACACTATTCACCTTTCCGTGTTCAAGCGGTTGGAAGGGAAAGAATACCATAGGAATTGTGTTCCTACGAAAATCCTACACCAATCCTGTGAACCGAACGCAACCTTAGCTGTTCTTTTCTAATATCCCTGGTAAAAATGAGGCCATGCCACTATTATAAGCCATGACAAGTTTAACGAAATGTTTTTTCCTGTAATTGTTTGAGACTCTGACTGTTTCCTCTGTGCCTTTTTGTGCAAACAGGATATCTAATTCACACAGTTCTTTGTTGTGACCTTTTGGTGCACTGCACAAAACTCTTCTTAAAAGAAGTGACTTTTGTGTTGTTTAACTGGAATGTCAGAATGGAACAGTTGGTTCATTTTGGTGGAACTGCACAAAGGGAGATCTGTGTTCCAATCCTCATCATCCATATTGGCGCCATAATCTTCCTTTAGGTAAGAATGATATTTAATGCATGTGTTCATCTCTATTTTCCATTGCCATGAGAAAATAATGCTGTTTTTACTAGTACACTTGTACTCCCTCACTGACAAAACCAATTCTGAATTAGAAGGCCAATCATGTACTTGGTTTCACCAACTGGTGAGGAGAAAGAGAAACAGAGCATGAAGAGGAAGAAGAAGAAGAATAAACAGTGCTAAGGCAATCTTGTTGAAGCAGAGGCCTCGATCGAGGCCATTCAAGGGCTCCAACAACGACTACCTTACATGTGAGGCGATCCTCCAGGAGCCCTTCCACTTCGCTGTCTCACTTAATTAATTAGGAGTACTTAAGTACCACTAATTTATTCTTGCCTAATTTTCTGTTGGAGTTAAACAAATCTTTAGTAGGACCCTATGTTGAATCATGTACGTGTGTATGTTTGTCTATGGAGGTGAATCATGTGGTGGAGCAGGAGGGAATATTATTAGTGTCATGACATAATAGTGCTATTGTTTTGCATGTCAATTTATTGCCATTGGTTCAATGAGGCAATGTTTTGCGTATTGTCCATCATGAATTTGATGCTCTTGTTTGAGTAATATGCTAATGTCTTCCTATCCTTTCTCACTAAGCTAATGAAGGTTTCACCTTGTTCCTACTTGTGCAAACAGGGATCATGTTGTGCCAATCATACATTTTAGTGGAACTACACAAGACAATACAATGAAGCTGTATCCCAGCCAGTGCTTTAACTCTGCTGGAAGTTCTTGATAATCTTCGATATAATCTCAAAGCCTTTGGTAAACAAGAGTGATTTCAACCATACATTTGAAGTGCACAAAATATATACTATTGTGTGATTCTAGTGAGTGCTTTATCATCTCTTATGGGACTACATGAATAAGCTTTTTTCTCAGGTTGGTATGGGCCTAAGGCCTTCATCCATATTAGTTTGTTGTCATCTCTATTTGTATCGTACTCTTGTGATGAGAAACTCCTTTATCTTTGCACTTTTAAGTTTTGCAACCTATGATAAATGGCAATGCTTTGAGTGTTGAGTTGAGCTAATTGGCACCGATTAAATAAACTAATACCTCTCTTTAAGCAAGACTACTATGTTGCTAACTTTACCCATTAAGATAATGAGGGTGCTTCTATTTGTTAGTGTATGTTTCATCAACTAGTCCCACTATTACAGTAATCTCACTCTCTCAATATATGTGCCAACAGGATGCTCGATTTTGGTGGAACTGCACAAAAACTTTGGGTGCTTCATTGCCTCGACAGCTTCCGTCCTTTCCTCGATCGCTAATCTCCGCTTGCTTTCTTCCTTTCTTTGTCGATCGCTTGGCTTATCTCGGCCCATCAAAGGAAATAGTAATTGATATGCTACCTCACACAGGTTGGTACTGGTCTTTATCCTGATTATTGTGCCTGTCATATGTATTGGTAATTTGGTATTGTGCTACTGTTTGCGATTTCATAAAGGAGTAATTTGGAGCCTGAACTCGCAGCAAATCATTACATCGGGTGATTTCAGTAGAACTGCACAAAATGATCGATGGACAGGTACTTATGCTGCTGCTATGTACTCCAAAGTTCACTCGAGACAAGCATCGATGTTGACAAGAAGTGCCTATATTCATTCGAGTATCAACCGCGTCAACCAATTGTCAAACTCAAGTATTAGGAGAGTGAACGCCAAAAATATTGCTTGGCGCATAGCCCAGAAAAACGCAGTCCAGTCTTTGGTCCCAACTTGTGCCTTTTGGTTATCGGCACATATGGTAGCGAACTGTATGGCATGGAGTCTAAAGATTCTAGACAAGTTGGTTGACGCATATATTCATCTGGAACTTAATCGATCGCACGCCAAGGATGCTCCATTTCAGGTTGAACTGCACAAAAAATTTGGGTGGTTCATTTTCTCAACCGCCTCCTTTCTAAATGCGCAATGTAGAATTTTGGCGAGATACAAGACCAAGATGAGCCGAAGAACTACTAGTTGGATGAAAGTAGTGGCCAAGTTGCTCAAACCTCCCTCGGCACGAGGCCACTATTTGAGGATAAACCTACAAGCAAAGTTCAGATTGCCTGTGCTGCCTCTTATGTACTCGAAAGTTTAATCGTACAAGAACTAATTTTAGCAAGAAGTACCTCCGATTGAACACCATTTACCAGTCTGTACCCTAGGTAATTAAAGTCCGTCCATGGATCATATTGGCTGTGATCTCAATCATTTGGATGCATAAACATACTGAACATGTGTATATCTGAATCTTTTTGTGAATTATGTATGAATATTGTCGTGTGATCTATCAATCATTTGGATGCATAGATATGCTGAGCTTGTGTATATATGAATCTTTTGAGTTGTTGATAGTGAATGTTGGCTATGAATATGAACGTGTCCTGTGAACCAGAGTTTGATATGAATGTTTACCTTTTCGTTGTATTTGTGTGTGAACTTGTTAGTATGCCTCTTGTGGGGTATAAAACGCAGGTCTCTTATAAAAGTAATGTTGTGTCCAATTTATGTTTTCCCTTCTAACCACATTATATATATTTATATTATTACTATTATCGTATATTTTATAGAGACTTATATATACATTATAAAAACATCCCACGTGTTATTAACTTATAAAAGTAAATGTTTAACCGAAGTTGGCAAGGAAAATCCTTGTTGTTTTTGACTCACATGCAAGGAAAATCCTAGTGATTGCGTACAAAAGCTTGCGAAGATTTTAAGGACCAATTTAATAATAACGCACTCATTTTTATTTTGAGCAATAACTCGCTAATTTATTAATTATATATATAAATAATGTGCCTCTCTGGTTTATTCTTTGATATTAATTGCTCCTTCTAACATAACATTATATATATAACGAGCCCACCTAATACGTGTATTTCAAGGAAGTGCAAATGGGCTGGGATTTCTTAGAAAATATAAATGGGCCTGATTGACACGAAATTATTTGTTCACCCAGCCCAGCAAATGGACTGTACATTCTAGAAAACATGGGTTAAATATATGCCACATTTTTGCAGGCTGACATGTGGGCCAATAGGTCGAAGCCTACGCAGGGTGTTGTCAACTTGGTTAACAAATGATTGTGTCATCCATAGCCATTGGATTTATATCCAACGGCCGGCCTGCACCTTCAATCTCTCGTCTTCTTCCTCCAGCGTCGCCGGGACCGCCTGGTCCGGCTCCGGCGGCTAGCGGCTCTGCTTAGCACGCATCGCTGCGAAGCGCTACCCCACCGCCGGCTAGGCTATCCCTCCACCCCTCGACACCTCCTGTTATTCTCCACAGACTACAGCCCCACGCCGCAACAGAACCAGTTATAACCCTTCTCCTCTTCTCAATCTGTGACTCCACTGCCGAGTTTTCCCATCTCCGAGTCGTTGCCGTCCAGGGCCTCGCCGTCGTCCACCGCCTCGCTGCGTTCGGTGCGGCGTGGTTAACAAACGAAAGTCATCGGAAGAGGACTGTACATGGAGAGTCTGACGGCTGGGACCCACGAGGTCCATGGTCGCACGCAAGGAAAGTTCCTCCTTATTAAGCTGAAAAAAATGTTTCCTCCACCTGACAGCTGGGACCCACTGCTGTATCTTCGCACGGAAGGAAGTGCCTCCTTGTTTTGCAAAAAAAAAATCATCCGTTGACAAGTGGGACCCGCCGTTGGTGGTGACTTGTGGGCCTACTAAGCGGACGTGTACGCACGGCTTTGTCAACTTAATCAACAAATGATTCTAGCAGCTGGACCGTTGGATGTTAATCCAACAGCCGTGCTCCTTCTTCAACCTCTGTTCTTTCTCCTGTCTCCCGTGGGCGGCACCGCGGATGTGCTGCCGCACACCCGAACCAGTGACGTTTCCCACTCCACTCCATCTGCGACTCCACTGCCCCGTCTTCCCCATCTATGGGTCGTTCCAGTCTGGGTGCGCTCGGCACAGTGTGGTCAACGTGGTCAACAACCAAGAGTCATCGAAAGATGGCTGTACGTGAGAGGCTGACAGTGGGGACGCACCACGCCCATGGACGCATGCATGCAACGGAACGCGGTGAGGTCAACATGGTCAAGGAACGATTTCCATCGGAAGTATACTATACGTGGAGAGTCTCAGCTGGGTCCACGGCCACAGCAAGTAAGTGCCTCCTTATTACGTGGAAAATAATGATTCCTCCAACTGACAGCAGGGACCCACTGGATGGGCCACCATATTTTGCGAAAAAACGTTTGCCCCCTGACTACTGGGACCCACCTGACGGGCCACCGTATTTCGCGAAAAAAACGTTCCCCCCGCTGTCAGCTCCCCCCACCGGAAGTGCCTCCTTATTACACAAAAAAAATGAATACTCCCCCGGCTAGCCGGGACCCACCTTGGTGGGAGGCTGACTTGTGGGCTTACTAAGTTGACGGGGACGAAGGGCTTTGTCAACTTAGTCAATATGAACGATTCTAGCTCCAGTGATCGTACGATGTCCATCCAACGGCCGTAGTGCTTCTTCAACCTCTGGTCATCTTGCTCCAGCCGCCCAAAGCAGTGCCGGTCATGCCGCATGCTCCTGCCTCCCGTGGCCGGCTGTGCTGCCGCGGAGGCCTCACTGCCCCCTACTATTCCCACCGCTGGCCAGGCCCTGCGGCGACGGCAGCCTCACACCGCAGCCAAACTAGTGAACCTCGTACTCCTCTCCGACGGGCTTCCTTTGCCGTGTCTTCCCGGCTCCGCATCGTCCCTTCCTAGGCCTCGCCGTCGTCCACCGCCGTGGTGCTCTCATGGCGTGGTCAATATGGTCAAGGAACGACTTCCATCGGAAGAGTATCAGACGTGGAGAGGCCGACAACTGGGTCCACGGCCACAGCCCAGTTTTTTGTGATTTGCCAAGTAAGTCGCTTTGTCGGGCCTGTTGGGCTGCAAATCTTTCAAGACGAGGAGAGCTTTCATTTGGTGGCGAGAAAATGGCCCATTAGTAATGAGAAATGGGTTGTACATTTTTAAAACACATCAAACCGGCAATTAGTTTCAAATATCTTTTTTTTCATTTCGAGATTTTAAATTACATTAATTTTTATGCGTGGAGAATTTGTTGGATTTTATATTGATATACATTTATTTTTAAAATCAGTTTGAATGTGAGTCGAAATTTCGGGATTAAAAACAGTTTGGACCGCATCGAAATATGCAAAATTTCGTATAATTTTTTAACCGTGGCCACAATATGGGCTGTAATGCTAACAAAAAGAATATGGGCTCCAAAAAAACCTTAATAATTAGTGTAAATTATTATAAATAATGGCAGATGGGTTGTATGTTGTTTTCCACAGATTTGAGGCTTTCCTAAAAAGGTTGACGACAGCAAAGGATCGTTGGATGGCCATCCAACGGCCGTCGTCTTCTTCAATCTCTGCTCTTCCTGCTCGGCCGCTCAAACAAGCGCCAAGGGACTACTGCTCCCTCCTCCCGTGGCGGCTCTGCTGCCTTGAGCCTCACCGCCCCACCGTACTCCCATCGCTGGCCTAGCCATCCCTCTACACACCTGCTGTTATTCTCCGGCGACGGCAGACGAACAAGTAAACCCTCGTACAGTCGTACTCTCCTCCGCGTGGGAAACAACTACCGAGTCTTCCCTGCCCTCGTGTCGTTCCCTTCCTAGGCCTCGCCGTCGTCCACCGCCCTGGTGCTCTCGGCGCGGCCTGGTCAACATGGTCAATGACCGACATGCATCTGAAGTGGACTGTATGTGGAGAGGCCGACAGCTGGGTCCACGGCCGCACGCAAGGAAATGCCTCCTTATTATGCGCAAAATAATGATTCCTCCACCTGACATCAGGGACCCACCGAAAGGGCCTCTGTTCGCGAAAAAAATGTTACCGCCGCTGACAGCTCGGACCCACCAGCTATATCTTCGCACTCAAGGAAGTGCCTCCTTATTACGCACAAAAAAATGAATACTCCCCCTGTTAGCTGGGACCCAGTATTGTGGAAGGTTGACTTGTGGGCCTACTAAGTTGACGGGGACGGAGGGCTTTGTCAACTTAGTCAATATGCACGATTCTAGCTCCAGTGACCGTACAATTTCCATCCAACGACCATAGTGCTTCTTCAACCTCTGGTCTTCTTGCTCCAGCCACCCAAACCAGCGCCGGTTGTGCCTCGTGCTCCTGCCTCCCGTGGTCGGCTGCGATGTGGCAGAGGCCTCACCGCCCCTACTACTCCCACCGCTGGCCAGGCCATCCCTCTACTCACTCACACACCCTGTTATTCTGCGACGACGACAGCCTCGCACCGCAGCGAACCAGTGAACCCTCGTACTCCTCTACACGTGGGCATCCACTACCACACCTTCCCCGGCTCCGCGTTGCCCCCTTCCTAGGCCTCGCCGTCGTCCACCGCCCTGGTGCTCTCTGCGTGGCGTGGTCAACGTGGTCAAGGAACGGCTTCCATCAGACGTGGACTGTACGTGGAGAGGCTCACAGCTGGGTCCACGGCCGCAGCAAGGAAGTGCCTCCTTATTACGTGCAAAATAATTATTCCTCCACTTGACAGCGGGGACCCACCGGACGGGCCACCGTATTTCGCGAAAATTTTTTTGCCCCTGACTGCTAGGACCCACCAGCTACATCTTCGCACGCAAGGAAGTGCGTCCAAAAAAAACGATCGCCTTCGATTGCTGGGACCCACCAGCTACATCTTTCGAGCAAGGAAGTGCTCGATACCGGACCCACCTGGTCAAGCGCACGAGCGTTGTCATTCTGGTCGCGAACGTGTACGTACATATATACTGGTGGATGTAGAGGCGCGCACGTGTCGTAGTAGAGGCGCGTACGTGTTGTAGTAGAGGCGCGCACGGCTGTTGTACACGTACGTACAACGGCCAGGGTGCAAGAAAGAAAATACGGCCACGTATGTGTACATATGGGCGGGGTCTCGAACGCCTACTCGCGCATACGTACGGCCAGGGCTCGTGTACATGGCTGGGTCGGAACGGAGAAACAACATCGTCATCGTGTTCATGGGGAGGCAACGGAATGCTCGTGTTCATGGGGAGGCAAAGGAATGCATCGTGTTCATCGGGAGGTAACAGAACGCGTGGGAGCCAACCGGCTGGGTCGGAACGAAATGCGTGGGCGTGTTCATCGGGAGGGCTTGGACGGAACAGGCGATGGAAACGAGGCCTGGCATACCGCACAACCGAGGAAACGGACCTCCTACATTCGGAACGGGGTCCTGTTGATCGGGAGGGGTGTGGCGTACCGCAAAACGGAGGAAACGGGGGTCCTGTTGATCGAGAGGGGTGTGGCGTACCGCAAAACGGACGAAACGGACCTCGTACGGTCGAAACGGGGGTCATGTTGATCGGGAGGGTGTGGCGTCGCAAAACGGACAAAACGGACCTGTTACGGTACGGTCAAACGGGGTCCTGTTCATCGGGAGGGTGTGGCGATCGCAAAGCGGACTCCATGGGATCTGTTCATCTCCACCGTCGACCTCCTCCAGCCTCCACGGGCTACCGTCAACCTCCTCTAGCCTCCACGGGCTACCGTCAACCTCCTCCAGCCTCCACGGGCTCCTGCTCATCCAGCCTCCACGCGCGCTACTCCACCGGCTCTTGTTCAACCACCCTCCACGGGCACCCTCCACCGTCTCATCGTTCATCCAGCCCTCCACACCACGGGGTCCTGTTCAACCACCCCTCCACGGGCACCCTTCCACCGTCCATTGTTCATCCAGCCCTCCACCACACCACCGGGTCTTGGTCATCCAGAGGTAACGCCACCGCTCACTGTTCATCCAAACCCCCCCGCAACACTCACTGTTCATCCCAGAGGCAGCATCAATCGGCTTGATTAGCAGCGAGAGCGGCGAATCACTCGATCGGGTTCGATTAACAGCCATCGATCGATCGCTCGGGTTCGAGAACACGAGTCTCGCAGGTAATCGCAAGTTCAGTTAGATTAGCGCCCACGCCGCTTCGGGTTCGATTAGAGCCAATCTCTCGCACACCGCCACCGACGAACTCGCGAGAAATTTCTGCATCGCTTTCGGCCCCGACCTCCCACCGTAACCGGAACTCCCGGGATGAAAAATTTTCCTCGCCTCGCTTCTACCACGGTATTTTCCGGTCATGGACGGCCCAAAGAATGTCATGCATGCTGCGTCTCCAGCCCGTCACCTTTTTTTGTAGTGCTTGTGTGCAATACAATGGAAAAATAGCCCATTTTGCATCATGATTTTTGTCATAGAAGTAGGAGCCCACCACATCTATGATGATACCGGTTTTGTCACAATTATCTTTCATATAAGTGTCATATGTATGACATAATTTTTTCGCAACAAAGAGTCACCCAAAAAAATGTCACGGATGTGAAACCACCTCCAAGTTTTTTTGTAGTGATTCCTATAAGTGTCACAAACAGCCCTAGAGTTCATACTAGAATAACACCTTAAGACACAAATCAACCAAAACCCTAATGTCACCTAGATACTCCAATGTCACCTCAAGTATCCGTGGGTATGATTATACGATATGCATCACACAATCTCAGATTCATCTATTCAACCAAAACATAGAACCTCAAAGAGTTCCCCAAAGTTTCTACCGGAGAGTCAAGACGAAAACGTGTGCCAACCCCTATGCATAGGTTCATGGGCGGAACCCGCAAGTTGATCACCAAAACATACATCAAGTGAATCACGTGATATCCCATTGTCACCACAGATACACACGGCAAGACACACATCAAGTGTTCTCAAATCATTAAAAGACTCAATTCGATAAGATTACTTCAAAGAGAAAACTCAATCCATTACAAGAGAGTAGAGGGGGAGAAGCAACATAAGATCCAACTATAATAGCAAAGCTTGCGATACATCAAGATCGTACAAATCAAGAACACGAGAGAGAGAGAGAGAGAGAGAGAGAGATCAAACACATAGCTACTGGTACATACCCTCAGCCCCGAGGGTGAACTACTCCCTCCTCGTCATGGAGAGCGCCGGGATGATGAAGATGGCCACCGGTGAGGGTTCCCCCTCCGCAGGTGCCGAATAGGTCCCGATTGGTTTTTGGTGGCTACAGAGGCTTGCGGCGGCGGAACTCCCAATCTATTATGTTCCTGAAGTTTTTAGGGTATATGGATATATATAGGAGGAAGAAGTACGTCAGGGGAGCCACGAGGGGCCCATGAGGGTGGAGGGCACGCCCAGGGGGGTGGGAGCCCCCCTACCTCGTGCCTCCCTCATTGCTTTCTTGACGTGGACTCCAAGTCTCCCGGGTTGCTTTCCTTCCAAAAATAACTTCTCCAGAATGTTTCATTCCATTTCGACTCCGTTTGATATTCCTTTTCTTCGAAACACTGAAACAAGGGAAAAAACAGGAACTGGCACTGGGCTCTGGGTTAATAGGTTAGTCCAAAAAATCATATAAAAGTGCTTAGTAAAGCCCATTAACGTCCAAGATGGATAATATAATAGCATGAATATTTCATAAATTATAGATACATTGGAGACATATCAGCATCCCCAAGCTTAATTCCTGCTCGTCCTCGAGTAGGTAAATGATAAAAGAAAGAATTTATGAAGTGTGAATGCTAGCAGGTGCACAAGTTTGATTAATGATAATTTCAATCACTTTTTCTAGCATCATTATATGTCATAACAGTAGCTCATATCATAAAACTTTGCATGATCAAGTAACAAACTATTCACATGTTAATGTATAGAACATAAACTTTCTTGAAAACTAACAAACCGTGTTATTAGTCATCAAACAATTACAATTCATCTTATTTTCAGGAAGAGACTATGTTAGAGCTTTGATTAAGCAAACTTCACATACTCAACTATCATTTAGTCTTCCATGATTACTACCACTCAAAGCATATTTTTAGAACAAATAGTATTCATCGAACACAGAGAAACATAGGGGGCTTAATGTTTTGCCTCCCAACCTTTTACCTCAAGGGTAATGCCAACAATAATAATTCATGCTCAAATATATTTGAATGGCCATATATGCCTAGATCTTTCCATCACATGATGCTTGCCAACTAAAGAGTAGGTTGGAATGAGAAGGAATACTACTGACTCTTGCATAAAAGTAAAAGATAGGCCCTTCGCAGAGGGAAGCAGGGATTTGCAGAGGTACCAGAGCTCGAAGCAAAAACAGAGATGAAATTAATTTTGAGAGGTATGCTTTCATTGTCAACATAACGACCAAGAGTTCCCAATATCTTCCATACTACATAAATTATAGGCGGTTCCCAAACAGAAAGATAAAGATTTTTACTCCCCCTCCACCAACAATCATCAATCCGTGGCTTGCCCAAAACAACGTGTGCCTCCAACTAACATAAATCCTGGGGGAGTTTTGTTTGCAGTTATTTTTTATTTGATTTCGATCTTTTGATCATGGGACTGGGCATCCCAGTTACCAGCCATTTTCTCGTGAATGATGAGCGGAGTCCACTCATCGTGAGAATAACCCACCTAGCATGAAAGATACTGCTAGCCCCTAGTCGCTACATGAGCGATTCGGGCATGCAAAACAGATTATTATTTGAAGGTTTAGAGTTTGGCACATGCAAATTTACTTGGAACGGCAGGTAAATACCGCATATAGGTAGATATGGTGGAAACTCATGGAAGAAACTTGGTTCAAGGAGTTTGGATGCACAAGCAGTATTCCCGCTTAGTACAGATATTTTGGCTAGCAAAGGATTCTAAATAGCAAGCACCACATGTTAGAGGATCCATAACAATATAACTTCTATACAAATATACCCAAGCATAACTCATTATGTTGTCTTCCTTGTCCAACTTCAACTAATTTGCTAAGGTTTGAAAATAATTAATGGGGCTCACAATCATAGAAGATGTCCAAGATTGTATTATATGTGAAATCTCTCTTCCTTCAATATTCTTTCATGAATTGTTCAAGTGACCAATACAATGTTCGCTAACCTTCAATAAATTTACCACCTCTACTTCTTTATGTGAAGGCATTGCTCCCCATGGGAAAGGCATATGAAAAATATATAATTTCAGATTTATGACATTCAAATCATTCAACCAGTTACTCATAGGATATAAGTGAAGCACACGAGTAAATGACAAACTACTCCCAAAAGATATAAGTGAAGATCAATGAGTAGTTAAATAATTATGTAGCTAAGTGAAGACTCTCTCTCATTTAAGAATTTCAGATCTTGGTATTTTATTCAAACAACACGCAAAATAAATTAAATGACATTTCAAGGATAGCAAACATCATGTGAAGAAGCAAAAACTTAGGATCAACCGAAACTAACCGATAGTTGTTGAAGAAGAAAGGTGGGATGCCAACCGGGGCATCCCCAAGCTTAGACGCTTGAGACTTCTTGAAATATTATCTTGGGTGCCTTGGGCATCCCCAAGCTTGAGCTTTTGTGTCTCCTTAATTCCTCTCATATCACGGTATCCCTAAATCTCAAAAGCTTCATCCACACAAAACTCAACAAGGACTCGTGAGATAAGTTAGTATAAACAAATGCAAAAACCTTATCATACTATACTATAGCAAATCACTAAAATTATTATTAAACATTGCATACTAAATGCCTCTGCATATTTAATACTCCTATCATCAAATAGAATCATTAAACAAGCAAACATATGCAAACAATGCAAACGTAACAACAATTTGCCAAAACAGTACAGTCTGTAAAGAATGCAAGATTCATCATACTTCCCTAACTCCAAAAATTATTAAATATAATTCCGACTGTAGTGAATTTATCAGAGCTTATTATGCAAAAGTTTTCAACATTTTATCACATTCTAACTTTTCTAGGGAATTTTTTCAACAACGGTAAACTTTCTGTTTTCAAACAGCAACATGTATACTTGCAAAATAAGCATAGTAAAGGCTATCCTTGACATTTTTATTGAAAATAAAGATGCAAAACATTATTATAATAACATCAATCAAATACTAACAAAATAAATTGACGCTCCAAGCAAAACACATATCATGTGGTGAATAAAAATATAGCTCCAAGTAAAGTTACCGATGAACGAAGACGAAAGAGGGGATGCCATCCGGGGCATCCCCAAGCTTAGGATTTTGGTTGTCCTTTAATATTACCTTGGGGTGCCTTGGTGTAACGCCCCGGATTCGATGCGCCAGGTGTCCGTCAGTTATTCGCCGTCTTTGCCATGTCATTTGCTTGCGTGTTGCATTTTGCCATGTCATCATTTGCATTTCATATCATGTCGTCATGTGCATCACATTTGCATACGTGTTCGTCTCATGCATCTGAGCATTTTCCCCGTTGCCCGTTTTCCAATCCGGCACTCCTATGCTCCCCGGCGCCCCCCTTTACCTCTTTTCATGTGTGGGTGTTAAACTTTCTCGGAATGGACCGAGGTTTGTCAAGCGGCCTTGGTATAGCACCGGTAGACCGCCTGTCAAGTTTCGTGCCATTTGGAGGTCGTTTGATACTCCAACGGTTAATCGGGTAACCATAAAAGCCTCTTTTGTTTGCAGCCCAACACCCCTTCCAAAGTGGCCCAAAACCCATCTTACTCCCCTCCATGCTCTCGGTCGTTCGATCACGATCGCGTGGCCGAAAACCGCACCTCATTTGGACTCTCCTAGCTCCCTCTACCTATTTAAGCACCCTTCCTCCCGAAATTCCGGATCAATTCGCAGATCAAACCCTAGTCATCCCTCTCCTCGCGCCGCCGGACAAAACCCCCGCCGCCGGACATGTCCGCCGCCACCATCCGCCAACCAGCGCCCGCCACCGTCGCCGCCTCCCGCCTCGTCGCCGTTCGCCGCCGCCGCCGCCTTCCTCGCCGGCGTCGGCCGCGCGCCTACGCTTACAGCAGCTGCGCCGCCCCATCCGCCTCGCCGCTGACACAGCGCGCCGCGCCGGCCCGCCCTGCCTCGCCAGCAGGCCGCCTCGCCGTGCCCGCCTCGCGCTGGGCCCCGCCGCCCCGGATCCCCTCCCGGCCGCCTCCCTCCCCAACCCCGGCGGGATCTCCGACGAACCTCGGGTTCCGCGCCGATCCGATCCAACCCCGCGGTTGAATTTCTCCCCCCTGCGTTTTCTGCTAAGTCCTTGATATTTTGTTGTTTTCATGCATTTTCATCATGCCATAACTCTGCATCCGTAGCTCCGTTTTGCGCGTGTAATATGTCAAATTGTTCGTCTCGAAGAGTAGATCATTTCATCTCATTACATCATTTTCATTTGAGCTCATCTTGATGCCCGAAATGCTGTTAGAAGAGGGCTATGTGATGTTAGTTTCGTTTCTTAATGTAACATGCACTTTGTCATTTTGCCATGATTGATGTGTGCATCCTATGAACTTGAGTCCTACACCTGTTTTGTAATATGCCATGCCATCTTTCCAGGGGTGTATGCCATGTATTTTTGTGATCTCTGTGGTGACTAGCACAAGCATGCAAACTAGGCTTCATGATGTTGCTGATTTCAGCCCTGCTCATTGATATTTTTATGCCATGTTAACTTGATGCTACCGAGAGTTCCATGCATATTTTGAGATACTTCAGTAAGGATGTTTTGAACTATTGGTTATGCTCTATCCATCCATGCCCTTGTTTGCAATTATGGAGTGCCATAGCTTGAGTCAATCGAGCTCTACTTTTGCTATAAAATGTTTCCTGGCAGGTTGTTTACATGTTATTCAATTTTGCCAAGGTTGTTGTAGTTGATCCTTGCATGCTATGATGTTGTTCTTGCCATGTATAGCTTCTATGCCATGTCTTCTTACTGTGAGTCCATGCCATGTATTGCTCTGTGGTGAGTGGTTCAAGCTCACCAACATGCCTACTTATCGTTGTTCCTGCCATGTTTAAATCTGTAATATAACTTGCCATGTTTACATGGGTGCCATCATATTTTCTCGATCCTTTTGGCTCATGGTCAGAAAGGACTTTTGTTCTATGCAATTAGTAGATTCATGCCATGCCTTTGTTTGCCATGGTAAGTTCCTGTAACATGTTGTTTGATAGCTCTAAACATTGCAACCTGATGTTATTTACGCTAAAGTCCAAATCTGTTATTATTTGCAATCTTGCCATGTGTTTTTGAGCATGTTCTAGTCATTTCTGGAGATAGATCAGTGTTCATGTTTTGTAATGCTTTACCTGTACATCATGCCCATGCCTTTTGTTTTCATACTAAGATGCCGTAGCTTGTTGTTTTGATGCTTGCAATATGCCTAGTTGCTGTTTTGGACAGCTTGTCCTTTAAACTTGTATTGTGTGTATGTGTTGCACCGTTGCTCCGTTTTGAGTGTGCTCTATATGAAACTTGCTTGATTTTGCATGTAGTTGCATATTATCATGTTGCATCCTTGTTTTGAGGTGTTTGCTTGATGTTTGTATGCATTTTGCATCGATGCCATGTTCAACTTGTTTTGCTCATATCTTCTAGGCCGTAGCCCCGAATCTAATGAACTTTATATGTAACTTGACTAGAATTTCGTGTAGATCATCGTGGTGCATCTTAACTTGCTGTTTAACAACTTGAACATAAGGATTATTCAGATCTGGACCAATTTCGAAATTTGCATATGAGGACTTACCGGAATTGTTATATGTTGTTTCCGGCCTCATTTAAACTTGCTTTGATGTGTTGCTATTGTTTGCATCATCTCTTGCCATGAGTAGCTTCATGTAGTTTTGTCATGCATCATGCTTGTTGTGCATCATGTCTTGTTCATGTGTGGTGTGTTTACTATGTTGTGTGCTTCTTCTTGTTAGTTCCTGTTTGCTATGCGATCGTGAGGATTCGCTCGCTCACGCTTGGTTTGGCTTCATCCGTTCGTCTTCTTCATGGACTCGTTCTTCTTCCTAGCGGGATTTCAGGCAAGATGACCGTCACCTTGGATCTCATTACTATCATTGCTATGCTAGCTGCTTCGTTCTTTCGCTATGCTGCGCTACCTATCACTTGCTGCTCAAGCCTCCCAAATTGCCATGTCAGCCTCTAACCTTTGACACCTTTCCTATGCAAACCGTTGTTTGGCTATGTCACCGCTTTGCTCAGCCCCTCTTATAGCATTGTTAGTTGCAGGTGAAGATGAAGTTTGTTCCTTTTTGGAACATGGTGAAGTTTGTTCCTTGTTGGAACATGGAGATGTTGTTCCTTGCTGGAACATGTTTACTTGTTGGGATATCACAATATATCTTATTTAATTAATGCATCTATATACTTGGTAAAGGGTGGAAGGCTCGGCCTTATGCCTGGTGTTTTGTTCCACTCTTGGCGCCCTAGTTTCCGTCATATCGGTGTTATGTTCCCGGATTTTGCGTCCCTAACGCGGTCGGGTGATTTATGGGACCCCTTGACAGTTCGCTTTGAATAAGACTCCTCCAAAGAAGGCCCAACATTGGTTTTACCATTTGCCTCACCTATGCCCTTTTTCCCTTGGGTTTCGGAGCCCAAGGGTCATCTTTATTTTAGCCCCCCGCCGTGCTCCTTCGAGTGTTGGTACGAACCGAGAGACTGCAAGGGGCCACCACGGGAAACTCGAGGCTTGGTTTTACTCGTAGCTTGACTTATCCGGTGTGCCTCGAGAACGAGGTACGTCGACTCCTATCGGGATTTGTCGGCACATCCGGCGGCTTTGCTGGTCTTGTTTTATTGTTGTCGAAATGTCTTGTAGCCGGATTCCGAGACCGATCGGTCTTCCCGGGAGAAGGAATATCCTTCGTTGATCGCGAGAGCTTATCATGGGCTAAGTTGGGACACCCTGCAGGGTATAAACTTTCGAGAGCCGTGCCCTGCTGTTATGTGGCAGATGGGAATTTGTTAATATCCGGTTGTAGTAAACTTGAAGCAAACTCTTCTAAAATACACCAACCGTAGCGAATCGTGAGTGTCTCTTTTCGGGTTGATCGAGAGGAGAGCACGGTTTCGGGTTATGTCGACGTAAGTAGGAGTTCAGATCACTTCTTGATCATTACTAGTTGGCGACCGTTCCTTTGTTTCTCTTCTCGCTCTCTTTTGCGTATGTTAGCCACCATATATGCTTAGTCGCTGCTGCAACCTCACCACTTTACCCCTTCCTTTCCCTTTAAGCTTTGCTAGTCTTGATACCCATGGTAATGGGATTGCTGAGTCCTCGTGGCTCACAGATTACTACAACACCATTGTGTGTACAGGTTATGCGATGCTCATGACGCGAGAGCGATGCTTGCTTGTTTTGGAGTTCTTCTTCGCTTCTTCTTCGATCGTGGATAGTTTCGTGTCGGCAGCCTGGCTAGCAGTGGTGGATGTCGTTGAGCTTCTGTTTATGTTTCATCCGTAGTCGGATGTTGATCTTGTATATGATGTTGATGTATTCTTGTGGCATTTGTGCTTTATGTATGTATCCCCATCTTTTATGTAATGTTGATGTAATGATATCCACCTTGCAAAAGCGTTTCAATATGCGGGTCTATCCTTGGTGGGACCGTCGAGTTCCTTTTGGATAGGGTCGCATATTGGGCATGACACTTGGGCATCCCCAAGCTTAGGCTCTTGCCACTCCTTATTCCATAGTCCATCGAATCTTTACCCAATACTTGAAAACTTCACAACACAAAACTTAACAGAAAATCTCGTGAGCTCCGTTAGCGAAAGAAAACAAAACACCACTTATGAACTCATTCTTTATTTATATTGGTGTTAAAACTACTGTATTCCAACTTATCTATGGTTTATAAACTATTTTACTAGCCATAGAGTCATCAAAATAAGCAAACAACACACGAAAAACAGAATCTGTCAAAAAACAGAACAGTCTGTAGTAATCTGTATCAAACGTATACTTCTGGAACTCCAAAAATTCTAAAATAAACTGTTGGACCTGAGGAATTTGTCTAGTAATCATATGAAAAAAGAAACAACTAAATATCACTCTCCAGTAAAAATTTGAAGCTAATCTCGTGATCGCTAAAGTTTCTGTTTTTTACAGCATGATCATAAACACTTCACCTAAGTCTTCCCAAAGGTTCTACTTGGCACAAACACTAATTAAAACATAAAACCACATCTAAACAGAAGCTAGATGGATTATTTATTCCTAAAAATAACCAAAAATCAAGAAACTAAAATAAAATTGGGTTGCCTCCCAACAAGCGCTATCGTTTAACGCCCCTAGCTAGGCATTATGATTTCAATGATGCTCACATAAAAGATAAGGATTGAAACATAAAGAGAGCATCATGAAGAATATGACTAGCACATTTAAGTCTAACCCACTTCCTATGCATAGGGATTTTGTGAGCAAACAACTTATGGGAACAATAATCAACTAGCATAGGAAGGCAAAACAAGCATAACTTCAAAACTTTAAGCACATAGAGAGGAAACTTGATATTATTGCAATATGTAGAAGCATATGATCCTCTCTCATAATAATTTTCAGTAGCATCATGAATGAATTCAACAATATAACCAACACCTAAAGCACTCTTTTCATGATCTACTTGCATACAAATTTTACTACTCTCCACATTAGCAAGTTTATTCTTTATGGCATACGTATCATCACAATAATCATCATAAATAGGAGGCATGCTTTCATCATAATAAATTTTCTCATCAAAACTTGGGGGACTAAACATATCATCTTCATCAAACATAGCATCCCCAAGTTTGTGGCTTTGCATATCATCAGCATCATGGGTATTCAAAGAATTCGTACTAACAACATTGCAATCATGCTCATCATTCAAAGATTTAGTGCCAAACATTCTAATGCATTCTTCTTCTAACACTATGGCACAATTTTCCTTCCCATCATACTCACGAAAGATATTAAAAATATGAAGCGTATGAGGTAAACTCAATTCCATTTTTTTGTAGTTTTCTTTTATAAAATAAACTAGTGCTAAAACAAGAAACAAAAAGATTCGATTGCAAGATCTAAAGATATACCTTCAAGCACTCACCTCCCGGCAACGGCGCCCAGAAAAGAGCTTGATGTCTACTACACAACCTTCTTCTTGTAGACGTCGTTGGGCCTCCAAGTGCAGAGGTTTGTAGGACAGTAGCAAATTTCCCTCAAGTGAATGACCTAAGGTTTATCAATCCGTGGGAGGTGTAGGATGAAGATGGTCTCTCTCAAACAACCCTGCGACCAAATAACAAAGAGTCTCTTGTGTCACCAACACACCCAACACAATGGTAAATTGTATAGGTGCACTAGTTCGGTGAAGAGATGGTGATACAAGTGCAGTATGGATGGTAGATATAGGCTTTTGTAATCTGAAAATATAAAAACAGCAAGGTAGCAAGTAATAAAAGTGAGCGTAAACGGTATTGCAATGCTAGGAAACAAGGCCTAGGGTACATACTTTCACTAGTGCAAGTTCTCTCAACAATAATAACATAATTGGGTCACATAACTATCCCTCAACATGCAACAAAGAGTCACTCCAAAGTCACTAATAGCGGAGAACAAACAAAGAGATTATGGTATGGTACGTAACCACCTCAAAGTTATTCCTTCCAATCAATCCGTTGGGCTATTCCTATAAGTGTCACAAACAGCCCTAGAGTTCGTACTAGAATAACACCTTAAGACACAAATCAACCAAAACCCTAATGTCACCTAGATACTCCAATGTCACCTCAAGTATCCATGGGTATGATTATACGATATGCATCACACAATCTCAGATTCATCTATTCAACCAACACACAGAACCTCAAAGAGTGCCCCAAAGTTTCTACCGGAGAGTCAAGACGAAAACGTGTGCCAACCCCTATGCATAGGTTCATGGGCGGAACCCACAAGTTGATCACCAAAACATACATCAAATGAATCATGTGATATCCCATTGTCACCACAGATACGCACGACAAGACATACATCAAGTGTTCTCAAATCATTAAAAGACTCAATCCGATAAGATTACTTCAAAGGGAAAACTCAATACATTACAAGAGAGTAGAGGGGGAGAAGCAACATAAGATCCAACTATAATAGCAAAGCTCGCGATACATCAAGATTGTGCCAAATCAAGAACACGAGAGAGAGAGAGAGAGATCAAACACATAGCTACTGGTACATACCCTCAGCCCCGAGGGTGAACTACTCCCTCCTCGTCATGGAGAGCGCCGGATGATGAAGATGGCCACGGTGAGGGTCCCCCTCCCAGCAGGTGCCAAACAGGGTCCCGATTGGTTTTTGGTGGCTATAGAGGCTTGCGGTGGCGGAACTCCTGATCTATCCTGTTCCCGAAGTTTTTAGGGTATATGGATATATATAGGAGGAAGAAGTACGTCAGGGGAGCCACGAGGGGCCCACGAGGGTGGAGGGCGCGCCCCCCTACCTCGTGCCTCCCTTGTTGCTTTCTTGACATGGACTCCAAGTCTCCCGGGTTGCTTTCCTTCCAAAATAACTTCTCCGAAGGTTTCATTCCGCTTCAATTCGCTTGATATTCCTTTTCTTCGAAACACTGAAACAAGGGAAAAAACAGGAACTGGCACTGGGCTCTGGGTTAATAGGTTAGTCCCAAAAATCATATAAAAGTGCTTAGTAAAGCCCATTAATGTCCAAGATGGATAATATAATAGCATGAATACTTCATAAATTATAGATACGTTGGAGACGTATCATGTGACTTTGATCCTTGTTGGCTGGTGTGGCTGGGTTAGAGCGGTTCTGATTGCTACCTGCTCCATTCCCATTTCCATTCTTGGGGCCACTATGGTTATGCGAACTTCCTCCATTGTGGTTGTGGCCTCCATGGTTATGGGTATATCCTCCCTAGTTTGGGGTAAAATGAGGCTTCAGCTGAGCTCCTGAATTGTACTTCCCTTGTCCATACTTCCTTTTGTGGCTCTCTATCTGCTGCTGCTTCCCTTCAATCATAAGAGCCTTGTCTACCAAGTCCTGGTAGTTGTTAAATGTTGCCACCATTAACTGCATACTCATCTCATCATTAAGCCCTTCCATAAACTTCTCCTGCTTTGCGGCATCTGTGGCTACATCATCTGGGGCATAGCGAGCTAACTTACTGAACTCATCCACGTACTGCCCATTAGTACGATTTCCCTGGCGTAAGTTGCGAAACTCATGCTTCTTCATGCTCATAGCTCCAGTTGAGACATGTGCAGTGCGGAATTCTTGTTGAAACTGGTTCCAAGTGACATTGGCTATAGGGAAAGTGGTTGTGTAATTCTCCCACCATGAGGCTGCGGGTCCATCCAATTGATGTGCGGCAAAATGCACCTTCTCTCTGCATCTCAGGTAACTGCGTGGTTAACTCCTTCCAATCTGCGTGAGCTACCATCAAGAACTATCGGCTTAGTGCTACTGGGAAACACCAGCGGTTGCAACCTCCGAAAACGAGCTAAGTTGTCAACTGGTGGTGGTGGTGGTGGGTTGTTGTTGTTGCCTTGGTTATGGACTAGTAGCTGCATCAAGGCATTCTGCTGTTGGATCAACTGAGTGAGCTCTGGTGGGAAGGCAAATCTAGGGTCACGTCTCGGAGGCATCTGATGGGTTTAGAGGGGAGAGATTAGAATAGAGTGAGGTCTAGTGAGAAAGCACTACCCATATGCACATGAGACAAACACAACATATCACACCAATCAATTCAAACAAGGGCATACAACGATCTAACTACCGTTACAAAAGTGCTCGGACTACTACTGTATACATGGGGGGTAAAACTACTGATAATATGGTGGTCATTTAGAAATTTTGATCGGTGGAAGACTCCATGATATCCGCTCCAGCTTCGTCTTCATAATCATCATCACTACTATCGGGGTCAGAGTCGGTGTCGTCGATGATGATGTAGTCTCCAGAACGAATGTCCTCGGGAGGGTCGTCATCTCCTCCCGGCGCGGGGTCCCCATGAACACTCCTAGCTTCCTTGTCAGGTCGTCATTCTTCTCCACTAGTATTGCAATTTCCTCCTCATATCCGTCGCGTGTAGACTTGAGTTCCTCTTCAAGCTCCATGTTCCTGGTCATCACCTTCTTCAGGTCTATCATGCTTGTGCATATTTGGTTCTCCTGGCGACGAATGTGATGGTTTAACTCCTGGATGAAAGCTGCAATGGACCTGTCCCTCCTGGTGCTGATCATCTCCCATTGCTCATCTCGGCGCCCACATATCTGGTAGATGGTGTCCTTAAGATCTTTGTAATAGACTTCTCCAATGCGTCCCATGGCGATGTGGGCTGCCATGCTCTTTCCTAGACTCCAGGTTGGTGCATCAAAGGAAAACTCTATGGGCTCAGTAACTGGCATGAATGTCCTTCCTGGAACTTGAACTCGAACCATCCAACGCTCCTCTTCTTGTAAAGTGGCGGCATAGGTCCCGATGAAGCTTGTTATTCCTATGTTCAGGTACCTAGTGACTTCCTTCAAGTGTCGTCCAAAATGTGTGTCTTCATCCGGTTGTGCAAACTTGTTCCTTGAGTTCGTCATCCTATAGTGTAGAAAATGGAGAGGGTTCAGAAATGAGTAGAGAAGAGTGACCTATGGCTCATCTTAGTGGTCATGTCCTACAATCAGCGTGTGCTCTGATACCATCTTGTAGCGATCCGACCTCAAACGATCAAATCTCTGTGTATAAGTTCCATCCCTGGATCGGTAATGCTGACACACACAATACTTGAAGGATTTATAACAGAGTGCAATCACACACTTATTACATCAAAAGTCTCAAAAGAGAACTTATTACAATAATATGGTTTAAGGCCATCTAAATACGATAACAGTGGAAGGCTGGGAAGATAAAGTGAGTCCATCAACTCCAATGGCATAGCTGAGTGCACGACAATGACCTAGCGCACCTTAATCTTCATCTGAAAAGTTTGCAACATGATATGTTGCTGCCCGGAAACGGGTCAGCACATGGAATATGCTGGCAATATAACACAGTAGAGCAAAGAACAGGTAAATGCTATCACTACATGCATATATGGCTGGTGGAGGCTCTATGGTTAATATTTTTGTGAAAAGCCAATATTTCCCTACAACAAAGAAATATATTTTATTTAACTATCATGGTAGTTGAAACATTGAGAAGGTAACCCCATCTCAATCCCAATTAAACAGTAATTATCAACCCAACAAATTAATTTAGAGTGATGAGATCAACATGATAATCCAAGAACCAGATACTCAAGATGTCCATAACCGGGGACACGGCTAACCATGATTAGTTTGTACACTCTGCAGAGGTTTGCGCACTTTTCCCCACAAGACTCGATCTCCTCCGTTGAATTTCTCGCACTACATGGTGTTTGAGAAACGGATGACCAAGACAAAGTCTTTCAGAAACATTAACTCTTTACTCTTGGTAGACAGTACCAACCTACATCCCCTACATCTGCTAGCCTACCACTGGAAGAGGTCATCTAACATACTCAACTATGCTAGAGCCCATAATAGCTTGTGGCTACACACGGAAGTTTCTAGCATGAATAATCTTATGATCCCTTTGAGCCTGGGTGGCGAACCAAAAGACAACACTGGTATATCCCTAGGTGCCCGCAACCAATCCACCCAGATGTGTATTTAAGTAGCCACCTTAAGTTAACCATTAACTAACAATCTCATATATGTCATGGATCACTCAAACCAAACAACGTCTACGAGCATAGCATAGCAACCTAAGCATAACGTAGAAGTAACTCCCAAGGTTTGATAATAAAAGGGCAATAGGTTCTACCTCATCATCTACTTCCCAATACCCACATGTTAATCACATCCTAATCATGCAGTGTTTGAGGATTGTAACTAATGCATAAAAATTGGGTAATAAAGGGGTATGATCAATGTGTTACTTGCCTTGCTGACGATCTGCAAACCCTAGAGACTCGTAGTAGGACGCTTCGCACTCCGGGAATTCTATTGCAAACGAACAATAGCATACATAAGCACTCAAGCATAGATGCAAGGGTAAAACTCAAATAAGAAGATCCAATCTGAAAGTTCAACTAAAGAGCTTCGATTTGCAAAAAGAATCAACTAAATCGGAGCTACGAAACTCAAACTACGGTCAAAAGAACTTCGAATTCAAATATGCTTGAAACCAAATATTATATTGTCAAAATCATATTCAAGTTGATTAACCAGAAATAGGGGCTCGAGACGAAGATTTTGGCGTTGGTTTCACTGGATATGGACAAACGGTTAAAAAGTTGCGAGGGTTTGAAGATCAGGGGCTAATCTGCAATAAATATAATCGCAGATAGGTCCCTGGCCGAAAATAAACGGAAAAAGAAAAATCTATCAGACGAACGTCCGCTAAGATAGAAGAACGGGCGAATTCGTTTGTTGAAACGAACTAACGAACGAACATTCGTATAATAACCTAAACCAAAGAAAACTGAGAAAACCGAACCGATCTAAAAAAAACCGATTTAGGTTTATTTTTAGAAACACGGTGGCGGCTTTGCGGTTTTTACCGGTTCACCGAAGAAAACCAGTGGGTCGGCGGGGTCAACGGCGGCAGACGGCGAGGCGGCTTCGTAGGGCTCGCTGGTCTGCGACGCATGACGCAGACAGCAGGCGGAGCTACTTGGCTTGCCAAGCGGCGGCGGCGGGGCTGCTTCTTTGCTTCTTGCTCACAAGTGGACAAGGTGGGGAGGGTGGCGGGGTTATAAAGGGGTGGGGCGGTTGACTTGGGAGGGGCGGCCTCGGAGGCGAGTCCCGCCGGACACGGCGGCGTGACGCTGGAGTCCTGGTCCCGAGTAAAGAGAAGTTGGCAAGAAGCAGCCTACTGGGCCTTCGGTCCAATTCGGTCCGGGAACCTTTTTTTAAAATAAAATAAATTCTATGAAAAGGAAAAATCCTAAATAAATATGAAAATAATTCTAAAAACGTCAAAAACAATTTTCACCGTCTAAATAAAATATTTAGAACATAGTGAACATTTTTCTGGCCTAAAAATGCAATTGTGAAAAATGCATATTTTTTCTAATTCAAATAAAATAATAAAATAATCCAAATAAATTATTTATTTGATTTTAACAATTTTTCCACCAATATTTCTTTTATTTTGGAGAAGTCATTTTATCTCCGCTCTTTTATTTTTATATTGAAATATTTCGGAGAGAAAATTTTTTAAAACCAAAACGATCCTCTTTTGAGTATTTGAGAAGAATTCAAATATGAAAATAAACGAAATCCCCAACTCTCTCCGTGGGTCCTTGAGTTGCTTAGAATTTCTAGGATCAAAACAAAAAATGCAAACAAAATATGATATGCATATGATGACCTATGTATAACATTCCAAATTGAAAATTTGGGATGTTACAGTGGGTAGCTTCTTCTTCATTCCAAGGTGCTAGACATTTTGGTGTAATGCAGTTTGGAATGACAGGAGTAGCTACCATCATCGACGGTCGAATATATACACCACGTGAGCTGAGAGTTTTCAAGAAAAGACTCGACAAACCGATAATCAACCCGTGATGAATAATACTGATCTAATTTAGTTTTTGTAGTACATATATTTAATTGTACAAGTTTAATCTTTGAAATATGAACCTAAGAAATGTCATCGTCGGACGACGAAAGTCTCCTGGGGGAGTGCGGCTGGTGCGGCGACGACCGGGGTCTGCGCGCTAGGCCTCACATGGACGAAGGTCGGCGCTTCGGCATTAAGCTCCTGGAGACCTTAGATGTTGAAACGGTACGCAACGACGACAAGTGTTTTTTCGTAATTAAGCACGACTTATGCTACTTCAATGTGTAATTTTCGTCTTTTACAATTCGACTAGCTTATCCCATGCCATGCAAGACGCTATGTCTTGGAGAGGATGGATTTTGAAGATCATGAAAGTATGGAAACAAAGATAATTCACCTAACACTACAAAAAAAGACACTTCCGTGATGATACGTGTTTGTCATAGTAGGTCACGTTTTCTGTCATGCATGTACATCCATGACGATTTTATGACAGAATCAAGATAGTCATACCCGTGCTGTCATAGAACTGTTCCATGACATTACCAAAATTATCATCACGGAAGTGTTCACTTCCATGACGACAAATGCCGCGTCATGGAAGTGCTTTCGTCAAGGGTGACCGACACGTGGCATCCACCATAAGGGGTCGCCGTTAAGCTATCGGGTCCAGTTTTGGATCCGGTAACCCACTAACAGCCACGACCAATGACGATTTTCCATGTGTAAAATTCTCACTCGCCGACGGAACCACGTGTCAGCTCCGCGTTGGCACAGGTGTCACTCATCCAATGGGCGAGATGCGCCTATGATATGTTGACACGTGGGCCGGCCCAAAAGTGGCCCATAAAGATTAAATGGGTCAGCCCAACTAAAGGCCGACATGACTTTGCGTACATAATGGGCTGGCCCAGCTAAAGGCCCACGAGATTTTGCCGACCATAATGGACCGGCCCAGCTAAAGGCCCCCGAGATTTCGCCGACCATGATGGGCCGGCCCAGCTAAAGGCCCACAAGATTTTGAGTTCACTAATGAGCCGGCCCGTTAGCAGGCTGCCATGTTTTGGGCGAAATGCCGGCCCATATTTGATCCGGTCCATTAACAGCATGCCACGTTCCGGGCCCAATAAAGGCCCATATGAGATCCGTCTCGTTAAAAGCCTACCACATTCTGGGCCAAATTACGGCCCGTCAACTGGATGCTATGCTTTTGGGCCCACTTGCTAAAGGCCCATTTAGTAATTCGGCCTGATATTAGTTTCGGCCTGTTTAACATTTCGGCCCTATATTTATTTCGGCCTGTTAAAAGCCCGTCATATAGTTGGGCCTAACTATGGCGCGGTTTGCATCTGGCCTGCTCACAGCCGATAATCTGATTGGGCCAAACAAGGACCGAGACAATTTTGGCCTGTTAACGGCCCATGATGTGATTGGCACGATCATGGGCCGGGGTCTATTTCGACCTGTTGCCGGCCCGTGAGCTGTTCGGCACGTTTTAGGCCCAACCTACTTTTCAGCCTCCTAAAAGCCCATTGAGTTTTCTTGCGAAAATAGGGCCGACGATTTACTCGGCCTATTAGAGGCCCAAATCTACTAGTGGGCCAGTTTACATTTAGGCATGTTAACGGATCGATTATGTAGTGATTTGCATGACGGCCCGGTTATGTACTGTAATTTTATGGTTTGGCTGGTTTACTGCCAAGACAGGATATATATACTGTAAAATAACTGCAGCATCATGAATAAGAAAAAACCTAGACTATACAATAAAGAAATTACAGCATATTACATCCACTGGGCATCAAAGTTCGCCACTATGATAGTAAAGCACAAGTAGACAGCAGATTACATACACTGGGCATCAAAGATCACCACAAGTGCAAATAAACACGCCGACAAAATAATATACAAAATCGACAGCACTTTAATAGAGTTCAAGAAAGGTTAGCCCTGCTCGGGAGCTGCAGCGCAAGTAGCTAAGCAAGCTGATGAGACTGCGCTTGTTTTACACTTATATCCTCCTCACTCTGAAAGATAAACAAGCAGTCAGATGACATGTTTTGCACATATAAGTATCAAGTCTTGACAATTCATCACATTTCTTCTTTTAATAAATTGACACGGTTTAAAATAGCATTAACACAATATGGTATTGTTCAGTTAAGACATGGCAGGAAATGACATTGTGAAGGAGTTGGCAGCTTCACGACACCACCGGATTACAGATCAAGAACTCATAAGTATCAATGGTTAATGTGCTGTCAATTTATCCCATTTCAGATTGGCAAATAAAAAGACGGTTTAAATAATAGTAGAATGATATGACATTGTTCATAGTTAAGACATAGCAGAATATGACATTGTGTCAGAGTGGGTAGGTTCACCACACCACCGGATTACGGATCAAGAATGAAGCATACATGCAAAGTGCAAAAGAAGATCACTTGCTCTGTATAGTATAATTTACATGGTATGAAGAAGGAACTTGGTTGTACAACTGAAAACTTAAATTGAGATTGACAAACTTTTGTTTATGAACTACATAATAAACTTTAAACATGCAATTTGATGCAAACACCAAAAATAAACAGCTGTTGCGGTCATGCCTAACCAAATATACACAACAAAGTTTGATCGCTTGAGAAGGACAAACTTACATTATTGGTGAAGGCAGGCTCTATAAAGCCCTTGTCCATGCCGATGGGGGGGGGGCAATTCAAGAAGTTTACCACATAATCTTCTTCATAAGCACTGCCTTTATTCTACATTTTGTTAAGAGTAAATATAGATGTGATAATATACGAAACAATGGAGAATATTTAAGATAAGATGAAGAGTGATGCTACCTCACCAAGTAGTTATAAATGTAAGTACAGTGATACATGCAAAAGGTACAGCCAAGAGCAATGCAGAGCTAAACTTCTTCAGGACCATCAGTGTTATCCAACCTTATGGTAAGAGTAAATATAGATCTGATGCGTAGAAAATGGAGGGTAAAGGAAAATAAGCTGCAGAGTGATGGTACATGAACAACTACCTGTCAATATAAGTACACTGATAAAGGGCAGCAGGTACTTACAAGAACAATGCAGAGCTAAAAAATTTCATTGGCATTGGATATATTTTACACTAATGTAACCATTCATATAGATCAGATAATTTGGAGTGAACAATTGATAAGAAAGCTATCATGCATACTGCTGTCACATAATGAACCAGGTATGAATGCAAGTACAGTGATACAGGACAACAGGTACTAACAAGAGCAAAGCAACGGGCATCATATTTGCGATATCCTGTCGTTCTTTTCAAATCGGAATTCTTCTTCGAGCTGATTTCCTTCAAAAAAGATCCATAAGGCACATGCAAAAAAGTAGAAGTTCAAATTGTCATGTGATATCATAGACAAGACCTCATCCCGAACGAGACCAAAGGCATAACAAGGTTTTTCCATTCAATGTCTTCTAAATTTAGCACAGGAGACTTCATCGAAATTGCTTATAGACTTGCCATCAAAGTGTGATTTCCTCAGTAACACCGACATCGCTGCAATGCTTCCTTGAAAAGCGCAAGCAAGCTTTGCTCGTCATGACTATCCAGATTGACCTCGCCTACTTACAACAATGTAATGTAAATCATTGATGTGTTCAATCACAGTAAAACAGGAAAATAATCACCATGAATAATAGCACTTACACGTAAGTGGGACAGGAAGATGTGAAAATGGTGTTTGTCTTCACTATATTCCCATGATGGGAATATATGCACGCAGTCCCTAACAACATTGAAAGCATTGTCTTTAAAACTGGGAATAACTGGAATGGGGTTCCAGTTTGCAGGAATTGGCCATCTCTGCAGTTGGGATAGGTCTTCGGCCGGTAGACTTGCTGTACTTTTTGCTGGAGTGGGATTTTCTGTGGTACGGCTGGTGCTATGGCAACTGAAATCGGCATACCTTTTGCTGGAGTGCAAGTCCTGTGTGGTGGGGCTAGTGGTGTGGCCAGTGAAGTATTGGTATAGTCTACTGGAGTCGGTCCTACGTTTTGTGTCACTGGTTGTACAACCAATAGAAGTGGCGTGTTGTCTGATTTCTCTGGCACCACCACATTTTTCAAGGACTTTGCTGGTGCTCCTTCAGGTTCGGCAATCACCCTTTTCCTTTTTGATGTCTGATGCACAAGAACATCATTTGAGTGGAAAACATGGTATGATGACAGATGGAATATGTATTGATAATGGATGGGCATGTTATCTTGACATATATGATGAGTAAACTAAGCAGATGGCGGTGCAACAAAGTAGAAGAAATGCAAGACAACATATGCAAGATACGCGCAATCAATAAAACCTTGCCAAATTAGAACAGACACTTTGATGGGTGAACAGGATAGGTCATCTGCCTTTGACTCCTCGAGGTTAGAATAGTCATTAGGATCATATTCTGAACAAGAATCTACAGGTGGGGAGTGTATGAGTCTATTGCATCCAGAATGGCACTCAATGCCTTGGTGCCAATTTTGTAAGTCGTTGTAGTGTTCCATAATATTCTTCTGATGCGCGGATTCTGATATTCACTGTAATTACGTATAATATCTGAGAGCCGTGAAAATAGAAATAGTAGTGAGATTATCTTTGTAATGCAGATGATATTCTAATATAGGGGTGCCCATGTAAACCCTTGTGTGCTATCACTGGATTCTGATGAGAGAGCTCATGTGTGCTATAATATGGTGCATGCATTAATATAATCTGGCACAAGTACACAAAAAAATAGGTTCCAGAAGTAAGGATAGTTGGCAGATGATAGGTTCATAATATACTGTATAGAGAGTTTATTGCCAAACCATGATAATAAGAGCACACAACAACTAGGCGGATCATAGTGTACATAAAAGGGGTACACCATAACCACGACATATAAATCGGGAAAGTGGAACTGGCTGGAAATACGGTGTTGTATTGCTGCTACCTCTTGAGCAGTGCGTTGGTTTTCCCTTGAAGAGGAATGGGTGATGCAGTAAAGTAGCGTAAGTATTTCCCTCGGTTTTTGAGAACCAAGGTATCAATCCAGTAGGAGACCATGCTCGAGTCCCACACACCTACACAAACAAATAAGAACCTCGCAACCAACGCGATAAAGGGGTTGTCAATCCCTTCATGGTCACTTACGAGAGTGAGATCTGATAGAGATGATAAGATAATATTTTTGGTATTTTTATGATAAAGAGTAAAGGTAAAGATTGCAAAACAAACTAAGATAGAAATAGCTTGTTGATGGAAGATTAATATGATGGAAAATAGACCCGGGGGCCATAGGTTTCACTAGTGGCTTCTCTCAAGATAGCATAAGTATTACAAAGGTAAACGAATTATCGTTTAACAATTGATAGAATTGAACATAGTTATGAGAATATCTAGGTATGATCATGTATATAGGCATCACGTCTGCGACAAGTAGACCGACTCTTGCCTCGCATCTACTACTATTACTCCACATCGCCGACCGCTATCCAAAGATGCATCCGAGTATTAAGTTCATAAGAACAGAGTAACGGTTTAAGCAAGATGACATGATGTAGAGGGATAAACTCATGCAATATGATATAAACCCCATCTTTCTATCCTCGATAGCAACAATACAATACGTGTCATTTCCCCTGCTGTCACTGGGATCGAGCACCGCAAGATTGAACCCAAAGCTAAGCACTTCTCCTATTGCAAGAAAGATCAATCTAGTAGGACAAACCAAACTGATAATTCGAAGAGACTTGTAAAGATAACCAATCATACACAAACGAATTCAGAGGAGATTCAAATATTGTTCATAGATAATCTTGATCATAAACCCACAATTCATCGGATCTCGACAAACACACCGCAAAAGAAGAGTTACATCAAATAGATCTCCAAGAGAATCAAGGAGAACTCTGTATTGAGATCCAATGAGAGAGAAGAAGCCATCTAGCTAATAACTATGGACCCGAAGGTCTGAGGTAAACTACTCACACATCATCGGAGAGCCTATGGTGTTGATGTAGAAGCCCTCTGTGATCAATGCCCCCTCCAGCGGAGCGTCGGAAAAGGCCCCAAGATGGGATTTCACAGGTACAGAAGGTTGCGGCGGTGGAAATAAGGTTTTGGCTCCTCTGCTGATGGTTTGGGGGTACGTAGGTATATATAGGAGGAAGAAGTAGGTCGGTGGAGCCACGAGGGGCCCCCGAGGGTGGAGGGCGCGCCCAGGGGGGTAGGCGCGCCCCCCTGCCTCGTGGCTTCCTCGTTCCTTTCTTGACGTCCACTCCAAGTCCTCTGGATCACGTTTGTTCCGAAAATCACGTTCCCAAAGGTTCCATTCCGTTTGGACTCCGTTTGATATCATTTTCCTTCGAAACACTGAAATAGGAAAAAAAACAGCAATTTGGGCTGGGCCTCCGATTAATAGGTTAGTCCCAAAAATAATATAAAGGTGTATAAATAAGCCCATTAAACATCCAAAACAGAATATATATTAGCATGGAACAATCAAAAATTATAGATAAGTTGGAGACGTATCAATAGCCGCTACTAATTGAAAGCCTATCGATCACGTACATGCCAGCTCTATCAGCTGTTGACTGAAGATGTCCCTCCTCCCCTTCCGGACAAGGAACATACTGTACGTACTAAATACAGAATAACAAAAGAGGAACATGTTAAAGAATAGAAGAGGAAGCATATTCTTGAGGTTACGCTTCATTGCATACAATGTTGGTTGCCCACTCATGATGAATCATAGCGCCCAAAGAAATGTAATTCCATGTTGTCTCTCTATATGTGGCCATATGCATTTGGAAAATCAAGTGGGAGCATTACCTGACCAATTAAACGTGTGTCTGTTAACTAATATCAGTATCATATCACAATTCGTATTTGAAGAAGTAGCTTTGGACTTATGATTGGTGTGTTGTTTAGCTTCAAGAGTGGACTGCTGCTAGTGCGACACATAGCAGCTACACAGATCATAGTGTAGATATAACGGCAAAACCGTAAGCATCAGGAGTAAAGTCAGCAAAGTGGAACTTGCTGGAATATATGTGCTAGTATTGCGATGCACGGCTAGAAAGGCTTCGGATACCAGCTCTCTTCAAGCTGAAGGTGCGGTATCATTAATATCGCAGTAACTCTCAAAGGAGACACAGCTCCCCGCATTTCCTTGCTAATGTTATAGGATTCAAGTGGGCAGGCCACTACAAATCCTATTCCTATGTTTACAAAATCCTACGAATCAAAGAGGCCCGAAGAGTTCAAAGTGTCCATCACTTCCGACCGTATATACCTCTACGCTGCAAATGTCCCTACTCATCTTCACTACAAGGAACATACTGTACTACTATCATACTCTCTCCATTCCAAAATATAATTCTTTGTAGAGATTTCCACTATGGATCACATACAAATGTATAGAAATACATTTTAGAGAGTAGATTCACTCATTTTGCTCCATATTTAGTCCATGGTGGAATCTATACAAAGACTTGTATTTAGGAATGGAGAGAGTACTTATTAAAGAAGAATGGAAGATGAACATGCTAAAGAAGAGCAAGCAGATTTTGGATAATAAAATGTTCGACGTGCAGTGCCCACACATCTCAACTAGAGCGCATTAAGAATGCAACTCCCTGCTATCTCTCTATATGTGTTGCACGTGTTTTTCGAAAGTAAACTAGGAACATTAGCTGACCAATTAAACGTTATCTGTTTTAGTAATATCAACATCATATCAGATTCGTATTTGAGCAACAAGTTTGGAATTATGAGTGGCACGTTGTTTAGCTTGATGGATTCAGGAGTAGTGTTAAGCAGGTACGATGATGGTTCTGAATATAAAGGCATGTCTGCAGGCAAATTGCATGACTTTTGTCATTTGGGTCAATCTACCATCTCAGGCGGTTGGATGAAGATCCTACGTCTCCTAACCCTTCTTTTTCCTCGTCTCTGATTCTTCCCATACAGAACACCGCACGGGCCGCCGTCCGAACCACCGGCCCCGACCCCACCCCCTCGCCCTCCCCTGAACCGCCACCCCCGCCCCACCCGCGTCGAGTTTTCTTCGTTTGGCGAGGTCCCACCACCGCCCCCCACAACCATCATCCCCACCCGAGCCCCTTCCTTCGCACCGGCGAACTCCGGCGAGCTCCCAAAAATCGACTGACCCAATTTTGAAATATAGTCTACTGTCATTTAACTAGTGTGGAACATAAAAGGGGGAAACCATAAGCATTGTGAGTGTAGTGTTGAGCGTGCCATGGCGGATCTGAAGGTGCAAACCGGACAAAGGCAACTCCACAACCAATGATTGCTTTCAACTAGCAAGTAAGTGATGGACAAGAAATCAGAGTAAAGCAGTGGTGATCTATTTTCTTGTTGCGATAAATAAGTTGAGGAGATACGAAAGAGTACCGCCTCTGGTGCGGCGCCGTGTATGCATCTGCTGAGAATTTGACGGTGCTGCGGTAGCGATGGCTGTCGGCGGCATGGAGGCAGATCTAGGAGGGTAGACGGTGGCGGCGGGGCGTAGTGGACGAGACAGTCATAGGAGCGGCACCGGCAAGGTGGACGACGGCGGGGATGAAGCGAGAGGACGGCTGCAAGGATCCCGGTCCGAAGCCATGGATGAGGGAGGTCGATCTCTTGTGATGGACGACGGCGTCGGGGTATCAGCTCCGACATGGTGGAGGAGGACGGGGGTGGATGAGGTGGCAGATGGAGGAGGCTGGGTTGGGGAGCGTGTTTTGGCACCCATGATTATGAATGGGGAAATGGAGGGAGAGAAGAACGGGGGAACCATGTCTTCAGGGCGCGCTTGTCTCAAATGCGAGGAAATTTACAAACTTAGCCCCCGTTTAAAATTTCCTACATCACAGCAATATTAGTCGGTTGGGGATAGGACGGTAATCTCGCATACACCGAATATTTGCCGATGAGAGTTTGTTTTTTGCGCCCACCGTGTATGAATCGGGGAGGGAGTCGATTTCGGCCGAGGAGACAATGTGTTTTGGCGCCAACCGTGTATGAATCTAGGTGAGAGGTGGTTATGTCACATTTGAGTGAAATTACAAACCTACCCCTATCGAAACCTATAGAAATCGAGTCGATAGGCTTTGCGTGGCAGGGATAGGTAGTAATTTCCATCTCGCATATTTTGGTTTCAGGCGGTTACTGCAACTTTCCCCGCTTCGTTCAATTTTTTGCAGAGCAAGAGTGCACGTTTACCGTGCCAACTCAATTCGAATCCAGTTTGTATTCTATTTTGTTTGGGCAGGATCCATTTTTGATTTGAATAAAATTCTATATACATCATTTTTAATATATATACTTTCAAAAGCACAACAAAGAATTCTGCTCCTTTATATGTATAATATGTTTACAAATACAATGATCTCAAAATCATATGGTTGAATGCAAAAAATTAAGACCAAATTATGTTCTACTAAAATGTATGGATCAGTAATATCTACATATTAAATAACATAGATGCTCATGAATTCATATGAGTATGCATGTTTGATAGATCAATTTTGGTTCGAGTATGAATTACATGTATCATCATCACGAATTCAAATATTTGAATCCCTTTTATGTTGACTCCTTTCACACCCATCTCTCTCGCATGCTCCTTCATGTAGCTATCATTCTCTTTTCTCCAGCTCACCCGCACGCTCACTTCATGTTTCTCCTATCTTCGCAAACATGGTCTCTCGACATCTCCCATGAGAAGTGTCACACTCTATGTATAATTATACATTACATGGTTTTCATTATCTCTTACATCTCTACCGTTCCCTTGTATCACTAGGTACCTAAGCTTTCTTTTTCACCACCACACACACAGTCTCACTCGTCTTTCACTTTGTATTTCTCTCTATGGGGTTCTCTCACACACCCTATATGTCTCTAGATATGACTCATACCACTAAAATTACTCTCTCCTGCAGACACAACATTTGTTGCGGTCTCCTTTCCGTCTCCATCCCAGTTATAAAATTGACATTATTCATTTGTTTACCGATCGGACAAACTCCTCTCTCTCACACACACACACACACACACACACACAACTCCTGCTTCCACTCCCCTTCCCGACTATCGTCTCTCTCTCACACACACAAAACTCTCACTTTCGCACACCCGACTCGTATTTCTCTCACATCATTGATCGACTAGCCTCCAGATAGGTTTATACACCCGCACACTTGTGCTTCCACTATCGCGTACATGTCTCTCTCACGCTCCTTGTATATATGTAGATTTTTCGTCCCTTCTTGAGACACGCCCTCTCGATCGTGCACACACACACACACACACACACACAGTATCGCCTCATTTTAAGTTGATACCTCTCGCACACACACTCTTTGTGTCTTTGTCACACATGCACTCCATCCTCCTCCTATCTCCCTCTCTCACACACACAACACACACACGAATGGGCTTTTTGCAACAACTAGCAAGATGTCCATGCGTTGCACGGAACATCAAGGTGCATTTGTATGAGTAGTTCATCTTGTGGGAGAATAGGATGAACGAGGGAAGGCCTTATTTGCAAATGTGGAGAGGGGTGTGGGTATCTTTTTGCAAAATTACCATAGTTTCCTTCCTATCCGTCAGATATAAATCGGACGGCCTATATTGCAGGATGGCAGGCACACCATCATCACCAACTCTGTTTTTTATCTCTACTCTTATAAAAAGCATAGTCGGTGATGATGGTGTGCCTGCCATCCTGCAATATAGGTCGTCCGATCTATATCTAACGGATAGGAAGGAAACTATGGCAATATACCCGCACTCCTCTCCACATTTGCAAATAAGGCCTTCCCTCGTTCATCCTTTTCTCCCACAAGATCTTGATGTTCCGTGCAACGCATGGGCATCTTTCTAGTAAGAATAGAAATTAGAGATATACCACTTGTCGAATCGTGAAACCAACAACATTCCTCCCTTATCTCATCAAAACCACCAAAGGAATATATTTTGAGTGAAACATAAGATATTTTTAGTGATACACATATTTCGAAACTAGACTCTTTTTTCTATCAAATCGGTGAATATGTATTAATCTACTTTGATCGTGTGGCAACACATTGGCACATTGCTAGTAGTTATTACTACTGTATATTTTTTGGACACCAGACAAACAGTGGAGTACATATACATGAGAGTTACGTAAAGGCACCGTTAACAAATAAACCCTAAAACCCTAGGTGCACGATTGCTGCATGCGCGGGTACCGGGTACGTGGTGGAGCACACCTTTTTAGGAATAGTCAGCTCACGTGATAATTTGATCTGTAGGAGTTGATGGTCGGGACCACAGGTGAACGACCTGGAGGCGGTGGCTCGCCAGTTGCCACAGATCGGGTAGACACGTTCAAAATATCATTTTTTTGCGGGGTAAGAGTTCCGATTTTCAAGGGCGCGTTATAAGTACTTAAGTAGTTTTTAGAATGATTGGTAGGAGCGAAAATGGAATTCATAACTACTACCTCCTTGGCATATGGTTGTATGGGTTTATGTTGCAAGATGTTGAACCTGGTAGTTCTAGGGAAAATACTATGGTTTAGATGTTGGTTTTCAGTAAAGAAAATCGGAAGGGGGAAACCCTTCTTTGATAAAAAAAACTACTACCTCCATCCTGGTTTACTAGTCCCCATCGTATTTTGGGTCAAAGTTTGTCCACAAATTTTACTTGTAAAATGTTAATGGAAAACGAGATTTTTTTATACCCAAAGAAAAAAGGACAGGAGGGAGTGATTGCTCTGACACGGACGCGACCTCTCATAGCGCAGGCATTGAACCGGCGCGCCGGCCAAGAGGGCCCCACTCGCTGCAGGCCTGATAGAACACGCCTCCTCGCCGCATGCAACCGGCTTCAGACTGCCCCGCCTGCCTCCATTGAATCCGCGTGTGTGCCGGCAACACGTCCTTCCGCGAGCCGGTCGGCTTTTTAGAACACAAAAAATGATCAAAATATAATTAATTACAAATTGTCTTGACTTGTTGTGCTCGCACTGGTAGAAGGAACTAGAGGTTTTTCTTTATTTATAATTCTCCTCACATTTTTTTTGGCTTTGAAGTGAATCATGGTTGTCGACATTATCTATGAATGTGCAGATATCTGTGAACATGAGTTTGATGTGGAAGTTGAACTTGGAATGTTGGGCTTGCACATGAACTATACCATGTCAAATGCTTCGTATGTTATTGTTTGGAAAGTAAATGTTGTTATTACATGTCCCTAAAAATATTATTTTGTGCCACATCAGTAGATGCACGGACATCACAACAGGCATGCTGACTAGATAAACATTTGAAACTAGCTGTTATGAAGGAAAATTTGTATTGACAATAATTTTAGATAGCAGGAGACGCCTAACCTGCTCTGCCTCTGCTAGCTTCTTTCTGGCTTCTTCCATCTCTTCTTTGGCTTGGGTGAAGAGAGCATCTGATTGCTCTTTTCGCTTCTTCAGGAACTCAGTTACATTCTCAAGGGTTGTTGCATGCTTTCTTTCAGCCTTTACTAGAGCCATGAGGACACGAACAGTTGACGACTCCACATGGCTTGTGTGTAATCCAGCATCATCTGGGAATTTGCACCTTGTGTCTAATCCAGCATCATTAGGGAACTAGCACCTTGTGTGTAACCCAGCCTCATTTTGGAAACATGATCTCGTGGTTGACCATACTTCCCTCCTCGCAGGAACTGCATTCTGACATGAAGTTACTTCTTTTTTAGATCAATACTCAGAGCAACCCAGATCCATTTAGTAGAAGCCAGATAAACAGGACTCGGAGAAGTGAATTCAAAAGGAAAAATATATAAATAGACTACAAGGTGAGAACACCCACTTCCTACATCAAGCTAAAAACGAAAGCACTAGGACGATTAAGACTCTTCTTATTACACATGAAGAACACGAGGCTAAGAGAAACAGAAACTGCAACATATACACATAGAAGAACACGAGGCTAAACGAAAGTAATTGAAAGGGTGTTACTTACCAAAGCTCGTTTTACAGGTTCGGTGTAGCTCTTCTTTAACTTGCCATGCTCCTTGAAGATGTCCCCAATATCCCGTGTTTGGTCTTAATTGCTCCTCTGCATGTTCGCACTTGTGGTTTTAAAATCTCAACATTGCAAGAAAAATATACTAGTAATACTCACGCATCTTGTGGGCAACATTAAAGCACTCATCTGCCATGTTAGAGCATCTCCAACAGAAGCGCAACGTGCGGCGCTTTAGAGAAGTGTTTAAGTGCTGAGATCGAGAAGTAGAGATAAAGAGCAGAGACTAGAGAGTAGAGACATAGATATTTCTCAGCATAGATATAGCATAGATGCATAAAGAAATAGATAGTTCAACTACTCCTCATCGTCCGACTCCTCCTCGGTGATGACCTCATCCGACGTCTCAATGTAGGGGTGAACATACCGATCCTTGTCGGATCCGCAAAGGCGACGCTGCTCCTAGCCTCATGTTGAATTGAGCGTCCGCTTTTCACGTACGCTTGTCCTCGCGATAGGCGGCTCGCTCCGCCCTCCTCTTCTCCCTCCTCTGCCCTCCTTTGCGCGTAGAACTCGCGCTTGTTGATGATGTTCTGCGGGAAGCGTTGGCGCCACAGCGCCATGGCTTCGTCGTCCATCTCGGCGATGCCGAGACGGTGCTCCTGCCTCTGGTTGTCGCGACGATCCTCGTTGGTGATAAGTCGCGGCAGATGCGCGAGCTCCCGTGCCCCCTCCCGCGTCGGCACGTTGGGGAAGTTCAATGTTCTATGAGGCCAATGGAGGCGCCACGCCACCGTGTGATCTGTGGCGGCCTCGTTGAGCTGTCAAATTGCCGAGGCTGGAGGCGCATCCTCGAACCGGATCTCGGTGGAGAAGCCGCCGGAGGCGCGACGCGGACGCCATGGTATCCCCAAGTTTCGGTGACGCGGCGGCATGGTGGCGCTGGCGGCGGTGAAAGAGAGGCGAGAGCGGTGGCGGGAGAGAGCGGTGGCAAGGCATAGAGCGGTGGGAGGCCGTTGGATTTTATAAAGCGTGCCGGACGCCGCGCGCCAAAACTAGCGCGTGCCTGGCCGCTTTTTCCCATGCGCGCGCGATCCTTTCCTGACGTCCCTGCTATCTCTACTCTCTTCTCTACTGTTATATTTATTTTTATATTTAATATTTATCTCTACTGTTATATTTTTTATATTTAATATTTATCTCTACTTCTCTACTCTCTACCTTTTTTTCTTTTAAAAAACAGAGTTGGTGATGATGGTGTTCCTGCCATCTTGCAATATAGGCCGTCCGATTTATATCCAACGGATAGGAAGGAAACTATCGCAATTTTGCAGAAATATACCCACACCCCTCTACAGATTTTCAAATAAGGCCTTCCCTCGTTCATCCTATTCTCCTACAAGATAAACTACTCATACAAATGTCTCTTGATGTTCCGTGCAACGCATGGGCATCTTGCTAGTTTTAAAAAACTTTCCATCATTTGCCACACTACTAGTTGCAGATGAAGAACCTACCCAAGCACAACGCGATACAGAAGCGACACACAATTACAAGGTGATATTCTATTGGACAATGGAGGCTATAACCAATTAGTTTTACGGGAACAATAGCAACCAGGAAATTTTAAGGGTAGGTATGAACAAAATTGGAACTGCGCATGTACTACTAAGTGATTCAATACACACATTACCAATCGAGGAGGAGAGCGATGGTCGCGGCGGCCTCTGTGCATCATGGTGGGCAACGGGAGTCAGTTCATTGTCCACGACGATGGTGCTTCTGCACTTGGCGTCGGCTTCCGGGAAGCAGATCCGAGACCGTGGAAGACGGTGCCGGGGAAGAGGCTCCGTGTACGACAACGGCGGTGGACCGACTCCAGTGCGGCGTACGAGGTCGTCGATGAGGCAGATGCGTTGCGGTGGACGAGTGCGCCAATCGAGAAGGGGAGGAGCACGAAGGCTGCCGTGTCGTGGAGAAGTCTATATTGATGTGGGCATAGAAAATGGGGAGTATTCAGGTGTACTACTCTGGGTGCCGGGGTGGGTTGGCTGGGTAGGGTGAACTTGAAGTTACGAAAACAGGCCCCTACCAAGCCTAATCCGTAGACCTATTCCGAAGGTTATGATGGTAACTTCGCGCTGCTCGAATCAGGGTCGTGGGAGATTTTCTCGCCGACCTCAAAATTTTGTGACACTAAACTCCCCGTATGGCGTGTTGGGTGATTGGGCTAAGCAGCTAGCGAGTAGTACTAGTAACTACTCCCTCCGTTTCTTTTTAGTTCGCATATAAGATTTGGTCATAGTCAAACTTTGTAGAGTTTGACTAACTTTATAGAAAAAAAATATATATCTACAATACAAAAGTTATATGTTATGAAAATTAATTTCATCATGCATCTAATAATATTGATTTCATAGTGTGAATGCTGATATCTTTTCCTACAAAGCTAGTCAAATTTTACAAAGTTTGACTTTGACCAAATCTTATATGCGAACTAAAAAGAAAGAGAGGGAGTACTAGTGCTCCCTCCGATTTTATTAACTCTGCATATTAGGTTTGACCGAAGTCAAACTTCCTAAAGTTTGACCAGGTTTATAGAAAAATATAAACATTTACCATAACAAATATGTATGATGTGAAAGTACATTCAATAATGAATCTAATGGTATTTATTTGTTATTGTATATGTTAATATTTTTTGTTATAAACTTTTTGAGAGTTTACAAAACTTGACTTTGACCAATGCTAATACGCGGAATTAAATAAAAACGGAGGGAGTACACATTTGTTTTCTTAGTTTGTAGTGAATTAATCATTGGTTGTAATTGTGAAATAAATATATTAGGCTACTGACTTCGAATGTAATGGTCTTTTTAATTCAATAGTTACAATCATTGTTGAATTCCAAGATGTATACGAGGTCTATAGTACTTCACAATATGCTCAAACTCACATAATCCCAATCAAATGAGAATCTAAATGCATTTCATAGTTATTACTTTGTAGGATGCAACAAACCCAACCATAACTCTACATCATCCATTATAAAAGCAACATTTTGAACACATCCCAATGTGTGAATGAAACGTGTAGAGAGAGCTTGCGAAGATGGAGCAGATAGGGCAGTAAATATTGTGTGTATGTGGACAAGAGAGTAGGAGACAAACCTAACGAGAGAGAGAGAGATAGATAGAGAAAGAGAGAGGAATAAGTTAGGTCTGTGAGATAGATGGAGACATGTAATTTACGTGAGATGTGTGTGCATCCGGATTCTGTAGACATGGAAGGAGAAGAGACAACTGGTTTGATGAGAGAGTTGGAAAACATGGGCGAGAGGGGAAGGATCTCGTGGGTTGACGGATTGATAATTTTGTGCGGGAGAGAGAGGGATTGGTAATTTTGTGCGGGAGAGAGGGGGGGGGGGGGAGGAGTCAGTTAGCTGTCGTCACATCATCCTACTTCCAAATGGCCCCGCATTCTCTGGTGCGGTGTGATCACCGTCTTCGATCTCCTCGATGCCCTCTTTGAAGGTTGAGGTGTTGTACATGCTGGGGTGCAGGGAAGCACAAGCGAGAGTGGTCGCCATATAGCCTTGGATGGGGATGAATTGTGTGCTCGGGGGAGGGGGAGTGTGTGCGGTGTGTGTGTGTGTGTGTGTGTGTGTGTGTGTGTGTGTGTGTGTGTGTGTGTGTGTGTGTGTGTGTGTGTGTGTGTGTGTGTGTGTGTGTCAGGTATTGAGAGAAATCAAACCTATGGAGAGAAATGTGTGTATATGTGATGGAAAGCTACATGCTAAATAGGGTTTTCACGAAGAGATTGTGCGTCCGAGATAGAGAGCGATGTGCGGGCCTTGAGGTGGGCAGGGGCCGGGTGAGCATGTCAAAATGTGTGCGTTGATGCATGTGTTACATGCGATCGTGCGAGGGACGGAAGAATCGAGCGAGACGGTTGTTGTGTTACGGATGCTCTCTCTCTCTCTCTCTCTCACACACACACACACACACACACACAAGTACAAATAGAAGACCGTTCTCTCATGTATACACAACATATCGGCATCTGTCTATGTATCACTCATGCATGATCATTTGCACATTCACACCTCTCTATGTCTCTATCACACGCACACTGTCTCCACATTGCCCTTCCGCCACAACACACATATGGACACATACACATGTTCTCTCTCAGTCACACACACAAAATCAGTAATAAAAAAAATTAGGGCACACCTAAAACGTCCAAATCCAAATAAACACAAACTGGAGCTAAATTCAAATATATGGAAATATTGTAACGTTAAGAACTTTTCCAGGAAAAAAAGTTGAGTAATATTCGGGGATTGTTTTCACACACACACACAAAAAGGTTCGGTGGGTGTCCTTCGAGCGTGACATGTTGACGCACCGTTCGATCGACCGCGCGGCCGTGGTTCACGCGATTGCACAAGATTCTGTATCGTGGTTGTGGTAACTAATATAAGGGCTGCCTCAGTCTAATGTTTACGTGTACTAGTATGGCTTTTTTTAAGTTTGACCAACCCTATATAAAACTAAACTAAGCTCCCATACGTGCACTCATCAATATGCCGCCGTCGCGGTTGCGTATGTCGGCGCCCGCCTGCTCTGGCCAACCATTTCTCGCGCATCACCGCCATGTCGCCGCCATCCTTGTACCATGAAGCCGAAGGCTCGCCCGCTCACGTTGTCTGCAGTCCCTCCTCGTGATGCCGCCACGCTGCCAAGCACCCGAGCAGCTGGTGGAGCCGCGTCTATGCACGCATCGTACAAAGAGGAGGACGAGCGCATGCTCTAGCAAACCGGCGAGGAGGAACTAGCGTGTCATTGTCATCTCCGCCTGCGCGGAGGAGGCGTGCATGGTGGCTATCGCGGCGGAAGCCGGTCGCACCCGCGCTGAGCCCGCAAACCAGGTGCGGACGCAGAATGTACCTTTGAGACCTTGAATGCCACGTGGATCCTGCAATCTGAAGGAGCAATTTGGGTCAGTCGACTCTTGTGAGCTGTTGGATGAAACATGGATGGCTAGAAGGGCTTCTTCAACCTCCGAAATTGATGCATTTTTCATCTTCTCGGCCCGCCACACGCCTAACCACATGTCGCCGCCTCGCCCCGCCCTCCCCTGAACCGCCTACCACCGCCATGCTCCCCCCACCCCCGCCATTCGTTTAACCCCGGGCATGATCCATTGTTTCCGGCGAACTGCATTCCACACCCAACACTCATAATATATATCATGGGCACCCTGCCACCCTAATATAGATATTGGGGTAGCTTCTCTACCATCTTCTTCCTTCACCCCGTCAAACTTTTTTCACAAATCGACTGACCCAAATTATACTACTAGTATGAACGTATTAAGTACAGTAGGAACACGAAGATACGAGCAGTAGTACCAATTGCAAGAAGAACAGTAGTAAGACATAGTACTAGTACTATTGTACGTACTAAAAAGTTCAAATAACGAGAAAGAACATAAAGTTCAAATAACGAGAAAGAACATAAACATAGTTCTGCTGGGGGCTCAGCACAACACACCCCTTCTATAAAAAAAAGCACAACACACCCCTGAAATAAAACTAAGCAACTAGTCCACTTGACACTGTAGTAGAACCAGCATGGACGACACTGCCACCTTACTCGGAGTCCGAGTCCACGTCCTTGACTTCGTCCTCGTCCCTCTTAGTCTTCCTCTTTGCTGGTGCTTCTTTGCTTGAACCAGACACTCGGCTCTGCTTCTTCATCCAACCCTTGTAGATATTTAAACAAAGGTAGGCATCCATTGCTGCATACAGGATGTGATCTTCATCTATTGTCTTCGACTCCCATGTATGATGAAAGTCGTGGTGAGGTTTCTTCAGTTTAGTGTACGAAGGATCAATCATGGCTGCTTCCAGGATCAGCATTGAAGGCTGAGAAGAGGACACCAGGCTTGCCTTCTGGAGATCGAAGGGCTGGCCTACAACGAGGCCTATCCAACCCAGGACATCCCTGTCGTTCCTAAAGTCTACAGTAACGAATTTCACTCTTTCGTCCTTCAGGAAGTTCTTAAAATCCTGGCACTCAACATCGGCATAGCGGGCTTCTTCTTTTCTGCGGGCTTCTTCTCTGCCTCCTTTTGAATCTTCTCGCTTTCCAGGACTGTGGTGTACTCAACATCTAGCCCAACGACCCACTCATCCTTTGAACTGTTGAACATGCTCAGGAAGCGAGAAAGGCATGCTTTCACCGTCGTGGTTCGACGGGTGTAGATGACGATGAACTCATCACCGGTGATGGCTCTAACCTGGTACTCAGCGGCGACCATTGAGATTGGGGAGGCCATGGATTTTGGAGGAAGGTTAGGAGAAGTTGAACCGGTGTAATGTGAAAGGACGGGACGACTGGGAGTGAACTATTGTAAGGTTGAAGACAGGGACGAGTAGGGCGTGCGAATGGCATGGGGTTGTTGGCTTGCCCGGTGGATAAGCGGCTAGAAGCCCCCAAAGAGTTCTCGAGTACAATGCGGGAGCCACTAGATGTCATGTCTACTAGACCCATATCTTAGGCCTGACGGTATAGCTTCTGCCTGTTCGCATGCCATGCCGATGCGTGGATGTTAAGATATATAGACACCGAGAGAGATCTAGGGTTACATGGGGTCGGTTACATAAGAAGGAATCTTCACAGTTGGTCGCCTAGCTTGCCTTCCACGCCAAGGAAAAACCAATCCGAAGACGGGTATAGTCTTCGGCCTTCGTATCTTCATAGCTCCCCAGTCCAACCCAATGAAGGACCGGCCAGACACCCGAGGACCCTTTGTCCAGGACTCCCTCAGTAGCCCCTAAACCTGACTTCAATGACGAGGAGTACGACGCGCTGATTATCTTCGGCATTGCAAGGTGGGTTCCCCTTTTTTCCGAACTCCAAGATAGTCTTCGGACGTGATGATTGCATCCGGACCTGTTATACACCACACACAACCGCAGAGAGAACATAATATTTTCACGAATCTAATCTGTTGACAGCTTCTTTACAACACGATATCGCGCATGTCCGGTTATATTTTCGAACCGTTTTTCTTCTGGCATCCCACGTTTTGAGACGCGGTTGCTAATGGCATGTCTTGTCGAAGCAGAGATCATGTCCCCTTATTGCGGGATTCTCATCAATGCGGGCATGGGTAGCCCAACCGTGCCATTTGCACAGCCCTTGGGAATAGGCGAATCTTAAGGCGAGTGAGGAGGTGTTTAATGTTTGCTGCCTTTATAAGAGGATAAGGATTCCCTCTTCCTATTCTCACGCTTTCTCTCTATCTCCGTCTTCCTGATCTCGAGCTCCAGCGCCCAAGTTCTCATCTCCTTTCCACTCAAGCAACCATGTCCGGATCTGGTGGTTAGGGCAAGTGGATGGTCTCCTCCATCAAGGAGGAGGACATTACTGAGCTCCGAGCGGCCGGATATCTGGCAAGGGGAATAGCCCACCGCTTGCCGGTCGAGGGACAAATCGTCCCAACGCCGGTGCCTGACGAGAGAGTAGTATTCATTCCTCATTTCTTCTGTGGGCTGGGGTTTCCACTCCACCCTTTCGTCCGTGGGCTGATGTATTATTACGGGATAGATTTCCATGATCTGTCCCCGAATTCCTTCGTCAACATCTTGGTGTTTATCGTCATGTGCAAGGCCTTCCTCCTCATCCATCCCCACTTCGGGCTGTGGCTCAAAGTATTCAACGTGAAGCCGAAGGTGGTGGATGGCCAGCATGCAGAGTGCGGGGGAGCCATGGTGAGCAAGCTATCCAACGTCTCCTAGCCCAAAGGCACTTTTGTGGAGACAGTAAAGGAATGGCAGAAGCAGTGGTTCTACATCACAGAACCTCGCGGCACCACGGGCTCATGGCTGCCCAGTCGCTCCGGTGCTCCCATCGACTCACCTCTGGGTCGAGAAGAGTCCGGACTGGTGTTCACCTGACGAGCTGATAGCGCTGTAGACGCGCGTTCAAAGCATGGTGACCAAGAACGTCAAGCTTGTTGACGTCATCCAGGTGATGCTGGTCCGCCGGATTCTTTCGTGCCAGCACCGAAGCCGCCCTTTGTGGGGGTTCAATTCGAAGAAGCACCAGACCTTGGTAAGGCTCTTCGAAACTACTCATGAAGGCGCCTGGAAGTTGCTTTTTAAGAACAGCGAAGCCACCGCCCCGCAGTTCAGACCATGGTCACGATTGTACACACACCACCAGCAAGGTATGTTATTTCTGACGTATCCCCAACCTCATCGTTTCGAGGGTGACGTCTGAGCTTTTATTATGGTTCCTTTAGGACTGGATGGAGAGGGCGAAGCGGATCTAGTGTCCGGCTTCGCTGCCCGAAGAACCGGTGATCCCACGCCTAAGCGGAGATCTTTGGTCTTGGCGCCATACAAGGCGCCGGAGAAGAAAACCAAGGGGCCAGAGTGGCCCCGTCGCAGAAACACCGGACACGCGTCCGAAGACAGCGAGGCCCATTCCTCCTCGTCACGAGGACAACAACGAGGAGGAGGAGGAGGAGGAGGAAAACAACCCTCCTCCCGAGGAGAATAAGAAGAAGAGGGTGGCCTCGGCACATCCGGAGGCGAAAGCGCCCAAAAAGGGGAAGGTCGCCCCAGCGGTCAACACCGCGTGGGACGTTGATAGTAGTCCAGAACGGCGCCCCCGCACTAAGCCCCAAGCCGCATCGTAAGTGACAGGGCTCGCTCGTGCGCATATCCAGCCCTTTCTCTCCATTATCTTGATGTAGTTAACTGTACTATTGCAGTCCGGCCCGCGACCTAATCCAGCGATCGTCGTATGGAGGTTCGTTGGCTCCGTCGGAGATGGCGAGCCAGTCGCCACCGCCTGCTTACTCCCCGGGGCGGGGCGATGCAAGTGCTGTCCGAGGGCCAATCCGAACGGGAGGAGCCGGGGCGGCTGTCGGGGGGCGCCACGGTAAGCCTCCACTGCCGGACACATGGAGGAGCGATCCCCATGGAGGCGGCGAAGGGCCGCATCCAGTTTGGCCCTCGGCCGAATCTGATTCGGAGACCCATATGGCTCCGGAGTGAGTGACAACCCCTTTGAAGGAGAAGTGCGCCGCTTTTGCGGTGGTCCCTGTCCATCCGGGGCATCGGACAACTTTGATGGAGGCCTGCGAGGCGCCTCTGTTATGGGCGAGCACCGTGTCCTTATGGGCACGGTGATTGAAAAGTTGATCCACCAAGAGTGGATGAGCGAAGGCCTGAACAACCGATGAGGTTTGAGGTAAGTGACATAAAAGAAAAAAACTATAGTCGGTAGCCCACGAGACCTTTGTCCGCGAGAAGAACCAGACGGAGGATCTATCGAGAGACTAACATAGCATGTATGCATAAGCAAAAGGTCGCTGTTGGCGCAACCTCGCATCTGCTTAGAAGGCTCAATTGAGAGTGAGGGCGAGCGGACCGAGAACGAGCTCGGCGAGGTTAGGGTTCGACTCGGGAGAAGCAAGGTGAATAACGACTTCTTGTATGCGGAAGCGTAGCGATGTATATTGATTGTAGTGTCGTAATATGTGCAGGAGTCGCGACCGAGGTCGAGGCCTTGAGGAAGGCCCTGGGCGAGGCCGAGGAGAAAGCTGTCCAGCAGCAAGTCGCTCATAAGAAGCTCGAGGCCCGGTTTAAGGAAATCCAGCAGGAGCTCCAGGATGCGGTGAAAAAAATGTGAGACCTTGGAGAATGATGCGTCGGCTCAAGAGGCCGAGCTCACCAAGGCTCGTCAGAGCTCGGAGACCGCACGGAATGAGGCCAGAGCCGCCCTCCGGGAGATCCGGAGGCCAAGAAGATCACGGCGGGTAAGGCATTTAAGATGCAAAGCAAGTATCGCGGAGAAGCAATACCTTTTACTAACCGGGTTGGAGCTCCCGGGGGCTTTGCGGATCAACCACATAGCGTGTCGGGCCTGCGAGTTCTACCGAGCGAAGGAGGAGGTTCTCTGAAAAAGCTATTATGGTGCGTAATGCGTGGCCCGAGCATCCCGTGTCCTTCACCCGATCAGCTGAAGCAGCTGGTGGAGCTGCAGGTGGCCGAACTAGCCATGAAGGATTTGACAATCCGGCTATGGCCAGCGAAGCTATGCCTAAGCAGCTCCTCCGGGCTCGTGAGGAGTCGGTGGAGGCTGTCTGCGGCTGGGCGTCATCAATCGCTCGCTTTGTATTGAAGGTGCCCGTATGGCCTTCGCTCGCTGCATGATGTGGTGGGCGAAGATGAACGCTGTTGAAGTTGCCAGCGGGCCGCCGGAGGGCAAGGAGCTCTGCACACCTGAGCGATATTTCACGGATGTCTTAGAGGGGTCTCGACTTGTGGCGGCGCAATGTTCGCAGGACATTGTATTTGAATGAATGTATTCATGTTGCCTTTGCCTTGTATTATGGGAACAAAGCCGGTGTTTGTAAAATAATTTTATTATGCTTTGAATTGTTTCCTCACAATGCGGCCGTGTTATTTATAATCGAGGTTGGCGATCGTAAACTACGCCCTCACGTAGGTAATCACGGAGGTGTTCGGGATGGATTCTAAACAATCTTGATCCAATTATATGGTCCTTTATAGGAGTTGTTTAGCGCAACGAACAAGGCAATCGGACTTTACGGCTTGAACACCCTCACTTAGCCATAGGAGTTTTATAATTAAGCAAGTGTGCAGCCCCTGGTCCAGGCCAGGGGGCTGTCAGCATCTGATCGGGAAGTGCCGATCCTTCGCATGACGTGGGAAAAATCTCCAACGATTTTGTAACCCTCGAACAGCTGACCGGCTCTCGCCGTATCATGTGATCGGTTTCGGCTTTCTCTCTGAGGTGCTCATCCGGTCAAGGCGAGGCACAATCACAGTAGTTCTCCTTTACTACCCTAGCCGATAGGCGGGCGTGGCGTAGCAAGCACGAGGCGAGCAACCCAACTATTGACCAAAGACATGATTGAACCCGATGCATATAATGCTAAATTCGGGGTGCCGAACTTATATATAAGAAGTGTTCGGGCTTTGTTGCCGTATTGTGGGGCGACAAGTAGCCCCTAGCGAATATGAAAAGTACAGAAGAGTATCGGTGTCGCAAATAAGCGGATCGAAATAAAACGAAGTAAGAAGCGAAAACCACAGAAACTGGGCCACGAACCATTTTTATTATAACTGGATGGATACGTCAAGGCGCATTTGGTACAGATGGTGCAAGAAGTATCCAGACTATTTAACATGCCGGGATCAGTAGGGCGCAGCGTGCGGGTCCTGAGAAATAAGTTTGAATATCGTCAAGAAGAACGTATAAAGGTTACCCTACACACATGTGCTGCTTGCCTCCGTTGTATGCCAATCCTTCTAAAGGACTTGCTATCAGGCCCGCGGAAAAAGGAACCTGAAACAAGAAAAAGGTAAAAGTATGTGTGTAAAGGATAGGTGCGGCGAGCTTAGACCCGGGTTATCTTGTGCCTCCGTCGATGTCCATGGAATTTTGGGTGCGTAATTGTGTACGCGTGGTGCGAATGCCACTACCTCATTGGGACAGGGACGGAGGCCGGATTGCTAGTTGAGCTCTTGATGAGCCACGTCGTCCTGTTGCAGTGTAGTCTGGGACCTCTTAATGATGTCCGAGGGCTCAACAGCCGTACTATGGTGCTGCTTGAGAAGGCCGCTCTGTGCTTCTCTTTGCTAGAGGCGGCGGTGTGCTCCTCATTCGGAGGAGCATTTCATATTGCCATTGACTATTATGAGGCGGCGTGGACCGGGCATCTTGAGCTTGAGATAAGCATAGTGTGGCTTGCGTTGAATCTAGCAAGCAGCGGTTCGTCCGGCGATGCGTGATAGCCTTCTGCGGAAGGGGCGATATCGAAGATTAACTCTTTCCTTTGGAAGTTGTCCGAGGAGGCGAAGACCACCTCCAGCGTGATTGAGCTCTGCGGCGGGCCTCTCGCTGGTATGACTCTTTAAAGGTAGTCTTTGTTGGTTTGATTCGCGAGGGTTAATGCCCATCTTCCGCATCATGTGTCTGATAAAGCGAGGTTGAGGCTCTTTGAGGAGTCTTGGATTAGGGGTGTCCGGATGGCTGGACTATAACCTTTGCGGACTCTGGACTATGAAGATACAAGATTGAAGACTTATTCCGTGTTGGGATGGGACTTTCCTTGGCGTGGAAGGCAAGCTTGGCGATCTGGATATGTAGATCTCCTCCCATTGTAACCAACTCTGTGTAACCCTAGCCCTCTCCGGTGTCTATATAAGCCGGAGGGTTTTAGTCCGTGGGGCGAACAACAATCATACCATAGGCTAGCTTCTAGGTTTAGCCTCTTTGATCTCATGGTAGATCTACTCTTGTACTACCCATATCATCAATATTAATCAAGCGGGGAGTAGGGTTTTACCTCCATCGAGAGGGCCGAACCTGGGTAAAACTGTCGTGTCCCTTGTCTCCTGTTACCATCCGCCTAGGCGCACAGTTCAGGACCCCCTACCCGAGATCCGCGGTTTGACACCGACATTGGTGCTTTCATTTAGAGTTCCTGCGTACCGTCACCTTTAGGCCCGATGGCTCCTCGATCATCAACAATGATGCGGTCGAGGTGAGACTTTTCTCCCGGACAGATCTTAAATGATCGGCTTAACGCTGCGGGCCAATTAAGCTTGGCCATCTGGGCAGATTAAGCTCGCACAGCCATCGAGTCAGATTTGGAAATTTGAACTACGGTGGCGTCCGCGGAGACTTGATCTTGACGGGTTGAGCCACAACCGGCGCGCCGCCTATTCACGATGGGCATGATCTAGCTCTGCCATGAGCAGTGCCACGAGGCCGCACCCGTGTCGCTCGACCCTTAGCTCGGGCCAGGCTGCATGTCGAGGGACGAGGCGGATGGACACCGCCTCGGCGGCTGCAATCTCTGGCGATCAAGCGAACACCAGCCTTGTCCTCTCGCGGCTTCGTGACTCCAAGGTGTCGGACTCCTCTCCGGACTCGAACCTTCCGCACCCCTGTCGAATCCGATTGGGCGCCGATTATGGAGTTTGCCGCGCGGACATCTTTGAGCACTTTCGCCCTTGGCGGCATGCGAATTCACTAAGTCTCTCTCTTTATCGGAGAGCCCTGGCGAACTATGGTCGGCAAGGTTGGGATCTGCGGACGACGAAGAAATTCAAAGCCCACCACCACCCACTTCATAGCCCGTCGATGATTTAACCGACATGCTGGACTTACGACTCGAAGACATCGGCGATATGGACGCCGATGCAGGAGGCGACCAGAACCAGCGCCTATAGGGCGCTGGAAGGCCACCTAAATACGTCGACATATACATGGTGGACACCCCAAAAGAAGGAATGGCGATGGAACAGCGGAGGATGACCCCTCAAGAAGCAGCCTAAGCGCCCGGCGTCGGTGGCGCGCTCTAAATCCGCCAAAGCAAAAGCGGCGATTCGGCACGGGAGATAATAACACCCGGACATTCTGAAGACAACCCCTCCGGCAGGATTCAGCACGGGAGGATGGAGAAGCCAGCCCTCATGAGAGAGCGAGCGAGAGAGGTGAGGGCGATAATTACATGCCTCCTTACGAAGGCGAGGCAAGCCTCGGCAACTGACAATATGTCGTGCATGAGGATCCCGTCGAACAAGAGCGTTTCAAGCGCGGGCTTATGGCCGGCGAGCAGCCTCAAAAAAACAGCAACGACTTAGAGCTGACCAAGACTTGCTAGCCGACGAGATGGCACGAAGTCCTTGCGGCCGAAAATGCGAACTCGACCGCCCTCAAGAGCTACCAAAGCGGCTGCTACCCCAATTAGAGGAGGAAGCACCTAAACCTACATCACCAGCGCGCCAACCGGCCGACCCGGCCACCTCGTGGCATGACGGAAAGGCCTCTCGGCCCTCCCTCAAGCACGCACCGTCGCTCAAAAAATACCAAGGCAGGGAAGCGCGCGGACTGCGAGATATATTGGAGGACAAGGCAAGGCAAGCGAGATCGATCTACTGATCGGCGTGGGCGCATACGACACGTGGCGATAACCGTCATGCGGATCACGGCAAATCCGGCCGGCCGAACACGATGAACAAAGCTCATTTGAGCTACATCGTGATATAGCCCGATCTGAGGCGCCGCACACCACTATGCTTCTGGAGATGAAGTAATGGATCATCAAATCCCGAGAGTTTCAAACCGTAAACATCAAATCATATCGATGGCACAACAGATCATGCGGTATGGATCGAGGATTATCTCCTTCATATCCACATGGCCCTTGGTGATGATCTACGCGCATCAAATACCTCCACTCAAGCAAGGACCAGCTCGACATTGGCTTAACAGCTTGCAGCAGAGTCAATTGGTTCTTTGGGAGGACTGGAAGCCGCATTCCTCGACAATTTCCGGGGCACCTATACCACGAGCCGCCCGATGACCTAAGCCACATAATTCAGCAGCCATAGGAATCGGCGGACAATTCGGACACGGTTCCTAACCAAGAAAAATCAAATAGTCATTGTCCAGGACACGAGAGGCCCTCGCAGCCTTCAAACATAACATCCGTGACGAGTGGCTGGCGGCACCTAGGACAGGAAAAGCGAAATCCATGGCAGCTCTCACAACACTCATGACCGGCTTGTGCGGGAGAAGACAGCTGGCTAGCTCGTAGCAATAACATGACCAAAGTCCTGGTAATTGGGATACCAAGGACAGCAATGGCGGTCGCGTCGCAACAAGCACAAGTGCCGCATTGCTTGGCGACAATCTGAGGATACAGCAGTTAATGCGGATTCGGAGGCTCTAAACCCGGTCGTGGAAAAAGCCATTTAAAAAAGAAATACTCGGGCCCGTCGGTTTGGACCGAATACTCGATCGATCTTTCGTGCGAAACATGGCACCCTTGAAAAACAGCCAATCACACCAACTGAGGATTGTTGGGTGTTCAAGCGAGCAGGCAAGTTAAGTGCAAAGCAGAGACAAGGGGCTGCATAGCGATGGCGAGGAGGCAGACCGCCCGAACAATAGGGGCGAAGGGCTTCCCCACAAGTGCGGACGGTGAACATGATATCACATAACCCACATCCCCAAAAGGGGCGGAAGCATGCACTCGAGGGGCGTATATGCGTTGGAGCGGTCGCCCCAAAGTTCAACCCGTGGTCCTCCTGCCCGATCACTTTTGATCGAAGGACCACCCACTAGCATCCGTCATGGCGGATTAGCTGCGTGGTTCTAGACCCAATCATTGGCCAGTTCACCTCACTAGAGTCCTTATGAATGGCGGCTGACGACTGAACTGCTTTATCGAGGATACAGTGCGAAAATTGGGCATAGATCCCTCAAGGTTAAACCCACAAAACGACCTTTAAAGGCGTCATACCAGGTGTAGAGGCCAAGCTATGCAGGCTCAGTTACACTTGAGGTGGTCTTGGATCCTCGGATAATTTCCGAAGCGAGGAGTTAATCTTGACATAGTCCCGTTCATGATGGCTATCATGCTTTGCTCGGACGAACATCATTGCAAAGTTCAATGCGGTGCCGCCTCGCATACCTCAAGCTCAAGATGCGAGGCCCTCGAGAGTCATCACGGTCAATGGAAACGGCAGCGCTCTCTCGAGCGGAGGAGCACGCAGCTGACCCTCGCGGTGGAAGTACAAAGTAGCCTCTCAAGGCAATTCTCGATCCGGCTATTAAGCGTCCGAACACCGTCAAGTGCGCTGGAGTAACCTACAACAAGACGCTTTGGCATGTTAGAACGCGCGTGTAATGCGGCTAACCCCAGCCCTTGCGAAATTGCGAAACCAGTACTCTGGCGTACATAATTACGCTCTGGAAATACCATGGGCATAGGGGAGGGACACGACCACGACATGCCCAAAATGTGGCTCAACCGCACTAGGGGCTCCGATTTTGTCATTCTTTTTTCTTACTTCAGGACTCCACTCTCCGGAAGGCTGTCCGTGATCTGTCGCCGAACACACGATGCAACAGCCGGGGAGGCGAAAGCTTCGTCGAATGTCAAGGTGGTCTCTATAACTGAGCTAAATACATCTTACATACCATCCGCAGCTCTCCACGGAGAGGACATGTCAAATAGTCCCATCTCTTGCTTATCGCACTATTTGTATCGTTACGCTTTTACATAGCCTTTTAGAATAAACAATGCATAGCTTTTGTCTATTATTGCATTCCCTTTTTTTATGTAAATATGTTCGGTTATGACATTATGCAACCCGTACACTTTAGTGCGGCCAATACACCGGGGCTTAAGTACCCCGAATATGGTGTGAGAAGTCCGAACACTCTCACGAGTCTGCACCCGAACTTATAGCATTATATGCATCGGCTCGAATCATGTCTTGGGTCGATAGTTGGGTTTGCCCGGCTCCCATGTTTTGGTACCTTCGTCCGTTATATAAGGCTAAGGTAGCATTTGGGAGAACTCTGCGATTGTGCCCCGGTTGAGCTGGGTTAAGCACCTCGATGAAAGCTAAAACTGACCGTCATGATAGAGGCGAGAGCTGGTCATTTGTTCGAGAGGTTTGAGTCCCTAAAGACTTATGCCGCTTAGGCGAGGAAAGCTTTGTCCGGCCTAGGCGTGGATAAGCGCCCGAACTTGGTCTTAGAATACTAGGGGCTTAGCAAAATTTAAAATTATAGAATTCTATGGCTAAGTGAGAGTGATAAAGCATTATATTCGATTGCCTTGTTACGTTGTGCTGGCGCCTCCTCGAAGGACCCAAGAATGGGAACAGAGCGCTGGAGTTTATCCGAACACCCAGCACTCGTGGCATGGGGAAGAAGCCGACGACTCACCATCTCTCGATTTAATAAGCGGACGCCTGAAGGTAATATTTTAAATTCAAAAGGCGTTATGGCGCATATGAACAAGTTTTTCACCATACAGGATAACACGGCGAGTTTACTCAAAAATTACATCCTTGGAACATTCATCGCCATAAAGTGAGCACCCTTCAGGGCGCCCTCATAATACATCTCGGGCTGCGATGCTCCTTGCCTGCGGTGGCCCATCTGTCACTGACTTCTCGGCATCCATCTAGCCCGGTGCACTTTAACACGGGCAAGGGCCCCTCAGGCGTAACCGATGCACTCTGAGCGCAGTGACTTCAAGCCGTGGACGAGCATCGCCAGACCGCCTCACCAGCCCAAAAGTAGCTCCAGGGCATGACCTCCCGGGCCATAGCAGGACTATAAGAGCCCTTCATGGCTGTTCGGCCACTGCTGTGGAGCTCGACCCGGTTACTTGACTGGTGGCTCAAAGAACACCAGTGTCAAACCTCGGCTATCTTGAGACCGGAACACCTTCTCCGTCGAGCTCCCTCCAGCGGCCCAGTAGTATCTTGTGGCGTCGGACACCTGCTGCGGAGCAGATCTGCGAATGCTCTGGAGAGCTCGGGACTCGGGTAAGTAACAAGTAATTCACTTTCACGTGCTTGCTTTGCATAAGAATGTCTTACCATACATCTTCTTCATCGCCTCAATTTCCTGGAGGGCTTTTTGGCTTGACCTTAGTAGATATAGGCGCTCTCAAGGGGGCGAGGCGACTCGGACTCTCGAGTCTTTGAGTCAAGCTCAAACTCTCGTGTTTTCACGAGATCACAGGAGCTCTTGCTATCCGCCACCCGCGCCTCCTGCTTTTCTGCTCGGTCGCTCCAGCCGCGTGTCTTGACCTTGGGCAATGTCGGATCACGGGTTCGGCAGACCCTTAAGGTTGAACTCTGGGAGTGCGCCGCGGAGATCCAACCCTCCACCGTCTCGTACCTCGCGAATCGCAGGGACCTAAACTACTAACAAGAACAACACAAGGGCCTTAAGATTTATACTAGTTAGGGCCACCGTTGTGGTGTAATACCCTACTCTAGTTTGTGGTGTGTGGATTGCCTTTGGGGTGGCGAAGAATAATGCTGAGGAAGAACAGCCGTCGCGAGTGTCATTCTTGGTGGGTGTGATGAACTGCTAAGTGGTGCCCGTCGCTCTAGCTTGAGGCAGGTTTCTCTCTCTCTCTCTGGATTCCGAATGCTTTCGATCGCCCTACTCACGGTGTGGCTACCCCTATTTATAAGGCGAAGCCTGGGCCTCTTCCCAAATATCGGCGGGAAGGCGCCAACAATTAGCCATTTGAAGGGAACAATGGTACACTTATCTGACTAAAGTTGGTCCTCGCTTTGCCAAAGGCTCTGGTGATGGCCTTTGCTTGGGCTCCACGATGGCTGCATTCCAGCCGTTGGGGCTGGTCTTGGTCTTGTTGCACAAGCGGATGCCTTTGCACGATGCCCTTACTGCGCTTGCTCCCTTTGCACCAAAGAGGAAAGGAGGATGCAGCTGGCAGGCTGGCGCCAGTGGCGCCCTTGGTGCGTCATGGCTTACGTCCACGAGCACCTCGTGAGTACCCGCCTTGAGTTCTCCGCCTCCTCATGAGCCAGCGGGAGGCCGCGCTGAGAAGCTCTTGGTCGTCCGCCCAGCAATCTGGCCCCTCGTGAGGTCTTGAGCTCGTGTTGATGAAGATGGGCCGTCTGGGCCTCCTTTGAAACCACGCCGCGGGCGCGAGCGAGCAAGTCAGGGACCCCGTTCCCGAGCGCCGTGATAGCCGGGGCCACGATGCGCCCGGACTTGGCGTGCGAGAGAGGAGAAAGGGCAAGTCGCGAAGCATTGTGAGCCCCTAACGAGCCTGCGACCTTAGGCGCCGCGTGGCGGTTGATTGGGCGTGGCCTTGCTCCCCCACGGCCTTAGTAACCGCCCGGTTGACAGGTCCTTGCATGCGAGTTTGGCATGATGGTGGTGATCGTGGAGCCCGCCGGTTGGCCTCCGCCCGTATAAAATGCTGAGCAGCGTCGCTCTTCGATCTATCCTATGCTTCTCTTCTTCCTCGTCTCGTCTGGTTGCTATGGCTCCGATCCGCGGTTCTCGAGGGGAAGAAAGGGAAAAGGCTCCTCAAGAGGATCTGACCCGCTCCCCCAAAAAGCGGCTTGCTCTCTGGTGTCGAGGCGAGGGCAGCGCCGCGAGGCGCCCGTGCCCAGTGCGTGCAACCGCCACCAGGTTTCCTCTCCTTATGTCGCTCAGATTGGTGGCCTGAAGGAGGTGGCGGCTGGGTGCCATGTTGGCGCCCGTCGGCAACGCCCGGCCAGAGTCCGCAGTGTCGTCTTCCCGAGAGTCCGCAGGGCTCCTGCCGAGAATTCATGCTCAGCGTCGCCGCGCCTCCTAAGTCTTGGATCCGCCTTCCTTCTTTCTTCGCCTCCGTCGTCCGGCGAAAGCCCACTGAGACTCACGGCTGCGCGCGCGGTTGCAGGCACCCTCATGACAGGAGGCGGTCGCGATGGTCGCCAGGCGAGTCTTCATGACTTCGTGGCTGGGCGAGATCGCCGGGTCTGCGGGGCGAGGTGCCCTCACGATCCACAGGTGCAGCGGTGCTTGATGATGTCCTTCAAGATCTTGACCCGGAGGGCATGGCTGGAGTCTGTGCGCGGGAGAGGTGGTCGGGGTTCTACTATGGTGAGGCAGAGGCCAACCGCCCGCTCCTTGGCAGCTTCGAGCGGCAGAAAGCGCCGGGGATCAGCGACTCCGCCCGAGCTCTTGGCGACACGAGGCAGCGGCAGCGACTCTCTGAGCCCGAGCCTGCCCGCTCCCGGGCGAGGCGAGCTCGTCGGTCATCGCCGCCCTGACTGGATAGGGGTCGGCTCGGACGGGTGGCCTTGTTGATGATGGCGTCTGCCGCGATGGTCCCTGTAGATAGGACTCCTTAGGATTCGCGTCTTTTGTTCTGCAAGGAGCCAGAATGTACCCAGCGAGGCTTGTAAGATATTTGTAACCGTTTATCAATATGATCCTTGTTATGAGGCAATGCGGGATGCTCATTCCGTTCTAGCTCGATCCCTTCCTTCCAGACCTCGTGAGGCTTGGTGCTCTATGCGGCGGGTCCAGTCCCAAAGCGGCTTCAGCGTGTTGTAGTATGCTGGTCGCGATGCGTGGTCAAGGCCGGAGGTGGCGGCCGAGTCGGTAAGAGCCTACTGGTCGCGATGCTCGGGGGTCCCCTTAGCGCTCAAGCGGCCATCATTGATGAAAGGGGCGGCGTTGCTAACGGAGTTGCATTGAGTGTGGGGATGGTGTTGCGGTGACTAGTGTGTCTGGGAGGCGACTTATCTCGAGGTTAGGCGATGCTTCTGGCGGTTGCTAGGTCCGTGCCAGGTGGCGAGATGCGTGGCGAGTCGTTCCGTGCTCCTCGGAGGGGCCTGAGGAGTTACCACAAAGGAACAAGAGCTTGGAGGGCGTTAATCCGCCGTTAGTTGCTTTGGAGTGGCCGAGAGGCCTCGCGAGTCTTGGCCGGGGCACTCGTGAGCCAGTAACGGGACTCTCGAAGCCCTACCTCAAAGGCGGGTTCTTGCTGGCTCTGGGCCTTATCTTGGTGTGTCCCTGCAAAATGGCTAGATCTGGGTGCTCTCGTCTTGGTCCGGCTCTCGGGCTGGTCTCTGACGTTTGGCAAGCGGAGTCGCGATGCCATGGACAAGACCAAAGGGTGAGCGGAGAGCAGTAGGAGTCCCCAGTCGCGATCTCGAGGCACCCCCATTTTGCAAGCTGGATTGGATAATGAAACTCTCGTCCTCGGGTCCGGCTCTCGGGCTGGTCTCTCGTCTGGCAAGCCAGTCGCGATGCCATGGACAAGACCGGAGGTGAGGGCGGAGGAGTGTGAAGACACAGTCGCGATGCTCGAGCACCCCCCTTAGCAGCATAAGCTGGATTAGATGACACAACTCTCGTCCTCGGGTCCGGCTCTCGGGCTGGTCTCTACCGTCCTGGCAAGCCAGTCACGATGCCATGGACAAGACCGGAGGTGAGGGCGGAGAGCGGTAGGAGCCCAGTCGCGATGCTCAGGGCACCCCCCTTAGCATAGCGCAAAAGGTGGGTGGAGCAACAACTCTCGTCTTGGGTCCCGGCTCTCGGGTTGGTCTCTGCCGTCATTGTCAAGCCAGGTCGCGATGCCATGGACAAGACCGGAGGGTGAGGGCGGAGGCGGTAGGAGCCAGTCGCGATGCTCGGGCACCCCCTTTTAGCGCAAGCTGGATTGGATAATGAAACTCGTCCTCGGGTCCGGCTCTCGGGCTGGTCTCTACCATATTTGGCAAGCCAAGTCGTGATGCCATGGACAAGACCCGGAGGGTGAGGGCGGAGGCAGTAGGAGCCACAGTCGCGATGCTCGAGGCACCCCCTTTAACGTGCAAGATTTGCCACCCGGAGAAGGCACCAAATAACAAGCATGGTGGAGCATAATCCTAAGGAAAGCATGAAGGATACATGCAGCTGGGGTAGCGGCGGCTTGGGGATGATGCAGCCAGGCGCCCCCACAGGGTAAGCTAAGGACATGAAATAAAGGGATACATGCATGCGGGGGCGGACCCAGCGGCACAGGAATAATCTGACCTGAGGCGCTCGGCCGGAAATAAAACTTAAAGATGTCACTGGTGATGTTGGGGATGAAGGGTTGTTGATGTAGCAGACTCGGTGGGCTGCGGGGCCGATCCTCACGAGCCCCAGGCTCGGGGGCCTCGGGAGGCTCGGGCTGGCGGCCCCTCACGGGCCATCTCCATCTCCGCGAGGGCTGCGGCGTGCTGACCTCTTGAGCCTCAGGATGGTCCTCATGAGGGCTGGTGTGCGGCAGCCGCGTTTGGCGAGCCATAAGGCATGCGTGCGTGGCTGTGGGGCGGGCCTGCATAGCGTCCCACTCGCGAGGGCAGGCGCTCTTGAGATGCGGCTCGGTTGAGCCTGATGCGTCGGCAGCAGCAGCGCAGCCCACCATCCTCGCTGGATGGGGGGCCACAGCCGAGTGAGTGGCGGCTGCCCGTCATGACCCTTGACTCTGTAACTCTGAATGGCCTTGCAGATGAACTCTCGGGGTTACATCCTCCTGGTCTTGCTCACTTGCAGGGAAGCGTGCTTGAAACACGCCTCCACGTGGTGCCCAAGCGCCTCCTCGAGACCTTGGCGAGGTCGGTGGCCCTCAGGAGCCCCGAGCCACTGCTGAGGAGGGCGCAGGCGCGCTCCTATCACGATGGAAGGAGGCTCCCCCGGCAGCGCGGGCCTGAGGGCTGTCTCTTGATGAGCCGGGCGGTCGATGTCTTCTTCTTCTTGGGTGCTGCCTCGGGAGGCGTCCTGCTGCTTGTGATGCAGGTCTTCGGCCCGGCGGCTGGCTTCGCTCAAGGAGCACTGCTGCATCTCTCTCTTCCACGGGGCAGTGTGACCCCGCCGCTTCTGGCATCTTGAGGATGTTGTAACCATGGTGGGTCGCGGCCATGAACAGCCAGCGCTGGGTACCCGAGGATGGCGTTATCTGGCGGCGAATGTGGGCGACGTCGAAGTCGATGAGCTCGGTGTGGTAGTTGCCGCGGGCCCGAAGGTGGCGGAAAGCGGACCTGCCGATCGGGACCGTGGAGCCGTCGGTGACTCGGAGAAGGGCTTGGTTGGCTGAAATGGCTGTAGGGCGCTTGAAGATTGTTGAAGGTCTCCACAGACGGGGCGTTGAGCCCTGCTCCACCGTCGATGAGGTCTTGGTGACCAACACGTTCTTGATGATTGGGGAGCAAAGCATTGGGAGAACTCGGCGGTGGCTGCGCTTGCCAGAGCTGATCCGCTGGTGAGGCGTGATGGCGCCGCCCGACCACGAGAGGCGCGTGGACTCGAGCTTAGGGAGGACTGCATTTACTTCATGGGCGAACTGCTTGAAGATCACGGTGAGAGGCTGGGGCTTAGGCTCCGCCCAGGATCTGACGATCCATGGCGCTTCTGAAGCCCCAGCCCCTCGTCGATGCGGTCTTGATTCTCCTTGGTGGCGGCAGCGGAGGAGAGCCTCGTTCCCTTGCGGGCCGATCCTCGAGGCTGATCCCTCCGGCCCCCCTCGCGAGTGGGTCTTGCGGCCGTGATCCTCGCGAGGTTGGTCGCGCCACCCTTGGCGCGGGCCTGATCTTCAGCGTCTGCATTTCTTCCTCCTCCTCGGCCGTAGCCCGGTCGCTGCGCTCAGGCGTCTGCCGACCCTTCCTTCACGCGGCCGGAGCTCTTGACATTCATTGGTGTTGTGGGTGTGGAGGTCATGGTACCGCGATGCGGCTGCCCTTGGAAGACTCGGGCTGATCTCTGCCCGCTTGGTGTCTGGATTGACGCATGGTAAGGCAGCCCCTTGCGCTTCGTCCTTGGCCTTGGACTTCTTCTCTTGGGATCCTGGCGGGGAAGCTCGAGGAGAGGCGCCCTCCTCAGCCTGGCGCGCAGTCGCCAAGTTGAACAGCTCGAGGGAGGTGCAGATCTTCATGCATCGCCAGCTCCTCCTTCATCTTGGCGTCGCGCGCGCCGTCGGAGAAGGCGAGATGATGGCCTCCTCCGTTACCACAGGGATCTTGAGGCGTGCGTTGTTGAAGCGCTGGATGTACTTTGCGGGGTTTCCCAGCTCTTGTGATCGGCGCATATCGCTCACGGCGGGTGGCGGTCGCGAGTACCTTGGAAGTTGGCGATAAGCGGGTGCGCATCTCGGCCGAGAAGAGATCGTGCACAGGGCGGTCGAGAGGCAGTGCGAGCTCCGTCCTTGGCGCCATGGGAAACCAGTTCGCCATGACCTTTTCATCTTCGTTGGCAGCCTCGATGCCCAGCTCATAAACTGGAGGAACTCCGTAGGGTCTGCCGTGCCGTCGTTGCGTGGGGGCAGGTCTGGCTTGAACTTGGCGGGCCCGCGTGGCGCGCGCGCCTTCGGTGGTGAAAGCGCGGCAACCCGCGTGGCTGCGAGGGGCCTCGGGCAGCGAAGCTGGGTCTTGCAGGCCTCCCTGCGCCTTGGTGGGGGCAGCGCATGGTCTTAGCGTCTTTGGGCGGGGCGCTCGGGCAGCTTCTTGCGGCGAGAACTTCTTGGCAGCTCTGCTCTGCCCGCGTCGGCGCTGGCGGAAGCGGGTTCCATCCGAGGGCAGCGCCCAGGGCGAGCGCGCCGTCTTGAGAGAGGCGGCTGGCGCCCGGGAGCTTCGCCGCCGCGGAAGCGCAGTGCGGCGAAGCGGGCGGCGAGGTCGCCTCCGCAGCAGCAGACGAGCTCGGCGGCAGCGGTCGAGCCATTCTTTGTAAACGTCGTCGGCAAGGGCGATAGCGCAGGAGCTTCGTTAGCGCGATGAAGTGCAGCTCGGGCCTCCATGGTCGCGAAGGAGTGCGCGAAGAACCGATGAGGTGGCGAAGGCGTGGCGGTGCGGCCGTCCGCCTCATGGGCGGAGGTCTGGGGCGGCGCTTGCTGCTTTCGTTCCCCGCCGGGCGGTGGCGGCGTTGACAGCGGTGACGAGAGCAGCGAGGACATCCGCCGGCGGGGCCGTCTGGCGATGTGGGAAGCGAAGCGGCTCGGCGCTCGGCGCGAGCCCGACAGCGTCGAACATGGTGGCGGTGGTCGGGAAGATCGAAGCGGCGAAAAGCAGATTCGGCGCACCTACAGCGCGCCAAATGTCGGATCACGGGTTCCGGCAGACCCTTAAGGTTCGAACTCTGGGGTGCGCATGGAGATCCAACCCTCCACCGTCTCTTACCTCGCCGAATCGCAGGGACCTAAACTACTAACAAGAACAACACAAGGGACGCAAGATTTATACTAGTTCGGGCCACCGTTATGGTGTAATACCCTACTCTAGTTTGTGGTGTGTGGATTGCCTCTGGGGCTGACGAAGAACAGTACAGGGAAGAACAGCCTCGCGAGGGTCTGTTCTTGGTGGGTGTGATGAACTACTAAGTGGTGCCCCGTCGCTCTAGCTTGAGGAACGGGTTTCTCTCTCTCCCTCTGGATTCTGAATGCTCGATCTCCCTACTCTGAGTGTGGCTACCCCTATTTATAGGCGAAGGCCCTGGGCCTCTTCCCAAATATCGAGCGGGAAGGGCGCCAACAATTGGCCATTTTGAAGGGGAACAGCGGGTACACTTATCTGACTAAAGTTGGTCCTCTTTGCCAAAGGCTCTGGTGATGGCCTTTGCTTGGGCTCCATGATGATCTGCATTCCAGCCGTTGGGGCTGGTCTTGGTCTTGTTGCACCAAGCGGATGCCTTTGCCTGATGCCCTTGCTTGCGCTTGCCCCCTTTGCACCAAAGAGGAAAGGAGGACGCTGCGCGGGCTGGCGCCCGACTGGCGCCCTTGGTCGTCATGGCTTACGTCACAGGCACCTCGCGAGGTACCCCGCCTTGAGTTCTCCGCCTCCTTATGAGCCAGCCTGACGAGGCCACGCCTGAGGAAGCTCTTGGTCCTCCGCCCCGCGAGGCTTGGCCCCTCGCGAGGGTCTTGAGCTTGTGTTGATGAAGATGGGCCGTCCTGGGCCTCCTTTGAGCCACGCCGCAGGCCGCAGGCAGGCAAGTCTGGGGACCCCCGTTACCAGAACGCCGACAGACAATGCTTTCTTCAGGGTCGCCACCTCGGTTGTGGCCCTTGTAATACTCACGTTGGTCCTGTCATTTTTTGCAACCACATCTCTTTTATATATTTACATAAGGTATCACTTACGTTCCTTGTCCTCGAGCTGCTTCTTGGCAAGGCCGAGCTCGTTCTCGGACCGCTCGAGGCTCTGCTTCAATGCATCGACCTCCGCATGATCGGTCGGGCAGATGTCAAGAAGGCAACCTGCATTCCCATATTGACATACTTATGTTAGACTCCTGCGTATATCTTTTAGATCCTCGTTCGGCTTTTCTTTCCAACACCAAATCGAGCATCAGGCTACTGTGTATGCAGTAATATTTTTACATATCTTAAATACATACCTCAAAGCCTGTTAGAAGGCTCAAGACAAAGCTTCAACCAGCCCGCTCTTGGCGGATCGAACCTTCGGATCAACGCACTCATAATAGTGCGGTGCTTTCGTCGATGGAGGCGCCGTTAAGCACCTCCAGCAAATTATCCGTGCCTCCGTTGACGGAGGTCCTTGGCGCCGAGGCTTGCCCTTCTTACTAGGGGCCGCTGCCGGACTCCGGAACCGCTGAAGGTTCTGGTGCGGTGTCCGGCCCAGGGCCGGACTTGGAGCCCTCGGGGGTTTTGTCCCCTTTGCGCCTGGAGTCCAGAAGGTCACCTTACGGTGCATCCAGGACCACCTCCTCCTGGCTTGGCCCCTTTTGGGACTCCACCTTGGCATCATCCGCAGGGCGAGGGGAGGAGGCGGCCGGAAGTGAAGTGCTATTCACATCCGACGGGCTTAAGGAGCCGCTCGACGACACGCCGACCTGGGCTCGGGGCGGACTGCATGATTATATTCGACGTCAGAAGATACTGTGCAATAAAGGAACGCCATGAGTTATTCTGGTATCCGGATACTTATGATTTTGCCAGGGGCTTGGCCCTGGATGGCCACTCCTCTTCACCGTCGTCGGCGCTGGTGGAGTAGTCCCGAGGAAGGGTCCTTCCTTCTGATTCCTCCGCCCCCAGCTAGGGCGCCTTCCTTTTCTTCTCTTCACCTGGGAGAGATCTCTTCCTCCTCCTCGTTTTGTGGGAGGGGTCCGCCTCGAGTCATCGGACGATGAGTCCGACACCACAGCGCCGGAACTCTTCGAGTTCCCGTGGCCTTCTTCTTGGTTTTCTTCTCCGCACCACGTAGGTGCCGGAACCAGCAGCCCCGTCAAGCGGCGCCCGTTTGGTCTTCGGCAAGGGAGCAGACGCTTGATCTGCCCGGACGCCTCCTACCAATCTGTCAAAGGTAAGGGAGTTTAGATCCGCGATAGGGTCAAACTATGCAAAACAAGTATCCCGTAAAGGGTAAAACAACTTACCACGTTGGCTTGATGTTGCGCGCTGAATCCGCGATCCTCAGTAGCGGATGCGGAGCCTCGGCGCTTTTGAACAGCACCTTCCGCATCTTCGTGACGAGTGTCAAGAGCCCGCTCGAGGTTTAGTGCTGTGCGGATTAAACTCCACAAGCTGAAAGCCCGTTGTTGGCGGGAGGATCCGGCGGATGAGCATGACTCGACTACGCTGACGAGTTTGAGCTTCTTGTTCACCAGGTTTTGGACGCATGTTTGAGTCCGGTCAGCTCTTCAATTACCCACGACAGGCCCTTCTCTTTCCGTGAGGTGAGCCGCTGTGGGGATGCCAGATCGAATTGGGGCCACCGCCCATTCAGGGTCACGCGCTCGGTGATGTAGAACCACCCCGATTGCCACCCCTTTATGGTCTCTACGAAGGAGCCCTCGAGCCATAGGACGTTGGGCATCTTGCCCACCATGACACCTCCAAGACTCCGGCAGGTCGCCCACTACCTTCGCTTGACATTGAAGGTCTTCAGCCATAAGCCTAAGTGGGGCTGGATGCAGAGGAAGGCCTCGCACACGACGATGAACGCCGAGATGTTGAGGATGAAGTTCGGGGCCAGATCGTGGAAATCCAAGCCGTAGTAGAACATGAGCCCCCGGACAAATGGGTGAAGTGGGAAACCTAGTCCGTGAAGGAAATGGGTGAGGAACACCACCCTCTCATGGGGCCTGGGGGTGGGGATGAGCTGCCCCTCGTCTGGGAGCCGGTGCGCGATGTCATTGGACAAGTATCTGGCTTTCCTCAGCTTCTTGATGTGTCCCTCCGTGACGGAGGAGACCATCCACTTGCCTCCCGCTCCGGACATGGCCGGAGAAGGTTGAGGTGGGATGTGCAGACTTGGGCGCTGGAGCTCGAGTGCGCGAAAATGGATAAGCAAAGGAGGAAGAAGGCATCGATGAAAAAGGTGGATCCTTATCCCCTTATATGGGTAGACGAGACTGCACGTCCCCACCCGCCTGGTAAAACTCGATTATCTCCCAAGCACCGTAATTAATGGCACAGTTGGGTTACCCACGCCCGTATTGATGAGAATCCCGGAATAAGGGTACATGATCTCTGCTTCGACAAGACGTGCCGAGGAAACCGCCTCGCTAAGTGCGCTGAGGTGGGACAGTAAAAATGATTTGGATAAAGACTTGGCCGTGGTGTGATGTCATGCTATGGAATACGTCAGCAGGTTGGATTTGTGTAAATATTACTCTCTCTACGGTGGTATGTGGAACTTATTTTGTAGAGCCGGACACTATCCTTGTGTTCAAAATCTTCTTTGAAATATTCGGAGGAGGAACCCGCCTTGCAATGCCGAAGACAATCTGCGCGCCGGACTCGTCGTCATTGAAGCCTGGTTCAGGGGCTACTGAGGGAGTCCTGGATTAGGGGGTGTCCGGATGGCCGGACTATAACCTTTGGCCGGACTCCTGGACTATGAAGATACAAGATTGAAGACTTCGTCCCGTGTCCGGATGGGACTTTCCTTGGCGTGGAAGGCAAGCTTGGCGATATGGATATGTAGATCTCCTCCCATTGTAACCGACTCTGTGTAACCCTAGCCCTCACCGGTGTCTATATAAACCGGAGGGTTTTAGTCCGTAGGACGAACAACAATCATACCATAGGCTAGCTTCTAGGGTTTAGCCTCTTTGATCTCGTGGTAGACCTACTCTTGTACTACCCATATCATCAATATTAATCAAGTAGGAGTAGGGTTTTACCTCCATCGAGAGGGCCCGAACCTGGGTAAAAACATCGTGTCCCTTGTCTCATGTTACCATCCGCCTAGACGCACAGTTCGGGACCCCCTACCCGAGATCCGCCGGTTTTGACACCGACAGCTGCTACCCCCGTCCATCAGGACTCGTGTTAGGTGAAACCCGTCAATAATTGGGTCGAGGACTAGTGCGGCTGAACCGCCATGGCGGATACTAGTTGGGTGATCCCGGCGATCGAAGGTGATCGGGAATGATGACCACGGATTGAATTTTGAGGCGATCGCTCTACCGCGAGAGCGTCCCTAAGTGCTCGCCACGCTCCCTTTTGGGGATGTGCGTAGCCTATATCATGTTCACTGTTTTGACTTCAGGAGGAAATTTCTTCTGCCCCCCCCCCCCTAGTGTTCGGCTGCCGGGGCTCTTCGTCCTCGTCCTCACTTTGTGATCCCTTTTCCTTGTTTTCGACATTTAACTTGCCAGCCTGCTTGAAAACCCAACAATCTTTGTTGGTATGATTAGCTTGCTTATTCAAGGTGCCGTGTATCTGGCACGGATGGTCGAGTATGCAGTCCAGAATGGAAGGTCCTTCATTGTTCCTTTTGTAGGGCTTCTTTCGTTGGCCGGACTTGGAGCCAGTGAATCCGGCGTTGACCGTGGTGTCATCGGTGTTGTTGCCATTGCTTCGGCATTTGTGTCTATTGCACCGGAGCTTGCTAGTGCTATTCTTGGCCTCGGAGGGGCCTATCTCGCTGGATGTGTTGTTACTACGGGCCAACCAACTGTCCTCTCCCACGCAAAAGCGGGTCATGAGTGCCATGAGGGCTGCCATGGACTTCAGCTTTTCTTGGCCGAGGTGGCGTGCTAGCCATTCGTCACGGATGCTGTGTTTGAAGGCTGCTGAGGCCTCGGCATCCGGACAGTCAACGATCTGGTTCTTTTTGGTTAGGAACCTAGTCCAGAATTTTCTCGCTGATTCTCCGTGTTGTTGAACTATGTGGCTTAAGTCATCGGCGCCCGTGGCGGACATAGGTTCCTTGGAAGTTGTCTAGAAAGCTTTTTCAAGTCCTCCCAGCTGCCGATAGAATTTTCAGGCAGGCTGTTAAGCCGCGTTTAGCTGGCCCTTTGAGCTTTAGTGGGAGGTATTTAATGGCGTGGAGGTCATCTCCTCGAGCCATATGGATATGGAGAATGAAATCCTCGATCCATACTACGGGATCGGTTGTGTCGTCGTATGATTCGATATTGACGGGCTTGAACCCCTCGGGGAATTTGTGATCCAGTACTGCATCTGTGAAGCAGAGAGGGTGTGAGGCGCCTCTATATCGGGCCGCGTCATGGCGTAGCTCTGATGGAGTCCGGCTGCAGTATTCGGCCCGGGCGTGGTTAGTTTTATCACGTCCGAATAGGTAGCTGCCATCGTGCCTCGAGGCACGCCCTCGTGATCCGTAGATCGATCTTGTGTGTCCTGTTCTATACTCCAGGATCTGCTGGAGGTCGTATGTGTGACCCCGAACTCTTCCATCTCTGTTTTTACGAGGCGGTGGGGCGGGCTACTGTTTGGCCTGAGTTGCCGCTTTATCCCGGCCGCGGAGTGGCCGATCTTCCGCCCTGTCTCGACCACGTCGTGGTCGTTCAACGTTACGCGAGGGAGATGTGTGCTCTGGTGCTTCCTCATTGAATTGAGGTAGCAGTCTGCATTTTGGGTAGCTCTTGGCTGGGCGCTGAGGCCGTATTCTTCGCTGTCGTGACATCACCCATCCGTCGACGCAGCAGATCTTGTTCAGCTTGAAGCTGCTGCTGTTTCTTTTTCAGGCTCCTTGCAGTGGCTATGAGTTGAAGCTTAAACCGTTCCTGCTCCAGAGGATCCTCAGGCACGATGAAGTCTTTGTTACCGAGGCTTGTCTCCTCCTCGGAGGGTGGACGGTAACTATCATCCTCCGAGTCATCTTCTATGTCCTGTTCATCAGGGTTGTCTTGCATGTTGTCATGTTCCTCCTGTTCGGATGTAGCTCCGACAGGGTCATTGTTGTTTTCGGCGTCGCCCGGAGTACTATTTTCTCCGTTGCCAGTATTGCTATCTTTTGAGCGGCGAGGCTTAGAATGGCGCTTGGGGCGTCGGTGCTTGGACTGCGTCTCAGAGGTTTTATTCGCATCTGGCTCTTCGTTGTTGTCTCCAGATCATTTGGGTGAATCAACCATGTACACATCATACAAAGAGGTAGCCGTCCAACGTCCTGTGAAAGGCGGGTCTTGGCCTTGCTCCATATCGGCATCGTCGTCCATACAGTCGATGTCTTCGGAGCCATGGTCAAGCACGTCGGTTAAGTCATCGACAGTGGCTATGAAGTGGGTGGCGGGTGGGAAGCAAAATTCCTCGTCATCCGTCTCTAGCTCGACCCGAACATAGTTCAGCTGTGAGTCCTCCTCCAAGGATAAGTTCTTTAAATAATTTAGCATGTCACCAAAAGGTGAGTGCTGGAAGAAGTCTGCGGCGCCAAATTCGAAAATCGATAACCAATCCAGCTCGGTGCCCGCAGGCGCGCCTGATCTGGAGCATGTAGCCGAAAACTAGTCTGGAGTTCCATTGACGCAAGTATTGCAGGATGTCGAGTCCGTGTGCAGCTCCAACGCCGTGGACTTTGTGGCCTCGGAGGGCACGATCTGCTTCTGTTCTGAGGCTGTTGCAGCAACAGGATCCATCTCCTGGGTGTGATCCGATGACAGATTTAAGTCATGTTCATCAAAGAGAGGGGGAGCGACTGCCGCAGTCTCGAATCCATAGGAGATCAAGTCTCCGCGAGTGTCCGTGATGCAATTCAAGCTTCCAGATCTGACCTGATGGCCAGGGGCATGACTATCGACCTGCTCCATATGGCGAGGCGAGTTGGCCCGCAGTACGAAGTCGCCGAACACAAAGATTTGTCCAGGGAGGAAGGTTTCCCCCTGAACGGTGCCATTACTGACGATCGAAGGGGCCATCGAGTCCTATGCCGCCGGCACAGTGGAACTCTCAATGAAAGCACCAATGTTGGTGTAAAAACCGGCGGATCTCGGGTAGGGGGTCCCGAACAGTGCGTCTAGGATCGATGGTAACAGGAGACGGGGAACACGATGTTTACCTGTGTTCGGCCCTCTCTATGGAGGTAATACCCTACTTCCTACTTGATTGATCTTGATGAATATGAGTGTTACAAGAGTTGATCTACCATGAGATCGTAATGGCTAAACCCTAGAAGTCTAGCCTATGTGTATATGGTAATGAATGTGTCCTATCCGGACTATGCTCTCGGGTTTATATAGACACCAGAGAGATCTAGGGTTACATGGGGTCGGTTACATAAGAAGGAATCTTCACAGCTGGTCGCCTAGCTTGCCTTCCACGCCAAGGAAAATCCAATCCGGACAAGGGTATAGTCTTCGGCCTTCGTATCTTCATAGCTCCCCAGTCCGGTCCAATGAATGACAGGCCGGACGCCCGAGGACCCCTTAGTCCAGGACTCCCTCAGATGTAACTTCACTTAATTCCCTCAACCATCGCACCTCCCACGACCTTCGCCTCCCTCGTGCGGTCACGCCCTTTGAGACTTCGACTGGCTATAAATGAGCAATTTTTTTGCCTACTCCGCATGCATGATACCCCTTCTAGTCCTTTTTACTTCCGTCAACCATTTGCAAAGTTTTTGACCAAATTTATACTAAAAATATCAATATCTACAATATTGATTATAAGAGAATAAAAAAAACGTTTTATAATGAGTATAAAAATATTGATTTGACATTGTGAATGTTGATGTACATTTTTCCATAAGTTTGGTCAAAGTAGAGGTACACTGACTTCGGACAAAAATTAAATGCGCAATGCAGACTAGTTCCTCCGTCCAGGTGCGTGCCATGTCCTATCTAGTCATCACAACAAGGTTAGCTATTAGATTACCACTACCTTCCTTCTAGTTTAAAGGGCTCGATTCAAAAAATTTGCCTACTCTTACCAAGATAGAGGCGGTGGAATAGTTTTTGTAGTGGTTTCTAGAGTCTGGACTCCATCTTCAAGAACCTTCGCCGCCGCCGACAAGAGTGCAAGGAGATGAACCAGAAAGGAAATGAGGCTGGAATGAGTAGTTCCGTATTTTATACAGTGGCAGAGGTGGGTAAATATCTGCTATTCAGTACCTCCGGTGCACTACAAAAAAAAGACACATCCGTGACATTTGGGCCGAATGAAAATCTTTTCTGTCATACTTATGACACTTCTATGACGATAATTGTGACAAAACCCGGTATCATCATAGATGTGGTGGGGTCCTACTTCTATGACAAAAAATCATGACAGAAAATGGGCTTTTCGTCCTACGCGGGCCGGAGACGCAGCTGCATGACATTCTTTGGGCCGTCCATGACAGAAAAACCGTGGTAGAAGCGAGGGCGCGGAAAATATCGGGGTGTCCCCGGTTACGGTGGGTGGTCGGGGGCCGAGCGATGCGCATTTCTCTCATACGTACGTGCGTGTGTGCGAGGCATTGGGCTCTAACTGAACCCGAGCATGGCGTTGGACTCTAACTGAACCCGAGCGATTGCACTGCAGGCTACACATCACTAAACCCGAGCGATCAATCGATGGCTGTTAACTGAACCCGATCGAGCGATTCCTTCGCTACTGCTTCTAACTGAAGTCGATCGATGGTGCCTCTGGATGAACAATGAGCGTAGCCGGGGGGTGGATGAACAGTTCCCGCTGGGGGTGGATGAACAGGACCCCGTGGCGTTCCCTCTGGATGAACAGTGAGCGTTGCTGGGGGGTTTGGATGAACAGTTCCCGGTGGGGGTGGATGAATAGGACCTCGATCGTTCGAGCCGGTTGGGGTTGGATGAACAGGACCCCGTGGAGGGCAGGATGAACAGGACCACCCCGTGGAGGGCAGGATGAACAGTAGATGGTGGAGGGCAGGATAAACAGTAGCCCGTGGAGGGGTGGTTGAACAGGAGCCCGTGGAGAGGGCTGGTTGAACAAGAGTCGATGGGAGAAAAGGTGGAGGCTGGATGAACGAAGCGGTGGATGAACAGTCCATGTGTGGAGGCCGGAGGAGGTCAACGGTGGATGAACAGAGTCTGTGGAGGCTGGAGGGGTCGACGGTGGAGATGAACAAGATCCGTGGAGTCCCATTTGCTGACGCGACACCCTCCCAATGAACAGGACCCTGTTTCACCAGAAGCGCCCAACACAAGTCCGTTCCTCCGTTTTGCGGTATGCCACACCTCCCGATCAACAGACCCCCTGCCGACCGTAGGAGGTCCGCTTCTCTGCTGTTTTGCGGTATGCCAGACCCCTCCCGGTGAACAGGATCCCGTTTCGAACATGGCCGGTCAAACACAAGGCCGTTTCCTCCATTCTGCGGTACGCCAGGCCTCGTTTCCATCGGCTGTTCCGTCCAAGCCCTCCCGATGAACATGACGATGCATTCCGCTTCGACCCAGATGGTCGGCTCCCCACGAACACGACGACGACGTTCTTTCTCCGTTCCGACCCAGCCATGTACACGAGCCCTGGCCGTACGTATGCGCGAGTATGTACGTACGTGGCCATATTTTCTTTCTTGCACATCGCCGGCAGACGACATGTACATGCTACGCGGCGGCGCCTCTACTACGACACGCGGCGCCTCTACATCAACCAAGATGTACATACGTTCGCGACCTGAATGACAATGCTATGTACGCTTCACCAGGTGGGTCTCGACCGTCGTGCACTTCCTTGCTCGTGGAAGATGTAGCTGGTGGGTCCCAGTGTCGGGGGCGAATCGTTTTTTTGCCCGGACGCACTTTCTTGCGTGCGAAGATGTAGCTGGTGGGTCCCAGCAGTTAGGGGGAAATGTTTTTTTCGCGAAATACGATGGCCCATCCGGTGGGTCCCCGCTGTCAGGTGGAGGAATAATTATTTTGTGCGTAATAAGGAGGCACTTCCTTGCGGCGGCCGTGGACCCAGCTGTCAGCCTCTCCATGTACAGTCCACGTCCTATGGAAGCCGTTCCTTGACCATGTTGACCACGCCACGCCGAGAGCACCAGGGCGGTGGACGACGGCGAGGCCTAGGAAGGGGACAACGCGGAGCCGGGGAAGACGCGGTAGTGGATGCCCACGCATAGAGGAGTACGAGGGTTCACTGGTTCGCTACGGTGTGAGGCTTCCGCGCCGTAGAATAACAGGGGGTGTGGGTGAGTAGAGGGATGCCCTGGCCAGCAGTGGGAGTAGTAGGGGGCGGTGAGGCCTGCACGGGAGCCGGGAGCAGGCGGTCCCGCCGGTGCTGGGTTTGGCGGCTGGAGCAACACTACAAAAAAAAGACACATCCGTGACATTTTGGGCAGAACGAAATTTTTTTCTGTCATACATATGACACTTCTATGACGATAATTGTGACAAAAACCCGGTATCATCATAGATGTGGTGGGCTCCTACTTCTATGACAAAATATCATGATGTAAAATGGGCTTTTAGTCCGGGCGGGCCGGAGACGCAGCTGCATGATATTCTTTGGGCCGCCCATGATGGAAAAACCGTGGTAGAAGCGAGGGGAGGAAAATTTCGGGAGTTCTTGTTACGGTGGGAGGTCGGGGCCGAAGCGATGCTGCTTATCTCGCATACGCACGCTGCGTGTGTTTGCGGCGTTGGCTCTAATCAACCCGAAGCGAGGCATTGGGCTCTAATCGAACCCGAAGCGACAGATCGCAGCTACGTGTTATCGAACCCGAGCGATCGATCAATGGCTGTTAATCGAACCCGATCGAGCGATTCTTCACTCTCGCCGCTAATCAAGCCGATCAATGCTGCCTCTGGGATGAACAGTGAGAGTTGCGGGGGGGGGGGGGGATTGGATGAGCAGTGAGCGGTGGCGTTGCCTCTGGATGAACAGGACCTCGTGGTGTGGTGGAGGGCTGGATGAACACTAGACGGTGGTGGGGTGCCCGTGGAGGGGTGGTTGAACAGGACCCCGTGGTGTGGAGGGCTGGATGAACAGTAGACGATGGAGGGGTGCCCGTGGAGGGGTGGTTGAACAGGACCCCGTGGTGTGGAGGGCTGGATGAACAGTAGACGGTGTAGGGGTGGTTGAATAGTAGCTGGTGGAGTAGCACACGGTGGAGGCTGAATGAACAGGAGCCCGTGGAGGCTGGAGGAGGTCGACGGTAGCCCGTCGAGGCTGGAGGAGGTCGACGGTGGAGATGAATAGTATCCCGTTGAGTCCCGTTTTGCGGTACACTACACCCCTCCCGATGAACAGGACCCCCGTTTTGACCGTAGCTCTCCAACACAAGTCCGTTTCATCCGTTTTGCGGTACGCCACACCCCTCCCGATCAACAGGACCACCGTTTCAACCGTAGGAGGTCCGTTTCGTCCGTTTTGCGGTACGCCACACCCCTCCCGATCAACAGGACCCCCGTTTCGACCGTAGGAGGTCCGTTTCCTCCATTTTGCGGTACGCCAGACCCCTCACGATCAACATGACCCCATTCCGAACATAGTAGGTCTGTTTCTTCACAGCGGTACGCCAGCCTCGCTTCTTCGCTTTGTTCCATCCAAGCCCTCCCGATGAACACGACCACGCATTCTGTTCCGACCCAGCCGGTTGGCTCCCACGCGTTCCGTTGCCTCCCGATGAACACGACGATTCCGCTGTTTCCCATGAACACGACGTATTCCGTTGCCTCCCCATGAACACGACGATGACGATGTTTCTCCATTCCGACCCAGCCTTGTCAACGAGCCCTCGCCGTACGTATGCGCGAGTAGGCGTTCAAGACCCCGCCAGATGTACACATACGCGGGTCAGATTTTCTTTCTTGCACCCGGCCACGACGACGCGTGTACATGCTACGCGGCGCTTTCTACTACTTATTGCGGCGTGCCTCTACATCGACCAAGATATACGCACGTACGTCACGACCAGAATGACAACGCCACGCACGCTCGACCAGGTGGGTCCCGACCGCCGTGCACTTCCTTGCCTGCGAAGGTGTAGCTGGTGGGTCCTAGCAGTCAGGGGGCGAATCATTTTTTTGCCCGGACGCACTTCCTTGCATGCGAAGATGTAGCCGATGGGTCCCAGCAGTCAAGGGGGCGAATCGTTTTTTTTGCCCGGACGCACTTCCTTGTGTGTGAAGGTGTAGCTGGTGGGTCCCAGCAGTCAGGGGGGCGAATCATTTTTTTTGCCCGGACGCACTTCCTTGTGTGCGAAGATGAAGCTGGTGGGTCCCAGCAGTCAGGGGGAAACGTTTTTTCCGTGAAATACAGTGGCCCGTCCGGTGGGTCCCAGCTGTCAGGTGGAGGAATCATTATTTTCCGCGTAATAAGGAGGCACTTCCTTGCTGCAGCCGTGGACCCAGCTGTCAGCCTCTCCACGTACAGTCCACGTCCGATGGAAGTCGTTCCTTGACCACGTTGACCAGGCCGTGCCGAGGGCACCACGGCGGTGGACGACGACGAGGCCTAGGAAGGGGACGACGCGGAGCTGGGGAAGACGCGACAGTGGAAGCCCGCGCGGAGAGGAGTACGAGGTTCACCGTTGGCCAAGTGTGAGGTTGCCGCCGCCGCAGGCCTGGCCAGCGGTGGGAATAGTAGGGGCGGTGAGGCCTCCATGGCAGACTGCCGCCGCCACAGGAGGCAGGAGCATGCGGCACGACCGGCGCTGCTTTGGGCGGCTGGAGCAGGAAGACCAAAGGTTGAAGAAGCACTATGGCCGTTGGATGGACATCGTACGGTCACTGGAGCTAGAATCGTTCATATTGACTAAGTTGACAAAGCCCTCCGTCCCCGTCCACTTAGTTGGCCCACAAGTCATGCTCCCACTATGGTGGGTCCCAGCTAGCAGGGGGTATTCATTTTTTGTGCGTAATAAGGAGGCACTTCCTTGCGTGCAAAGATATAGCTGGTGGGTCTGACATGTTAGCGGGGGAACGTTTTTTTCATGAAATAAAGAGGCCCTTCCGGTGGGTCCCAGCTGTCAGGTGGAGGAATCATTATTTTGCGCGTACAGTCCACGGCCGATGGATGTCGTTCGTTGACCACGTTGACCAGGCCACGCCAAGAGCACCATGGCGGTGGACGACGGCGAGGCCTAGGAAGGGAATGACACAGAGCCAGGGAAGACTCGGCAATGGTTGCCCACGCGGTGGGGAGTACGAGGGTTTACTGGTGCGGCTGCCATCGTCGGCAAATAACAGGAGGTGTGGGTGAGTAGAGGAATGGCCTGGCCAGCAATGAAGTAGGGTGGGGCGGTGCGGCCTTTGCGGCAGCACAGCCGCCACGGAGGCGGAGCAGCAGTCCCACCGAGCTGGTTTGGGCGGTGGAGCAAGAAGATCAGATATTGAAGAAGAGCAGCCGTTGGATTAACATCCAACGGTCATCGCTGCTAGAATCGTTTAGGACTAAGTTGACAAAGCCAAAGTACACGCCAACCTAGTAGACCCACAAGTCAGCCTCCAAATCTGTCCCAAACAAAGATACAACCCAAATTTCTAGCCATATTCAAATTAATTTTAAATCTAAATATACCTTAATTTAAATTCAATGAAATTTTACCGCACAAAAACAATGAAATTAAAATATCAAAATCCGAAAGAAAACAGTATTTTGGAACTACTTGCCTGTTTGCTGTATTTTTCATTTTACAACCCATTTATTATTACTTATAGCCCATTTCTTATTACTTATAGCCCATTTTTGGGCAAAATGCATCCTCCTCGCCTTGAAAGATTTCGGCCAAAGTAGGCGTAGAAAAGCAAGTAGGCCTACGTTGGTTATTCTGCAAAAAAAATAGCTGGCTAGCCATTTTCAGAAAGGAAAAAAACAAACTAGGCTAGTCATGTGCTAAACATATGAAATAAAAGCCTGGGCTAGACGGGCCACGGGTCCCGCACGACCCAGTTGATACCATTCTCCGTCACGAAAAAACAAAATTACTGCGCGTGCTGCTGGGTCCCTACTGTCATCCTCACCATGTACAGTCATCTCCTTATTCCTCTCGGTTGTTGACCATGTTGACAACACCGGAGGGCGGCGCCGTGGCGAGCGAACCAAGGCGGAGGACGATGGTGAGGCCTCGGACGGGAACGAACAGGAGCAGGGGAAGATCACAACTAGCTGTGGGAGGCGGGAGCAGGTGGTCCCGTCGGCGCTGGTTTGGCTTTGGCGGCTCGAGGAAGAAGAGACTGAAGAAACGCGACAGACGTTGAATGTCAATCCAATGGTCAAGGTTGGCACAATCTTTTGTTGACTAAGCGGACACCAAGTAGCATACTTTTTTATATATAGGAAGAAAACTGCGAGGAAAATGCATTCGTCTGCCGTCCTCCTCACAGGGAACGTTCGCTACATAAGTGACTAGCACCCTTGGTTTTCAACCGAGAGGTCTTGGGTTTGAGTCCCAAGAACTCTTAATTTTGTCCTCCTTCCTTCCTCTCAAAAAAAAGGGAAAGAAAATCAAAGACTTGGGAAGGTGTACAGAACAAGCTAGTGTACTAGTAAAGAGACGTTGCCGAGTTTTAGAAAAAAGAAAGACGTGCTCCTGTAGCTGGTTCGAATCCAAACCTAGACTATGACTATATATGGTGCTATGCTACCGCAAGTAATGAAACCGACTTATCCAACGCTTGCTTCTCCTCTTCTCTACTTACTCGCTTAGCATCGAAGCTCGGCAAAGCAACCATGTTTGCTAGCTGCTCGTCCACCTGCTCTTGAAGCAGCAACAACCAGATATGCGCCAAGTCTCCACCCGTACCATCGCTGTGGGTCTCATCACACCCCGCCGACACAAGACCGCAGCCGATTGCTCATCGCAACCCGCTGCCGTTGGTGTGGTGCCACTTGCTGCAAATCACGCAGTCATCCGTCGCGCCTCAACCACAATCCGCAACCCTGGCCGAGTCTTCTACAAATGCCCGAATCATGGGGTAATAATATGTTTAAGTGTTGTTCGCTGCTTTCAGTTGCTGATTTTTTAATAGTTTGGTTGATGATCTTCCAATTTGATTAAATGTAAAAGGGAAGATTCGTGTGATTTGTATTTCGGAAGTTGCTGATGTGGGGAATGCAACTATGCTGATTATTTGGTTAGCCGAGGAATCCCAATACCAGCAGGTTGGGGTGTTGGACAAGTAACTGAAGGAACGGCAGAAGAGGAAGATGCATAGAAGAAGGTTAAAGATGCAGTTCCTCTGATCATGGCCAAGCAACAGCTGCTGAACGACATTGACAACAATGAGGAGATGAAAGAGCTTGTGAAGATAATGGGAAAAATCGATGTGCTTTGTAGGATGATTGTCTCTTTATTTGCAGTGTATGTTGCACTCGTGATGTATTCAGTGGCTACGACATGAGCACTTTGCTGAAACTAGTAATGAATGAAACCTGTGTAGCAGGCTGGGCGTAGTGTTGTGAACATCTAATGATTTCTATTAACGGAAATCAGGGGGTATCCCCTTTTGCTCATATAAATAAATAAATAGCAGAGGCCCTGTCGTGTCAGCTTTGTTCTCATTCGACGACGTCGAGCAAATTGTAGTCCAACAGCAAACTATGTCATCAAATTCAAGTTTCACAGCCAAATTTGAGTACAACTAAACAGCAATGTCATCATGTTTTAGTTGTCATACAATCACCAAACACAAATCAGCATACATAACAAGTGATGTTCTCGCAGCAAAATACTAAACAACATGTTCATCAGGTTTCAGTTGTCATAGCAAACACAATTTCACATAGTAGATAAAAAACGTCTTCTGACAGGAAAATACGACAAAAGCAATGTAATCATCATCCGCAGCAGCAGCGTCAACATCTTCACCATGTGTATCAGTCTGAATCATAATTCCCCACGGTGTCATCTTCTTCTTCGTCCTCAACGTCCTCGAACGTTGGCTTCTTCTTGATCAACTCTTGTATGTCCACAGCACGACATGCAATCTTTTCGCCGGCGTCATTGACGTGATGGTTCTTAAAGATATTAGGAACATCTGTGTTATCTTATACATCAGGAGCAGTGTAAGCATCATCTTGTTGTGCAACTTCATTAAACGAATTCCTCTACTCAAACCTTTGCAATACTCTCCAGTCATCGCTACGTGCAAATGTGTCTTCCAAGAAAAATATCTGTGTTGCTTGATTTGCCAAAATAAAAGGCTCGTTGGTGCGGTGCGCCGCCTTGACATTGATGGATTTGAAATAATCATCAGCTCGGGTTTTGCGATCTGGAAAACAGGTTATACCAATGACAAGACAATGAACCACACACCGATGATCCTTGAAATCGAGATATATCGCAAGCTGAACAATGTACATTATGTTAGCATACATTTCAGTTGTCTCTTTGTCATACGATCAGTGCTCATGATGGCACTGTTTTGTGTCTTCCTGCCTTCGTCTCGTGCAAGGGTGTTGTAGCGCACATCTCCAACAATGCAAGATTCATAATGCCTTACCCGAGTATCACGACCCATTGCTAGTGAGTAAAGGGCATCATCAACTGCCTGCCCATCCTCCCGCATCTTCTTAACCTATGGTTAGAAAATAGACAAGCTGATCATCTTATGTACTCAATATATTAAAAAACTGACAGTGCACTTCAAAAGGTTACATGGTTCTTGAAACATTTCGCAAATCCTGCCATAACCAGTTTGTCAATGTTTCCTTGATTTTGCGGCAGTAACTCCTCTTTGTAGATGCTGCACAACATAGTGATCGCATCAAACATCTAAATATAAAAGAATGTGTTACAAGTTTAGTAGATTACGATGTATAAGCTGCAGTACTGCACTTACTTGATATAAGGTAGTATCTCAGGACAGTTATTCAACACATACCAAACCATTTTGTCCAAATCTTTAGGTTTGTCCTCTTGTCGACTCTTTCCTGTAACTCGAAATAAATAATCGAAAACATTGAGCCCGGGATTGTCTTCACCCACCTCTTTGCTAAGCTGATCAGCTGTTTCAATGTACTTTGAGCAGAATGTCAACGCTTCTGTAGCAATGTAGGCCTCTGCAATGGAACCCTCGGGTCTAGCTCGTTCCTAACATAGCCCTTGAAAGTGCCTAGCCGCCTTTCAATAGGGTACATCCAGCCATCTGATGGACCTCTAAGTAGTGCCTCATCGGGTAGATGAATAGCCAAATGCACCATCACATCAAAGAAGGCTGGATGATATATCTTCTCAAGGTCGCATAGGATAGTTGGTATCTTGTCTCTAAGGCGCCCAAAGCATCTATCCTGATATTCCTACTGCAGAGTTCCTCAAGAATTGTCCCAACTCTGCAATCTGCTCAGTATAAGTCGAGTATGCCCAATCCTCTAAGGATAACAGGTAAAACCCTTTGAAGTAGGGCGTGGCAGTCATGAGTTTTCAACCCTTGTACCTTGTTTCCATCTCTGACCGACTCTCCTTTCGGGGTTGGAAGCAAATCCATGTGGGAATCTCACGTGACAGGACCTCGCAGAATTCTTTTCTTTTACCTTGTCCAAGACGCATCACAGCTGGTGCCATATCCCGTGGTTTACCTTCATCTTGCACTGCAAATCCTTTTCGATACCAGTGTGTCAAATCAATCCTAGATTTTAAGGTATCTTTCATCTTGCCTTCAATATTAAGAAGTGTGCCGATAATCTTTGTCACATATATTTTCTCGATGTGCATCACATCAAGATTATGCCGTAGATCCAAATCTTTCCAATACTCCAAGTCCCACAAAGTGGACCTGCGGGTAAACAATAATCTCTCTTCTACCCTGCCACGCTTCCTTTTCCCGCTACCATTACCAGGATGGTTTCCTGGTGTAATATTCCTGACCTTCTCTAATTCCACTTGCAACTCATCGGCAGTGAGCCTCTTTGGCACATCATGGTTTTCATGCTTTGCATTGAACACATGTCTTTGGTATTTTCTGGGATGCGGCTTGTCCTTGGCAAGGAAATGGCGGTGTCCAATGTAACAGATCTTGCTAAGTATTGCGTATGACAGCGGACCTGGTATGCTAATTATAACAGCACGCAGAAAGAAATCAGCTGGTGGGCTGCTATATAGGTCTCGAGTGAGAACTTCCATAGCTGTTGAAGTTCCTCCACAAGAGGCTCCATGAACAAATCAAAATCCTTTCCAGGACTTTTTGGACCTGGGATGAGCAAGGCCATCATGTTGTAAGGGATAACAAGCACTGGCCACATGCTATATGTGGCGCTCTGGTGGCCAAATGGGTTAAATCCATCTGAAGCTAAGCCAAGTCTAATGTTTCTCGGGTCAGTAACAAACTCTTTGTGTTTATCATTGAAGCTTTTCCACTCACTACCATGAGGTGGATGGCTCATTACATTCTGATCTCTGTACTCCTGGTTCCTAGAAAGCCACAGTACATCCTCTCTTGTTTCAGCATCATGAAACAACCTCTGCAATCTTGGTGTAACTAGAAAATGTCTCAGAACATTATGAGGAATCCTCTTCACAGCATCGCCATCTTTCCATCTTGATGATTTGCATTTCGGGCATTCACTTAAGTTGGCATAATCCTTCCGGAACAGAACACAATTATTCTTACAAACATGGATCATATCATATCCAATTCCAACTGCACGAAGGAAATTCTTCATTTTACTGTAGGTGTGTGGCAGCTCAGACACATTTGGGAAAGATTCGCGGAAAGCAGCCAACATTGCATCGAATGATTTGTTGGTCATCCGCTCAGATGTCTTCACCTGAAGAAAGGTGACCATAGCTGAGAATACTGACAGCTTATTTCACGGGTGACAACAACGTTGCATTGTTCCAACATGCGGGCCCACCATTTTTCTTCTGCAGGTGAAAGTTCACGGAATGCACGAGCATTTCGTAGCATTGTTTCAATGTTGGTCAAACTCACTGGCTCTGCCACCACCACCTCCTCCTCCTCTTCCACCTAAGCATCAGGCAGATCAAGATGGTGATCTGCTGCTTCCACGTAGTCAATAACATTGATGTTCACTGCTTCACCATGATGAACCCACCTAGTATATGTGACCGACATCCCATACAAGTGTAGATGATTTTGCACAGTCGATTGGGGTCTTGTAACTAAATTCATACAACTGCTACACGGGCAGAGCATATCTGATTTCGGACCACCGTACTCAGCTCTGATAAAGTTCATGAAGTTTTCAACCCCCTCGACATATGCAGCGGAGAATCTTCGAACAGAAGTTATCCAAGTCCTGTCCATCTGTTAGACATACAAATTAGTTCTTCTACTAGATATTACAGGAAAAACATATATGCTTTTTTATGAAGTCCAGAAAAAAATATCTAGGTCGATGTCTAAAGCTATGGCAAGATATTTGGACGAGCAGATCTAAGTAACGAAATATATGTAAAGCTAATTCAGCAAACAGATTTGAGTGCCAAATTATGGCAGGCTATTTCAGCAGTCAATGAGGCCGAGCACACAGCCATCAAACTATCGAACTCCATCGCAGCAACAAAGATCGAGTATAAAACGGTGTAGAGCTATTTCACCTAACAGATTGGCTACTAGACCATGGCAATCTACGTCACAATAAATATTTGGCAGGATATTTTAGCAACTAATTGGCCTTGGCATGCCATCTCAGCTAAGCAGACTGAGTGCAGAACAGGGCAAGGAAGCTTCTTAAGCAGATCATATTGACAGTAAACTACTTCGGCAAATAGTGAGATTAACAGCGTCTAGCAGCTAACATTCAGCGCTACACCGACATGAACGGGGCCTCAGTCTAGAATGCACGTACAGTGGGAGAAGCTGACCGCCGTGCGTCTCCACACGAACGTCGCCAGTGGTGGCGGCGCTGACCGCCATGTGCCTCCACAAGAACGTAGCCAGAGGTGGCGGCGCGGCTAGAGGACGGCAGTCTACGAGAGCGTACTGTGGGAGCGAGAGGATCGCCGAACCGCGGTGCCGACGTATCGGCGGGGCGGGGAGGTCGGCTTTGGCGGAGCGAATGGAGTGGAGGGGACAGGGGAGGGGTTTGGGGAATATTATTGGCTAGTTGACCGAAGGGCGGTTGACTCGGATTTGGGGGGAATTTTTGGGTGAGGGGGGGAGGATTTTCGCACGGTGGGCGGGGGGAGTTTGGCGCATGGTCGGTTTCTCCAAGTGCAGTCCCACGTGTCGGTGAAGAGAGCAAGCGAAGCGTTCCGCTTGTGTGAGCCGTGTGCAGGACCGAGCGTGTATGGGGTGCAAGCGACGCGACAGAGTCTTGTGAGTGTACCGCTTTTTTCCTTTTAAACTAGGTGCTTCGCCCCTCAAAAAAATTGTTGCTTCACGCGATCCATCGATACTACTACTAGGAATCCGTAATCCCGACTAAAACGGCGCGGCCGGGTCTTTTCCCGCGCGATATGCTAGGAGGTTGGCTTAGTTGGGTTTTTTAGGACGAGTAATGCTACACCTACGTAATCCCAGTTATGTAATTAACGTAATGTGAAATGTGTGAGCTGTTGACTGTAGATTGGGGGGAGGGAGGGGCCCACCACCATGAAAATCAGTGGAGGCGAGAGAGAGGCAATTTATGTTAACCCTTTCGTAGGTTCCCGTAGATGTAGAAAGATGTGAAATGCAGGAATGTGTAGTGGACGTACTATTGGAGTGCCTAAGATAATTTGTGTATGTATAGACCCTATGTGTTAATTTTACTTCGCATGTTAGATTTGTCTCGGTTCAATAAAAAGAAGAGTTGGTGATGATGGTGTGCCTGTCATCCTGCAATATAGGCCGTCCGATCTATATCTAACGGATAGGAAGGAAACTATGAAAATTTACCCGCACTCCTCTCCACATTTGCAGATAAGGCTTTCCCTCGTTCATCCTTTTCTCCCACAAGATCTTGATCTTCCGTGCAATGCACGGGCATCTTGCTAGTACTCCTACAATATGTATATTATTGTGAAAGTTCATATACACCGGCCGAGATTAATGCAAACATGGCAGATTTTCATTACATTTCAAACTTTTATAGGACAGAAAAATAAAAGAAACCCGACCCTGAACATATTCTACGGCGGCGACGGACGTCCTCCATCTACGATATCTATGTATGGGGGCGGAGTTCAAGACCCGTGAAGTGAAGGTGCGGTCTCCGGCGAGGAAGAGTAGAACACGGGATACGGACCGGCCAATTGGCACACCATGCCCTGCCGCCTCCCATGCCCTACTCATCCTCGGAGGAGTTCCTGACCTCGGCGGTGCCGGATGTGGGACGGCGGCAAGTAGGACGCGTGGCTGATGGTGCTCCCATCGTTGGCCGCCAGCGTGGAGACCGCTTGTGCGGTCGCGTCCGCGTGCGGCTACGCCGCTATTGCGTCGCGAGAGGCGACTTGAGCGAGGGCGGCGACCTCGAGCTTCATCCCCAAAGACAAGCTCTCCTGCAGAGCGTTCGCACTTGCGGTCATGGCGGATGTCGTGCCAGGTAGGAGGACGATGCGCTATGGTATGGAGGTTAGCTGGGCGTTGCCGCTTTAAGTAGTGCATTCCGGTGAGGCCAAGCGTCCGGGTGCGTCATTAAGTCGCCGGAGTTGGTTCCTCGGGCACCGAGCCTCTTAACGACGACATCTGAGCGGACGGCATGAATGCGGCAGCTGGCGCCGGCTGGGAACGCACGCGACGGCGCGAGGGACGAGGTTTTGGTGTGCGGGGTAGTCAGCTACGGTCGTGGCAACGTTGGAGATGCCCTTTGCTCACATGCGATCCCCGCATGTCATTGAAAAAGCAAGACGACCCGGCATGGTCTCAGGTCCAGAGGATGCAGTTGGCCGCGCTACACCACTCCGCGGATGCGTCGCGGCGCCCCGTGCATCCTCGACGAGCCGGGTGTTGGGGTGTGTTTGGATTGTGGCCAAAGTGCACCTTACCAAAAATTTTGTCATGAACCAAATATTGGTCTTTGTTTGGATGGTTGCCATTTTTTTGGCATGCCAATGAACTCTAGCTAACTCTAGTTCATTTTTCTTGCCAATGTCGGCCAAATCATGGTCAACCAATACCTCAATCAAAATTTTGGTCATGACCCAAAGATTGGTCTTTGTTTGGATGGTTGCCATTTCTTTGGCATGCCAATGAACTCTAGCCAACTCTAGTTCATTTTTCTTGCCAATGTCAGCCAAATCATGGGCAACCAATACCTCAACCAAAATTTTGGCTACCCAATGCTTTGATGGGGCAACCTTGGGCACAAACCAAACATACCGTTGGTCGTGCCACAGCACTAACGCCACCCTCGGCACACTGAAACCGACCGTGTCTAGCGACGATATGAGCGTGTCGCTCACCGTGTCCAGAGGCGGTGCTGGAGCTGCGCCCTGTTGTTGGCCCCAACGACCCACATGAATGGTTGTCTGTGGCGAGGAGGTCGTGGGCCAGCTCCTCCATTGGACTAGTCTGCGCTACGTCGTCCCGACGGGTGTGCCCCACATGTCGGTTTCCCTGTTTTCCCGGCCATATTCGAGCGTCAGTGCTCCGCGTTGCGCATTAGGACTTTCACTATATAGGCCAAGCGAGACAACTTATTGTTTATTTGAGCCGTTCAAGTATAATCATGTGGAATTTGCTTATTTCTCATTCCTCTCCAACCCTCTTCCCCATCGATCATGTCGCCCTCCAGTCGAGTCCATCCTCCCGCATGCCTCATTTGAACATTCCGTCGAGTATCATTCGCATGTACCCACCCTAGTCCTCTTTCAATAGATCTCCGGACCCCGAGATGAAATCGAGAGGGAACGAGTGGGGGCACGTGATACCTAAGGCGGATTCAAAATTTTGAACCGGTGATCATAGCATCCGCAAATCATATATAATGGGTATTCAATGTTCGTTTCGTTTTTGAACGTACAATATACTCCCTCCTATCCTTTCTAGTTTACATATAAGTTTTATATGTAGTCAAAGTATCTCTACTTTGATCAAAAAGGTATCAACATTCAACAACGCCCAATCAATATTGTTAGATTAAAGACGTACTCTAGATTTGTACTCGAGATGGTTTCCAATTTGACTATTGACAAGATTAATAGTACATGAGATGTATAATGTGAAAATTATAACATTGGAAACTCCTTTCACATACGAATTTGACCGTATGCTTTGTGTAAGTTGCATGTCATATATTATTACTCTAACATTTGGCCAAAGTTAGCCTCGAAAAACGCATTAGACCTTGTATGCTTTGTGTAAGTTGCATGTCATATATTATTACTCTAACATTTGTGTAAGTTGCATGTCATATATTATTACTCTAACATTTGGTCAAAGTAGTATAGTGGAAGTGGATCCTCTGACGTAGGTATCCTGCCTTACCCTGCCTTTCGGTCACTTCTTGGCGGACCCCATGCTTGCTAGGCCCGCATGTCGGTTACTCAATGGGTTCGAACACGTCCAGGATCCTCATCAGTAGTATCTCCCTCTGTTTTTATTTACTCCGCATAAAATAGAGGGAGTGGTGGTATAATAAATGACGCAGGCGAGGGAGGGAGGGACATCGGTTTGCTCTCAAGCTGCGGTCCCACAAGCGCAGCTTAAAAACGCAAGACAAGCGTTCCATTCGGTGAGTGACGTGGAGGGTCCAGCGTGCCGGGCTGCAACGCGCACGCGACAAGAGCGATGTACAGTCAAAACCGATTGACCGGTCGTCACCGGAACCACTATTGACACCAGAACCTTCGCTGCTCGGCCTACGCCAGCCACTGCCCTAAAACCATGCTACCTCTTGAGCACTGCGTTGGATTTCCCCGAAGAGGAGAGGATGATGCAGCAAAGTAGCGTAAGTATTTCCCTCAGTTTTTGAGAACCAAGGTATCATTCTAGTAGGAGGCCACGCGCGAGTCCCTTGTACATACAAAAAGCGAATAGCTCCTCGCAATCAACGCGATTAGGGGTTGTCAATCCCTTCACGGTCACTTACGAGAGTGAGATCTGATAGAGATGGTAGATAATATTTTTGGTATTTTTTATATAAAGATGCAAGGTAAAATAAAATGCAAAAGTAAAAGCAAAGCAATAATAAAGTGATTGGAGATTGATATGATGATAATAGACCCGGGGGCCATAGATTTCACTAGTGGCTGCTCTCAAGAGCATAAGTATTTCTACAGTGGGTGAAAAAAATTACTATTGAGCAATTGACAGAATTGAGCATAGTTATGAGAATATCTAGGTATGATCATGTATATAGGCATCACGTCCGAGACAAGTAGACCGACTCCTGCCTGCATCTACTACTATTGCTCCACTCATCGACCGCTATCCAGCATGCATCTAGAGTATTAAGTTAATGAAAAAAGAGTAACGCCTTAAGCAAGATGACATGATGTAGAGGATAAATTCATGCAATATGATATAAACCCCATCTTGTTATCCTCGATGGCAACAATACAATCGTGCCTTGCTGCCCCTCATCACCGAGAAAGGACACCGCAAGATTGAACCCAAAGCTAAGCACTTCTCCCATTGCAAAAAAAAAACCAATCTAGTAGGCCAAACCAAACTGATAATTCGAAGAGACTTGCAAAGATAACCAATCATACATAAAAGAATTTAGAGAAGATTCAAATATTGTTCATAGATAAACTTGATCACAAACCCACAATTCATCGGTCTCAACAAACACACCGCAAAAAGAAGATTACATCGAATAAATCTCCAAGAGAGAGGGGGAGAACATTGTATTGAGATTCAAAAAGAGAGAAGAAGCCATCTATCTACTAACTATGGACCCGAAGGTCTGAGGTAAACTACTCACACTTCATCGGAGGGGCTATGGTGATGATGTAGAAGCCCTCCATGGTGGATTCCCCTTCCGGGGGAGCTCCGGAACAGGCCGCAAGATGGGATCTCGTGGATATAGAAAGTTGTTGCGGTGGAATTAGGTTTTGGCTCCGTGTCGATCGTTTGGGAAGTGCGTAGGTATATATAGGAGGAAGGAGTACGTCGGTGGAGCTTCGAGGGGCCCACGAGGCTGGGGGCGCGCCCTCCACCCTCGTGACCACCTCGTGGCTTTCTTGACGGAGGGTCCAAGTCTCCTGGATCTTATCTGATGAGCAAATCACGTTCCCGAAGGTTTCATTCCGTTTGGATTCCGTTTGATATTCCGTTTCTTCGAAACACTGAAATAGGCAAAAAAAATAGCAATTCTGGGCTGGGCCTCCGGTTAATAGGTTAGTCCCAAAAGTAATATAAAAGTGGAAAATAAAGCCCAATACGGTCCAAAACAGTAGATATTATAGCATGGAGCAATCAAAAATTATAGATACGTTGGAGACGTATCAGGCATCCCCAAGCTTAACTCCTGCTCGTCCTCGAGTAGGTAAATGATAAAAAGAGAATTTTTGATGCGGTGTGCTACTTGGCATAATTTCAATGTACATCTTCTTAATTGTGGTATGAATATTCAGATCCGAAAGATTCAAGACAAAAGTTCATATTGACATAAAAATAATAATACTTCAAGCATACTAACTAAGCAATTATGTCTTTTCAAAATAACATGGCCAAAGAAAGTTCATCCCTACAAAATCATATAGTTTAGTCATGCTCCATTTTCGTCACACAAGAATGCTCTCATCATGCACAACTTCGATGACCAGCCAAGTAATTGTTTCATACTTTAGTAATCTTAAACTTTATAAACTTTCACGCAATACATGAGCGTGAGCCATGGATATAGCACTATGGGTGGAATAGAATATACTGATGGGGGTTATGTGGAGAAGACAAAAAAGGAGAAAGTCTCACATCAACGAGGCTAACCAATGGGCTATGGAGATGCCCATCGATTGATGTTAATGCAAGGATTAGGGATTGCCATGCAACGGATGCACTAGAGCTATAAATGAATGAAAGCTCAACAAAAGAAACTAAGTGGGTGTGCATCCAACTTGCTTGCTCACGAAGACCTAGGGCACTTGAGGAGGCCCATTGTTGGAATATACAAGCAAAGTTCTATAAAGAAAAATTCCCACTAGTATATAAAAGTGACAAAACAAGAGACTCTCTATCATGAAGATTATGGTGCTACTTGGAAGTACAAGTGTGGAAAAAAGGATAGTAGCATTGCCCCTTTTTATTTCTTTTTTTTGGCCTTCTCTTTTTTTTATTTGGCCTTTTTTTTGGGACAATGATCTATTAAATGATGATCATCACATTTCTATTTATTTACAACTCAATTATTACAACTCGATACTAGAACAAAGTATGACTCTATATGAATGCCTCCGACGGTGTACCGGGATATGCAATGAACCAAGAGTGACATGTATGAAGAATTATGAACGGTGGCTTTGCCACAAATACTATGTCAACTACATGATCATGCTAGCAATATGACAATGACGAATGTGTCATGATGAATGGAATGGTGGAAGGTTGCATGGCAATATATCTCGGAATGGCTATGGAAATGCCATAATAGGTAGGTATGGTGGCTGTTTTGAGGAAGATATAAGGAGGTTTATGTGTGAAAGAGTGTATCATATCACGGGGTTTGGATGCACCGTGAAGTTTGCACCAACTCTCAACGTGAGAAAGGGCAATGCATCAAGAGGCTAGCAATGATGGAAGGGTGAGAGTGCGTATAATCCATGGACTCAACATTAGTCATAAAGAACTCATATACTTATTGCAAAAATCTACAAGCCATCAAAAACCAAAGTACTACACGCATGCTCCTAGGGGGATAGATTGGTAGGAAAAGACCATCGCTCGTCCCCGACCGCCACTCATAAGGAGGACAATCAAATAACACCTCATGTTTGAAATTTGTTACATAACTTTTACCATACATGCATGCTACGGGACTTGCAAACTTCAACACAAGCATTTCTCAAATTCACAACTACTCAACTAGCACGACTTTGATATTATCACCTCCATATCTCAAAACAATTATCAAGCATCAAACTTTACTTAGTATTCAACGCACTCAAAAGAAAGTTTTACAAATCTTGAATACCAAGCATATTATTATTATTAAGAAAATTACCATGCTATTAAGACTCTAAAAATAATCTAAGTGAAGCATGAGAGATCAATAGTTTCTATAAAACAAATCCACCACCGTGCTCTAAAAGATATAAGTGAAGCACTAGAGCAAAACTATAAAGCTCAAAAGATATAAGTGAAGCACATAGAGTATTCTAACAAATTCCAATTCATGTATGGCTCTCTCAAAAGGTGTGTACAGCAAGGATGATTGTGGTAAACTAAAAGGCAAAGACTGAAATCATACAAGACGCTCCAAGCAAAACACATATCATGTGGTGAATAAAAATATAGCTCCAAGTAAAATTACCGATGGAAGTAGACGAAAGAGGGGATGCCTTCCGGGGCATCCCCAAGCTTTGACTTTTTGGTGTCCTTGGATTATATTGTGGGTGCCATGGGCATCCCCAAGCTTAGGCTCTTGCCACTCCTTGTTCCATAATCCATCAAAAGATTTCACCCAAAACTTGAAAACTTCACAACACAAAACTCAACAGAAATCTCATGAGCTCCGTTAGCGAAAGAAAACAAAAGACCACTTCAAGGTACTGTTATGAAATCATTATTTATTTATATTGGTGTTAAACCTACTGTATTCCAACTTCTCTATGGTTCATAAACTATTTTACTAGCCATAGATTAATCAAAATAAGCAAACAACACACGAAAAACAGAATCTGCCAAAAACAGAACAGTCTGTAGTAATCTGAAACTAACGCAAACTTCTGGAACTCCAAAAAATCAGCAAAAATAGGAAGACCTAGGCAATTTATTTATTTATAAGAAGCAATTGGAATCACTATTTTATCTCGTTATGGTGCATTTTAATAATTGTTTTCGTGAACAGAAAGTTTCTGGAAATTACAGCAAGATCAAATAACTATCATCCAAGAAGATCCTATAGGTTTAACTTGGCGCAAACACTAATTAAAAGATAAAACCACATCTAAACAGAAGGTAGATGGATTATTTATTACTAAGCAGCAAGGAAAAATATTGGGTTGTCTCCCAACAAGCGATTTTCTTTAAAGCCTTTTTAGCTAGGCATTGAGATTTCAATGATGCTCACAAGAAAGACAAGAATTGAGGCACGAAGAGAGCATCATAAAACATGTGACAAACACACTTAAGTCTAACATACTTCCTATGCATAGGCATATTATAGGCAAACAAATTATCGTAGCAAGCAAAAACTAGCATATGCAAGGAAGCGGAAAGAAACAATAGCAATCTAAACATAACGAGAGGTAATTTATTATCATGAAAATTTCTACGACCATATTTTCCTCTCTCATAATAATTACATGTGGGATCATAAGCAAATTCAACAAAATAGCTATCCCATAAAATATTTTCAACACAATCCACATGCATGCAAAGTTGACACTCTTCCAAAATAGTGGGATTAACATTAAGTAAAGTCATGACCTCTCCAAACCCACTTTCAATATTGTTGCAAACAATATTATCAATCTCATATTCATCATGGGGATTAAATAAATTTTCAAGATCATAAGAAGAATCACCCCAATCATGATCATTGCAACAAGTAGTAGACATAGCAAAACTAGCATCCCCAAGCTTAGGGTTTTGCATATTATTAGCACAATTGACATCAAGAGAATTTGTAGTAAAATCACTGAAATCATGCTTTTCATTGAGGGAACTATCAAGCATGGGTGCAATAGCAACAATCTCATTTTTAACATAAGGAACTATAGCAAATTCATCTTCATAAATATTGGCATCATGGCCACAAGAATAGAAAGCATCATGTTCATCAAGGGATATTTCAATCAAATCATTGGAATCATCATTATCTATTGATTCATGCATATCATTATTTTCTTCCGAAGCAACGGTCATTCTCTCAATAAATTCTTTGACACAGACATTATGAGCATAGTTTTCATAGCAATATTTAAGTATGTCAAAATTTTCAGATTCGTAGAGAGTAATATGATACTTTTCAATCAAAGAAGCAACTTCATAAGCACCCTTAAAAGCAACAAATTCTTCAATTTGTTCGATATCATAGTAACTATAAACACCCTTTGCATAAGAAGATAAAATTTAATTATCATTAAACTCATATAGGTAGGGAAGGTGTTTTTTAGGGTTCTTAGAGCAACAAGTAAAATCACAAGTTTCACAAAGATTCCAAGCATAACACAGCAATCTGTTTATTTGACTCCATAAGAGTTTCCCTTTTTCAGACAAACGGTGACGCACAAAATGAGCATGCTCATCTAAATATTTCCCATCAACTAGGCTAGTTGGGGTTTTGGCACGAGGCGCATAAGGATCGAAGATGATCCAAGTAGAAAAATTTAAGTGGATTCATATAAATAGATTTTTAGCAAGCAAAGATGCAAGCAAATTGAAGGCACGTGGTAACACGAGCAAACAGAAGGACGAACGGAAGAGGGGCGAACAGAAAAGAGAGGGCGAATAAAATAGCAAGGGTGAAGTGGGGGAGAGGAAAACAAGAGGCAAATGGCAAATAATGTAATGCGGGAGATAAGGGATTGTGATGGGTACTTGGTATGTTGACTTCTGCCCCGGCAACGGCGCCAGAAATTCTTCTTGGTACCTCTTGAGCACTGCGTTGGATTTCCCCGAAGAGGAGAGGATGATGCAGCAAAGTAGCGTAAGTATTTCCCTCAGTTTTTGAGAACCAAGGTATCAATCTAGTAGGAGGCCAGGCGCGAGTCCCTTGTACCTACACAAAGCGAATAGCTCCTTGCAACCAACGCGATTAGGGCTTGTCAATCCCTTCACAGTCACTTACGAGGGTGAGATCTGATAGAGATGATAGATACTATTTTTGGTATTTTTGATATAAATATGTAAGGTAAAATAAAAGGCAAAAGTAAAAGAAAAGCAATAATAAAGTGATTGGAGATTGATATGATGAGAATAGACCCGGGGGCCATAGATTTCACTAGTGGCTTCTCTCAAAGAGCATAAGTATTTCTACGGTGGGTGAACAAATTACTGTTGAGCAATTGACAGAATTGAGCATAGTTATGAGAATATCTAGGTATGATCATGTATATAGGCATCACGTCCGAGAAAAGTAGATCGACTCCTGCTTGCATCTACTACTATTACTCCACTCATCGACCGCTATCCAAAGCATGCATCTAGAGTATTAAGTTAATGAAAGCAGAGTAGCGCCTTAAGCAAGATGACAAGATGTAGAGGATAAATTCATGCAATATGATATAAACCCCATCTTGTTATCCTCGATGGCAACAATACAATCGTGCCTTGCTGCCCCTCATCCTTTGGGAAAGGACACGCAAGATTGAACCCAAAGCTAAGCACTTCTCCCATTGAAAGAAAAACCAATCTAGTAGGCCAAACCAAACTGATAATTGAAGAGACTTGCAAAGATAACCAATCATACATAAAAGAATTCAGAGAAGATTCAAATATTGTTCAGTAGATAAACTTGATCATAAACCCACAATTCATCGGTCTCAACAAACACACCGCAAAAAGAAGATTACATCGAATAGATCTCCGAGAGAGGGGAGAACATTGTATTAAAATCCAAAAAGAGAGAAGAAGCCATCTAGCCACTAACTATGGACCGAAGGTCTGAAGTAAACTACTCACACTTCATCGGAGGGCTATGGTGATGATGTAGAAGCCCTCCATGGTGGATTCCCCTTCCGTGAGCTCGAACAGGCCCCAAGATGGGATCTCGTGGATCTGTAAAGTTGCGGCGGTGGAATTAGGTTTTGGCTCCGTGTCGATCGTTTGAAGTGCGAGGTATATATAGCAGGAACGAGTATGTCGGTGGAGCTTGAGGGCCCACGAGGCAGGGGGCGCCCTAGGGGGGGCACCCTCCACCCTCGTGACCGCCTCGTGGCTTTCTTGACGGAGGGTCCAAGTCTCCTGGATCTTATCTGATGAGCAAATCACGTTCCCGAAGGTTTCATTCCGTTTGGACTCCGTTTGATATTCCGTTTCTTCGAAACACTGAAATAGGCAAAAAAAAAACAGCAATTTTGGGCTGGGCCTCCGGTTAATAGGTTAGTCCCAAAAGTAATATGAAAGTGGAAAATAAAGCCCAATATGGTCCAAAACAGTAGATAATATAGCATGGAGCAATCAAAAATTATAGATACGTTGGAGGCGTATCAAACCATACCAAATCTTCAGCCCATTCCCCCACCTTTCGATCCCCTAGCCCGCATCAAGCGAACCCTAGTTCACCGGAAAGACATGGTGCACCGCAAGATCACTTACTACAAGATGCTGACGCCGGAGCGCCGCGCAGAAATCGCGGCGGCGGTCGGCGCCACAGACCTCCGTTCCCAAGCTCGCTTTGTGGCGGGCCAATCCCCGAGTTGTCTGGAGCCAAACTACGAGGAGGAAGCCGATCCAATGTTCATGGCGGAGGTCACGGCGCAGAAGGCCCCCGATGGGTATGAGACGATGGACGTCGACTTCGTGCCGGCGTCCGAGTCCCCCATGGTGCAGGCGGATCAGCGGTTCAACATGGCGATACTAAAGGAGGACCGGGAGGCAGAGGCTCAACTCGACGCGGAGCGCGCGCATGCCGCTGCCATCGAGGCTCTCCTGCAAGCGGAACCGGATGTCGTGGATGTGAACCGGGCGGCGGAGGCTCAACTTGAGGCGGAGCGCGTGGATGCCGCTGCCATCGAGGCCCTCTTGCAGGCGGAACCGGACGTCCTGGACTTGAACCGGGAGGCAGAGGCTCGACTCGACGCAGAGCGCGCGGATGCCGCTCTCATCGACGCCCTCCTACAGGCGGAACCGGACGCCCTGGACTTGAACCGGGCGGCGGAGGTTCGACTCGACGCGGAGCGCGCGAATGCCGCTGCCATCGTGGCACTCCTGCAGGCGGAACCGGACGTCCTCGACTTGAACCGGGCTGTGCTCTCATCCGTGCAGAGCGCCCGCACGCTCCGCTTGAACGAGTAGCTGGAGGCCGAGGACAACCACGGTGCGGAGACACACGTCGGCTGGTTCGCGCCGGCAGCCAAAGACGACGAGGCCGTCTCTTTCTGCGAGCAGTGATAGTTTTTCTTTATGTTGTTATTTTTATGGATCTTTTGCTGTGTAAAAACATAAATTTGTTATGCAAGTCGCCTGACTTGGGTCAGTCTACCATTTCAGGCGATTGGATGAATATCCTACGTCTCCTAACCCTTCTTTCCTTCTTCCTCACCTCTTCTTCTTCCCCAGACAGACCACCTTGACGGGCAGACGTATACTCCCCAACATGCGGTTGGATAAACATACTCTATGAACGAAAATTATGTGTCAGCGATAGGATGGCTGAGTTTGGTTTGTTCACATGTGACAGCACGTGTCAGTGAGGGTGAGTTCCCTTGGTTGGGTTTGAGGCGTGCAGGAGCGACTGTGTGAGGGTGCGGTGCGACCATGGCGTGCAGGAGCGACCGTGTGAGGTGCGGTGCAACCGCTGACAATCGTCATAAGTGTACCTCCTTATCATTTTGAAAACTTTAGGCAAGCTTGGCAAAAATGTGTGGCGAAGTTTGGCAATGCAAGGCCTAGACCCAAACAGGATAAGTACGTACGTACTAGGAGTACTAGTGTTAAAAAAGAAAGGCGGGGTTTTCCTTCGCGGGATTTAATCGATACAAATCCTCGTTTCATGTGTCAATTAATGCGTATTTTTTCTCCAAAGACCAAAGAGCTAACCATCTCACTCCTCATCGCTTGATTAATGCAGCGCCATGCAAACCAACCTTCTCACTTCTGCATGCATGCAGGGGATATTAATGTCCTTGGTTACTAACCCCATCAATTTTGCCTCGATTAGTGTTAATGGCCCTTTGCAAATTGTAATTTTGATATACTGGCCTTGTGTACAAAAAAAATGGAGGTAGTAACTATATTTGACTTCCTTCCCCATTGCGGTGACGTCGACGATATCTTTTTTTTGGTGGTTTGGCGAAGTGCGTTCGACGGAGAACCTATTGAGGGAGACCACGGTAAGTCGTTCGCAAGTGCCGCCTGCAAGCCGAGACAACCGCCTTATTTGCATCTAGGAAGTCCTTTATTAGTACTACTAGGAGTACTAGTGCGGTGAGATGGTTTCTCGAAGAAGACGATGGAGAAGCGGAGTCAGCGAAGAGTGAAATGATGGTTGCTTCGTCCGTGCTTTTGTGATTTGACGCCTCCCTGCTTTGTGATTTGTGATAGAAGGGACAGGGAGTAGACTCGTGCTCTATATTGTACTACATGCGTCCAAGCATGGGAGAAGAGAGAGAGAGCGTTGCATTTTCTATTCCTTCAATCAATCAATCGGGAGCTTGGTTCCATCTTTTTGGCTTTGGCAACACCGTCCACAATGGTTCCCACGATGCTAAAAGCTATTTTCACATTTGGCTACACATTGTGGATGCCCTTAACCGTACCACTTAGTTTTGCTCCTGTGTGCTATCTATACAAATCTCAATTATATTGATCTAAAAAATTATAGAATCAAGATTAGTAAAAAGGAGGTGATTTTTCCGCGCGGATGGCGGGGGAGGTTTCTTATTTGAGCAATGCTACATCCACGTAATGGTTTATGTAAAGTTACGAACTGATGTGATGTGGGACTATTTGATTGGATTAAAGGAGAGGATTAGGTCCACCCCACCTGAAAATCAGGGGGGCATATATAGATTAGATGGAAAGTATACGTAGCAGCTACGTAGCCCTTTGTAAGTCTAGGATTAGGCTTCTTATTTTCGGAGGACGTTGTCCTGGCGGTTTGCTAACATATGGTCCCACGTGTCAGTGCTTTACCAAGCTGATCCGTGTCCCACATGAGGCAGAATAACGACAGAAGCAACACGTGGTTAAGTTGAAGAAGATGAGGGAGAAGCGGATTCAGCAATGAGTGAAATGATGGTTGCTTCGTCCCTCCAACTTAACTGCGGGAAAGGTGCAGCTTTGTGATTTGACGCCTCATTGCTCATTACTACACCGGCACCATGACTGGGGTGCTTCGCCCCGGCTGCTCTGCACTGTATTCCGGTATGGCACGTGGACCCGGTAGCTTGATGTCCCACATGTCGGTGAAAGGGACTAGAAGATTTATGAAAGCGGCGCCCGCTCTTCTGACGGAGGAGTAGAGCGACACAACGCCCGATGAACTGTCACTTGTATTGTATAGTACTATAGTTTTGCTGTTTCGCATACGATCCATCGATACAAACCCGATTAAACAGAAAAGGCGGATTTTTCCCTGCTGTAGATGATAATCTTGGCAATACATTTCAAAGGCAATTTTAGTGTATGCAAACTGAATAATTATAAGTAACAATATGATATCTAGTAAAACTAAAACACATATGATTTATTATGTTAGAGTGTAGTAGTAGTGTTGTATTGCATAGTTGTTAGATGTAACATGCGAGCGTGTAGAGATGTAGTTTTGGAGGGCCTATAGAGAGAAAAGCGTATCTGATCACGAACTTCAGAATAAGCTGATTACGGTCACTATATATGTTTTGCGGTGATTATCGGTCACTTGCTCACGATTCAACATCGGATTGCACTCTGTTGACCGGCCAAATAGTATGCGTGGCGCCATGTTGACTAGTTAAATTGACCACGTTCCTTGTGGGTCCCACCTGTCAGTTTGCATAGGCAAAAGGTTAGATAAACAAAAATTTACGCAGGCGTGACAAGGCTCCAACCCGTGCGCGGGAATCACCTGGTTGTGTACGTGTCTGTCAGGGCCTGATGTGTGCCCATGCACGTGTAGGTTGAGCACTTGAGCGTGAGAGTGTGTGTTGGTCGTGTGGTGTACTGGTGTGTGCATGCATGCATGCGTGTGTGCGTGTGAGTGTTGCGTGCGTGCGTGTGAGTGTTGCGTGCGTGCGTGGTTGCATGTGTATGTGTGAGTGTTGTGTGCGTGCGTGGGTGCATGTGTTTGTGTGAGTGTTGCGTGGATGCAGTTCGTGTGCATGCGTGCGTGTGTGTATAATCACCACACCAGCTCCTGTGTGTTAAAACAGACGGCTCAGCATACCAATACAAGGCCACCTTGTCTGTTGTGCCCGCGGTCATGACTTTGAACCACCATCCAAATATATATTTTTTCGTTTGTTTTCATTCTTACTAGGAAGATGCCCGTGCGTTGCACGTAACATCAAGATGCATTTGTATGACTTGTTTATCTTGTGAGAGAAAAGGATGAACGAGGGAAGGCCTTATTTGCAAATGTGGAGAGGTGTGTGGGTACCTTTTTGCAAAATTGCCATAGTTTCTTTCCTATCCGTCAGATATAAATTGGACGGCCTATATTGCAGGATGGCAGGCGCACCATCATCACCAACTCTGTTTTTTATAAGAGTGTATTTTATAAGAGTGTAGATGTAGAGTAGATACAAGTCGACAGGTGGGCACGATGGTAGTGAGATAATGTGATGCAACACTAGAGGTGCCACGTGGGCGTTTAAGCTGTCAACTAGTCATGTCATGAGCAAATCTGAGTTGTACGGTGAGCCCGTGACTGTATAATAACCACTAAACGTAAATGGTGACCGTAATGAGTGGATTCTGAAGTCCAATGTGCATATCGTGCTTTCACTGCAAATACAATGATCATCATTGCATATATCGCGAGAGAAAGATGAAACATGCGTGAATTTTCTGGGGGCTTACTTTTAGAGGACACGGAGATAGTTTTGTGTGCATACGTGAAAGGCGTACAAGGGGGTATGCGATGGAGAGAGAGATGCTCTTCGTTTCTCTTTATTATGACTAACTTTGTATATAGTATAAAATATACAAATTCACAGTCTTGGAATAAATATCATTGTGGGCACCATGCAATGCAAATTAGCGCTTGTACTCCTCCATATAACTTTGTAATGTTGTATATATGTAGAAACTCTAAAATAATTTTTTGGCCACACTTTATTCAAAAGGAATGTTGTATGCGAAATAAACATGAAAAGAGGGCTTTTTAGATCAATGGGGTACGTGATGTAACATGTGTGAATATGTAGTTGATGCATTTGGCGGGGCCTAGAGAGGTATGTGTGTGTATTACGATTCGAGAGAGGCATGGATAGAGGGCCGACTGGGGCGTGGGAGAGATAGCATGAGAAATGAGAGTGGTCTAGAGAGAGCGAATATGGCGTCACGACATGAGATTCCATTCCCTTGAGTGTGTATATGGAAGGGGAGGGAATAGAGGCACCAGGAGAAATTTTACGTGTGTGTGGTGTTTGTGTTGGTATGTGTGGGTGTGAGAACATAATGGCGTGGGGGCAGAGGGTGTGTCACGCGTGAGGTCCGTGGGTCGAGGTGAGGCCCTTCGTTCGGTTCCGTCTGCGCCACATTGGTCGGCCCGTGACGTTTAGGAAGACCCATGGATGACTAGTCGTACAAGACAAACATAGCAGAATTGTGAAGGACTCTGTGTCCTCGACAAAGCCGACTAGGATTTGTAACCCTAGGTTCTCGGACTAAGGTAACCCTTTACCTCGATATTACTATTCATCCAACCTAACTTTAAGGGCATCCTACAGAATGCTCTGCTAGAATCATACTAAATCGATTAGGAAGAGAGGTGTGAGATAATGCGTGAGAGACGGGCGTAAAGATAATGTGCGTACATGAGACACGTAGGCAGGTCCATGCATATAGAAAGGGTCGATGAGGATTGTGCGTGTGTATGTTTGCGAGAGGAAGAGTGCTTGTGATAAAGGTTAGTGAAAACAGTTGTAAATGGTTACGAGAGGGAGGGAGGGTTATATCTAGAGCATGTATGCGAGAAAGACACCTCGGGAGAGAGTGTGTGAGCATGTGTGAGAGACCACCAATGGAGAGTGAAACTACACGTAAAAGATTGCTCTACACATTGATTAAAGATATAAATTGTATCCAAATAATAGGATGGGATCATGATATTTGCAATTCGCGTAAGGAGCAGTCATTGATCCATCAGACATCTAGATTCTATCGAATTTGAGCATGTCTATGTTATTATTCGACACAATTGATCCACATAGTTAGTATTTTGAACTCCAGACAATGCATCGCTTTAGCAATCGAATATAAACGTGAGTATATATAGTTCATGTTGTGTGTAAAGCACATTATACATACGAAAGTTACACAATGGACATTATAAATAGCTACCTATGAACTAGCATACATTTGAATTCAACTTAAGGTGGTTTAAAAAAAATCAAATTCAACATGAAGTCCATTCAATTATTTGAATTTGATATCATGGCATTTGTAAACCATACCTAAATTATGGGGGCACCAATCTTTGCTCTGAATTTGTACATAATAGCATATGTAGTCGTGTACAAAATAGATTCAAATTTAGCTCCTCCATTCCAAAATAATCATAGTTATAGGATTTTCAAGTGTCAAAATTTCAAAAAGAAGCGGATAATTTAATGAGTTTTTCAAACATACAAGGTCAAATATAACGTTGTCTATTTAGGTCAATCCTCATAGTTCAAGAGTACTCTAAACGTGAATGCTTGTGTTTCAAAATTTCGAACGAAGCGCCAAAAGAGCCTCTACTCGCCCGAAACCGCGTGAGACCAATGTTTGGTAGTACAAGGAAATTACTTTTATAATAACTCCGACCCGTGAAACCTACCGGCCCGACGTCCAAAGGTCTAAACCGGGGTAGGTTTGTAGCTTCATCTAGACGCCACGCAACCGCATCCGAAAAACATTCATACACAATGGCCGCCTAAGCACACATGCGCAGGCCGAAATCGCTCCCGCCCACTATTTGGGACACCTGGGATTACCATCCTACCCCGACCCGCAGTAGGTCCGAAATTTAAGAGGGGGGCAAAGTTTGTACTTTCCCCAAATTTCAAACAAGCGCGTCCCATCTTCTATTCAAAAAAGCCAAAAACAAGCGCGTCCCAGACCGAAACATGGTTCCCCCACCCGTCCGATTCCCCATTCGTACTCCGTGGGCGCCAAAACTACCTCTTCACCAGCCGCGAAACCCCGGCGTCCTCCGTCCACCATCCCATCCCACCGATCAACCGCCGCCCTCGTCCATCACGCCGGAGCCGATACCCCGACGTCGTCGTCCACCACAACCTCAACCGCAACGCCCTCCATGGATAGTAGTTGAAGCCGAGGCCGAGCCATCCGTACTTGAGCCAGTTCAACCACGCCGTCCTGCGCATCACCGCTGCCGCTCCAACTTCGCCACCCTCCACCGCACCGGAGCTGTTCCTGCTACGCCGTCCTTCGCCGCCTCGGATCTACTTCCCCTCCGCCGACATACGACCACGGCAACACAGTCAACAATTTGGCCATGGGTTCGTCCAAGCCTGCACCCTCCAGAACATCTGTTTCCCCGGTAAAAAGAAGAAAATCGGCGCGACATGTGGAGGTGACCACACCGGCAACCGAAAAAGGTACTCCTCTTCCCTTATTCGTGCAAATCTTACGTCTCTGCTTGCACGATATTCATCCCACAGAAGACACTAGTTGACCGCTTCTTCTTGATACTAGATGTTCCTAGTAACTCGCGGTACACAAGGTTTCTCCTCATATACTATTTCACCTTAGCTAGAGGTCCGTCGCCCCCCTGAATTTCAATTTCTGGCCGTTGATTCCCAATTAACGAAGCATTCCCGGCATAACAGAGCTAGTACGCCTATTACGCCGGGAAGCAACTATAGTGTTTATCTTAGGGGGCGGCGTCCTAGAGCTACTGGCGCCCGATCTGGAGGTCGTCCGGGATTAAAGGGATGGCCTGGGGGCGCTGCCAAGCACGGCGGTGGTGTGAGGTCGATGGGAGGGCGGGGCGGCGGAGGCAGGGGTCTGGGCCGGTGGTCGCGGGCAGTTCGAGAAAGATCGTCAATAGTGACTGGCGGGAGGTAGACGAAGGCCATCTGCCCGTTCCTTATAGATCAGACGGTTCATTAAAAAAATTGACTGACCTATTTATTTTTAGTCGACTGTTATCTTAGATATGACCACATGTGGTGGTGTGCTGGAGGAGTACCTGCATTTCCTGTGCTCATATATTACAAAATCATATGGAGTAGAATCTAATTTTGTTTTCCATGCAATGTTGTAGAGCTATCATATGTCTCCTGTCATTTATTTTTCAGCCACTGCTATCGCTACTTTTACGGTGCACTAGTTCTCGCACACACTTCACCCTTACTCTCACTATTGTGTATTTATGCAAGGGTATTTCAGACTCTGCTGCCATGAGAGAAGCCAAAAAGAAAAGAGAGAATTCGCTCCACTTACAGACTTTGGTAGGCAAGACACGTTACAACACTATAAAGGGTGTAGTGTCGGCAGATGGCGACGGTGGCGTAGCTCGAGTTGATGACCTCGCTCGCAATGAACCACCATCCCAGGTGCTTGCTTTAACTTCACGGTGTCATATGTGGTTGCATGTTCCATATGGTGTCTAGCTTGTATTCGAAAGGCAGAAGTCGGTAAGATAAGGAAAGATATTTTTTACGTGAACCACCATCCCGTGAGCACCAGAAGATAAATAGCTAGTCAGGGCACTGGCCGAGCCAGTGACAAGCCCAACAAAGATAGGCATCACCCGGAAGCCAACTAAAAAGCTGCGATGGTGGCGAAGCAGCCCGCCTCCCACCAGGCTCTCGGGTCCTAGATGATCATGCTCACCACTCCAGCCGGATGTCTAGCTTGTATTACTTCCAATTTGGTTAAATTGCATCTGCTTAGCTTACACATTATACCTTTGAATATGACATGCCTTTCTGTTTTTGGTACATACTAGTACATCTGTGTATTAACCATGTTCTTACATCAAACTAATGTTCTTGTGTATCCCTCATCAATCACTTATGACGAGGCAGGCAGGCAAGGAGACTACTCCTCATTTAAAGAATGCAGCGTCAGCCTCCCGACATGATTCTGAAGAAACAAAAATGCTAGATGAAGATAGTGAACGTAGCTCTGTAGTTGATTACAGCATTTCCCCTACACTAGAATCGCAGGTGCTTTCTCTAACTTGGCAGCATGATATGTGTTTCATGTTGCATATGGTGTCTAGATTGTAATTCTTCCAATCTGGTTAAACTGCATGTGCTAGTCTACTCAGCTTATACATTATACCTGTTAATGTGACATGCCTTCCTGTATTTAGTACATAGTACATTTGTCTATTAAGCATGTCCTTACATAAAACTATAGTTTTTTTGTATCCCGCATCAATCAACATGACGAGACACCTTTAGTATACGCAGTGCGATATTAGTTGCATCTTTCATATGATTTATAGCATGCACTGCTTCTAATTTATTGAAATATTATTTATGTTGGGATGCTTTTAACTTGGCAGAGTCATATTGGTTGCATCTTTCATGTGGTGTCTAGCTTGCATTGCTTCTTATTTGCTGCAATGGTTTCTGCTTAGTTTACACAAACAGTTGTGAACATGCCATGCCGTCCTGTTTTTCATACATATTCCATCCTGGTATCATGTGTTTGCCTTACATCAAAGTAGTGATTGTCGTTATCATGCATGAATGAGTTACGAAGAGAGAATTTTATTGCTTTTTCTTGTCGGTTTTACTTGACAATTCAAAATCAATAAAGCGGAAGGAAGTTAGCAAGGCAGCGGATAAAGGTGCTCCTTCGAGCGGAGGGCCTCTCAGATTTCTACTCCTCCACACCCCAAGATGATTTCCAAGACAACACATGCATAAACACTCAACAAAGTTGTGTTTATGATGAGCACGTCTCCCCTAGTGCAGCATCACCAGTGCTCCCTCTAACTTGGCACTGTTATATGTGGTTGCATGTTATGTGTGATGTCTAGCTTGTATTGCTTCTAATTTTGTTGAATTACATCTGCTTACTTTACACATTATACTTGAATAAGACACGTGTTCCTGTTTCTAGAACATACAATATCTGTCTATACTTTACACATTATACCATGTTCTTACATCAAATTACTACTGTTGTGTAACCTGCAACAATCACTTATCATAAGACACATTTGACTTTGGAGTGTGATATAGGTTACACATCACATTCTTTTCTAGCTTGTACTACTAATTTGTTGAAATGGCACTTATGACGAGACAGTTTTAACTTGGTAGAGTGATATTCGTTGCATCTTTCATACGGTGTCTAGCTTTCATTGCTTCTAATTTGTTGAAATGCCTTCTCCTTAGTTTACACATCATAAGCTGTGAATATGCAATGTTGTGAATATGCAATGGCACTAATGACAAGAGACCTCTAACATGGTAGTGTGATGTTGTTTGCATCTTGCGTATGATTTATTTCTTGTACTGCTTCACATTTGTTTAAACGCCATTTATGATGAGACAACATTAACTTGGCAGAGCGATATTTGTAGCATCTTTCATATGGTGTCTACCTTCCATTGCATTGCTTCTAATTTGGTGAAATGTATTTTCTTAGTTTACACATCATAGTTACGGTTATCTCTTCCGTCCTGTTTTTCATACATATTACATCCTCCTATCATGTGGTTGTCTAACATCAAAGTTTAGTTCGTCTGCATCACACATCAATTTGTTCTTAAGAACTAAATTGTTATTCATTTTTCTTGTCGGCTTGAATTAACATGGCACAGAGAAAGAGGAAGAAACACAGAATGGCAGGGAATGAGAAGCGGATGAATCCAGATTCTGCTGTAATGCGATGGTGCAATAGAAGGTCAAAGTCCAGCGGAAAATTCTACAAACACGGCATCCCATGCTACACGAGTTGCAAAAAAAGCCAAACTGAAACAAATAGCTGCCACCAAACAAGCATAGATAGCCCTAGTTCTTGCAACACCTACCACAGTACTACCAGCTGCACGACTTACTCGTGCGTCAACTTTGCTAGCAACACGTTCCCAAGCTCCCTTGCCACCTGACACTACTTCCCAAGCACTCTTGACACAAGACGAGTTGGCAATATCAGATGAACCTTGTGAGCTTCAACAGCAAGAAGGTAGTTGTTGGAGTCAAGTTACAGTTGCATGCTTCTTTATATGTAGTCTAACAGTTTGATGTATACTAACACTTCCTATGTTCGTTGTTGGACTAGCACCTAGGCGCAAGAGGAAACAAACATCAGGGATAATGCTCGATAGGGTAACTAAATCTAGAGGAGGAAGAATGGAGATCCATTTTGAGGCAGATTTAAAAAGGCCACGTGATGCTACAGAGTCAGCCAAGTTAGTATCAGAGGCGGCAGTTGCCATTAGGTGTCATGTACGTATCCTCCCAACATGGATTTAGTACAGGAATGACAAAGATGAAACCCATTTCAACACCTTCCTCGACCATTTATCTGTAAGTATGGTTATGTATGGAAACTAGTAATATCGTCTTGCTCTGTCCCATACTCTCTAGGTTGCTGATAATGAGACTCCCATAATTTTCAACAGATGAGGTTCAAGTTGGATAGCCAAGATGATGCAACGGACAAGCTTGCACCCATGTTTTCAAGTCTGCTCTGCGACGAGATCGGTATAACTTGTGGAAAACTCACTTTGAAGGCAAGGCTAACAGTGAACTTTCCCAAACATCTCCGATGGAAAATATATCGGATGAAGACCGGAGGGCCTTGTTAAACACCGGTCGATCCAAGTATCGGTACATTATATATATGTGATCGATCACATGTTGAAGTCCTATTTACGCATGTGCCACACAAACTTATCTTCTTGTAGGTGAACTGTTCAAAGAACAAGGCCAACCGTCTGAAAGTGAAATTCCAATGCATTTACGTGATCTCGTAGCTATATTGCATAATCGCGAGGCTCTTGTAATTAGCTGCTGTTTCACTCTTTTCGTTGTACCATATTATCAGATCTATATTGACTTGTTCGAAATGCAGAGGAAAGCCCGCAAGGACTAAAAAGTACCTGAACCAAATGTTGTGGAAATCTTCAAGGACTGTCACACCAGCAAGAAGGGCATGACTACACCAAACAAAGCCGCGGTTGTAAGTCCTTAATCATCATGCCTTTTAACTACTACTTACTCTGACTTGTGCCTTGAACTGCATGGTTTGGAGCCAATGTCTATTACTCTTTACAATTTTATACACAATTGTCTTAGCGTATCATTGCACCTTACAAGGTTTAAAAGAGAGGAGTGATGTTCCTTTGATCTTGACCCGTAATCTAGTTCCATGCTGGACTTGCCCACACAACGTTACAATTGCATGTTTGTCTGTTCTCAGTTGTTTTGTGATATGAATGATGTCATACTATGCTTACCGTATTATAAACTTCGTCTCTTTATCCTTAGCCCCCAATAAAATGTGAAGAAATAGAAAATACATTAGCGATGGTACATGGTCATATGTTTGGAACCTGGTTTTATTATGTACTTTGCAATAAAATACAACTAAACATGGGTTCGCCAGAGTAAGTTCTGTATATAGACCAAAGCTATTTTGTTTGGTTTTGCTGCCTCCTTAATATCTTCTGTTCTGGTACTACTAATGTAAAACCTCAACTTTTCAGTGAGCTATGGAAAAAATGGTGGAACCGAGGGAGTCTTGGATTAGGGGGTATCCGGACAGCCGGACTGTGTACAACGTCCGGACTATTGAAGCGTGAAGATACAAGACTCAAGACTTCGACCCGTGTCCGGATGGGACTTTCCTTGGCGTGGAAGGCAAGCTTGGCGATCTGGATATTATATTTCCTTCCTTGTAACCGACTCCATGTAAACCCTAGCCCTCTCCGGTGCCTATATAAACCGGAGAGGTTGGTCCTTAGAAGGCCGATCACAATTACATTCATACCATCATAGGCTAGCTCTTAGGGTTTAGCCTCTACGATCTCGTGGTAGATCTACTCTTGTACTACCCATATCATCAATATTAATCAAGCAGGAAGTAGGTTTATACCTCCATCGAGAGGGCCTTAACCTGGGTAAACATCTGTGTCCCTTACTTCCTATTACCATCGGCCTTGACGCACAGATCGGGACCCCCTACCCGAGATCCGCCGGTTTTGACACCGACATTGGTGCTTTCATTGAGAGTTCCTCTGTGTCGTCGCTACGGGGCTCGATGGCTCCTTCAACCATCGTCAACAACACGGTCTCGGGTGAGACTTTCCTCCCCGGACAGATCTTTGTGTTCGGCGGCTTCGTCCTGCGGGCCAATTCGCTTGGCCATCTGGAGCAGATCAATAGCTACGCCCCTGGCCACTAGATCAGGATCGGAAAACTGAATTACACGGCGGATATCCATGGAGACCGCACCGCCGACGGATTCGTGCCCATGCTAGGGGCACCGGACAGTCATGACGAGCACGGCTTAGACCTGCTGTCGGATGAAGGTCGGGGTATCACCCCCGCAATAGCCTCGGACCTAAATCCGGAACATGTCGCATTGCCTAAGGACGGAGGGCTGGACCCCACCCCACAGGTCGCACACTCATCGGCGGTGGAGCCGAACACGGGCCTTACCTCTGTGGTGGCCTGTGATTCCGGACCCCCGGATTCATATCTGGATGTTGGTCCCGGTCCGCGCACTCCCGAGCCAATCGAGCCAGGTCGGGCTCTGGTAATGGAGTTCACCGCGGCGGATATCTTTCAGCACTCGCCCTTTTGCGACATGCTAAACTTATTAAAAACTCTCTCTTTGACAGAAAATTCTGGGCCAAACTATGTCCGGCTCAAGTGGGAAGCAGACGACGAAGAAATTCGTTGCCCACCCACCACCCACTTCATAGCCACGGTCGATGACTTAACCGACGTGCCTAACTTCGACTCTGAAGACATCGACGGTGTGGACGACGATGTACGAGAAGATTCAGAATCTATGGGGCGCTGGACTTCTCCCTCGTCACCCTGAACACAGTTCGGAGCAGACGCCCGAGGACAATGACCCCGACGGACAAGGTCATCAAACCGAGTCAGCACGGGAAAACAGTCCGGATAATGATGCAATCCCGAAAAAACACGTGGAACGAGATAACCACCACATAAAGCTTATGGCCACCGAAAGAAGTCTAAAGAAGCAGAAGCAACGACTTAAAGCCGCACAGGAAACGCTCAACCGTAGATGGAACAAAGTGCTAGACACTGAAGAAAGATACGGTGATGATCGCCATACAAAGAGCTATCCAAAACGCAAGCTACTGCCAGAATTCGATGACGAAGCCGTGCCACTTCATAACCGCAACAGAGCAGCCACCGACGCCGCGCACGATCTACGTGAGCACCTAGATAAGAAAGCTGGCGTGGCAAGGTCCATTTATGGATCTAAAGGACACATCCCGGCAAGGGACTATGGTCACCAAAATGATTATGCTAATCGAATACCAGTTCGGAATAAACACCGGACATAACAACAGCCGACGGCATGCCACAACACGTCCAGATACAGAGGGGCTGCTCACCCCCTGTGCTTTACTGATGAAGTACTGGACCATGAATTCCCACAGGGCTTTAAACCTATGAACATAGAGGCATACGACGGAACGACAGACCCAGGGGTCTGGATCGAGGACTTTATCCTACACATACATATGGCTCGTGGGGATGATCTTCACGCCATCAAATATCTCCCCCTCAAACTGAAGGGACCAGCTCGGCACTGGTTGAAAAGCCTCCCCGAAAATTCAATTGGGAGCTGGGAGGAACTCGAGGACGCTTTCAGGGCCAATTTTCAAGGGACATAAGTCCGGCCTCCGGATGCTGACGACTTAAGTCACATAGTCCAACAGCCCGGAGAGTCCGCCCGCAAGCTTTGGAACAGATTCCTCACTAAGAAGAATCAAATTGTTGACTGTCCGGATGCCGAAGCCTTAGCGGCATTCAAACACAGCATCCGTGACGAGTGGCTCGCCAGACACCTCGGCCAAGAAAAGCGAATGACAATGGCAGCCCTAACAAGCCTTATGACCCGCTTTTGCGCGGGAGAAGATAGCTGGCTAGCCCGTAAAGGCACCAGCGACCCAAGCACATCCGAAATAAGGGATGGCAACAGGAAGCCACGGCGTCATAAAAACAAACGCGAAAACAAGGAAGAGAGCCCGGATAACACGATGGTTAATGCCGGATTCAGGGGCTCTCGACCTAATCAGCAAAACAAGCCATCTAAAGGCAGCAAGGAGGGACCGTCCGGTCTGAATAGAGTCCTAGGCAGACTATGCCAAATTCATGGCACCCCTAACAAACCTGCGAACCACACGCACAGAGAGTGTTGGGTCTTCAAGCAGGCCAGCAAATTAAATGCCGAACACAAGGGAAGGGAAACACCAAGTGAAGACGAGGATGAACCTCGCCAGCCGAACACTGCGAGACAGGAAAAATTCCCGCCAGAGGTTAAAACAGTGAACATGATCCACGCGACTCACACATCCATGAGAAGGCACGAACACGCACATAGAGACACGCTCGATATAGAGCCCATCGTCCTTACAACTAACCACTGGATGTCTTATCCGATCACCTTCGATCACTCGGGCGACCGAACTAGTATTCGTCTTGGAGAGTCAAAGGTCTTGGTGCTTGACCCTCTAATCAACGGATACCGTCTCACCCATGTCCTCATGGACGGCGGCAGTAGTCTCAATTTAATATACGAAGATACTGTCCGCAGGATGGAGATAAACCCATCCAGAATCAGCCAAAGCAACACCACCTTTGAACGGGTGAGACCAGGCGTTGTGGCCCACAGCAGGGGCTCCGTCATACTGGAGGTAACATTTGGCTCTCCAGGCAATTCCAGAAGCAAAGAGTTGCTCTTCATTATCACACCTTTCCAAAGCGACTATCATGCATTGCTTGGAAGAACGGCCTTCGCCCGCTTCAACGCATTGCCGCACTATGGCTACCTTGCACTCAAGATGCCCGGCCCACGTGGCGTCATCACCGTTAGCGGAATCACAGAGCACTCTTCACGCGTAGAGAAACCCGTGACGGCCCTAGCAGCCGGACTATAAGCGGCCTCCAATATTAGAAAACACGACTGGTCATTAAGACCACAGACACGGTTAGACGAGTCCGGTCGCCCGGATAAGATTGAATCAGGCACCGTATATACAATCCCGTTTCGGACACCAGGGGCTATAAATACTCGATACAGCCCCACACTTGGCTCAACCTTATTGGCAGGCCAACATCTTACACTTTTATAATCCATCGCATGCTTACGTTATACTCTCCTACGAGTTTTCTTTTTTTTTTTCACAGACAACGTTCGCGCGATACCCTTCCAGGATACGACACAACAGAGACAAAGGCGCAGACGTGCAGCAGGGCCCCATTCAACAGGTTTCTTTTTAGATTAAACCCCTGTGTAAACCTTTTCTATTGCCTCTTGTTGTTCAACCATCCCATGGGTTCCATACCCACAGAGGATACTGCCATTTTTGGCATTTCGCCACGACAGATTAACGTATGTACCTGGAAACACAGGGTTTATAATGAATGGGCATTCTTGAGCCCATCGTTTGTTACAAAGTCCGAATACCTTCGGGAGTGTTCGGCGTCACGAGTTTGGCCTTATATGCATCAACTCCGAATCATGTCTTTGGTCAAATGTTGGCTTTGCCTGGCTCCTGGGTTTGCCGCCTTACGTTCCGTTATTATCGGCTAAGGTGGCCAAAGGAGAACTCTGCGATTGTGCCCTGGTTATTCGGACGAGCACCTCAAGAGAGAAAGCGAAAACTGACTGTCATGATACTGCGAGACTGTTCAACCACTCGAAGACTTATCGGAATCTTTAGGATCCCTCCGCATTAACGAAGGACCGTTTCCCGGTCATGTACACACACGCCCGTATTCGGATACATGTGAAGGTACCAGGGGCTACATAGTAGCCCCAACATTAGAATCCCATGGCTAAGCGAAAGTGTTACAGCTATATATTCCGGTTGCCTAGTTCGACGTGCGATCACCTCCTTAATGGACCAAGGCGTTGGATCAAGTGTGATTAAGCATATTCTCATGCGAACACCCCGCATTGTTCTGCGTGGGGCTGAAATAACATCTGCTATCTTTGGATTACACATTCTATATATATATATATATATATATATATATATATATATATATATATATATATATATATATATATATATATATATATATATATATATATATATATATATATATATATATATATATATATATATATATATATATATATATATATGACATATAGGGACACAATAATACTTTCGGGCAAAAAGTATAAATATAAGCCTTACAATCAAAATAACATTGTTCTTACAATGATTGATTCATCACTCGAATAAGACATTCTTGAAAGCACTGCGCCTCTATTAGGCGGGCACCTTCGTGACCTGCGCCAAGTAGTGCTCGGCAGATATTGGCCCCCGCTTCGATCTTGGGTCGCTATAATATTGGCCTCCATATCCGTCCAATAGGCTTTAACGCGGGCAAGAGCCATTCGTGCACCCTCTATGCACGCCGACCTCCTCATGGCGTCCACCCGAGGCACAGCCCCAAGGAATTGCTGCACCAAGCCAAAGTAATCTGTCGGCTTAGGCCCTTTTCGCCACAGATGGTCATCACGTTGCACCGCATTGCAAGACCGGACAGCCTGTGAAGCTCTGCTACAGTAGCCATCTTGTCACTTAACGGCAACGGGCGAGTGGGAGCATTGAATTGCGACCAGAAAAGCTTATCCACCTCCTTATTACCCTGACCCTCGAAGAACTCGGCAGCGTCAGCCGTACTCTTCGCTAAATCCGCATACGCATCCGCAGGACTCCCGCGTCCATCTAGGGGTGCGTACTTCGGATCGAAAAACTTCGTCCGTAGCAAGTAGGAACCTCCAGCCACGATTTTAGCGGCCTGTTGAAGCTCCTCCCGCGCACCCCTGAGCTCGGTCCGTATTTCCTTGGTGGCATTGCATGCCTTGTACAGCTCGACCAAGCTATCCTTATGCTCCTTTTTAAGGAGCTCATACCGGTCAGCGGCATTTTTTTAACTCAACAGCCATTTCGGCTATCTTTTCCTCGCTTCAGCGATGAGCAGCCTGTTCGGCTCTCAGTTTCTCGGCCGCCTTTAGGGCAGCCACATTGCTCACCTGAGCTTGTTCCTTGGCTAGAGCAAGTTCCGCCCTCAGGGCCTCCACGGCAACAGCACCATCTGCAGTCCGAACATATTACATTAATATGTGCCACCTTCACATTTTCCTATGTAGTGGAAAGACAGAACACATACCTTGTGATTTATCCAGCTGCTCATTCATTAGAGTGATATCGGCATCAATCGACCCAATTTGCCTTGTCAGTTCGGCAACTTCAACGGACGTGCCGGCGGCCGGACCCACAGGTACCTGCACATATTTACAACATAAATCTTTGGTTTATGATCCCCCGTTTGCCACCTAAGGCGGGCAACCAGAGTCTCAGGGGCTACTATCTATATGGAGCACACCTAGCGCGTGCCTCACAATTAAAGAAATAGTGGATTCTCCATTACATACCTCAAAGCCTCTGAGCAGGCTTGTGAATGCTTCATTCAAACCGCTCGTAGCGGATGAAATCTTCTTAAGCACCGCGCTCATTAATGAGCGGTGCTCCTCCGAGAGCGCAGCTCGCTCCAGCAAGCCCGTCAGTACGTCCGGTCGGACAACGAACTGCGCCGGACTCTTCCCATCACCCCCCGTTGTAGCCAAGTGTTCCGGGTGCAGGGTGGCTGACGAATTGACTGCCGGATTCGGCAGATCCGGACTCCTCCGTGACGACACCTCGGTGTCGCCTTCTTCATGAGTCGGAGAAGGGGGTGGGGTCTCGCTCTCCATCATCTCCGGAGTATGGTCCCCCGAAGACGAACCCTGTTGAGAGGAGCTGCTGGCCGGACTGCAAAAATTTGAATCCTAGTTAATGACCAAGGAGAAACGCAGTACCTTCAGATCGTAGATTGACTTACAGCTCGGTGGAGGGCTGGCCCGTTGGAGGGCATGGTGCGGTGAGGGTGCCCATTGGGGCAAGGCCCCTGGGGATGTCTTTTTCCCTAATTTGGGCATCTCCGCCTCCAAATCTTCGGAGGCGGCCCTCTTCTTCCCGCGCGGGGAGGAGGCCTTAACCTCCCCTCCCCGACTATCCTCTTGGGGGAGGTAACGATTCCCCCGGTTTAGATGCGTAGTGTGTGGGGTTCAGATTCTTCATCCCTCCCCTTGTCTTTCCCCGAGGGCATCCTGCTGAGTACTCGGTCAAGCATCTTGGCCATGGTGGGGGCGGGGGAGCCTTCGGGAAGTGGCGCCCGACACCTAATTCTCTCCGTCTTGCTGAGCCATTCCTGGGCGCGGATGATTTTCAGAATAAACAATCATGACAAATACAAAAACAGGGTGTCCGGTATCAAGGCTACTTACTCGAGTGTCTAGGCGATTGCAGCTTAGGCCCGCATCCTCGGTGGTGTCCGGACACATTACTTTCCGTCCGAAGAATAATTTGCACATCTCTTCGAGCTTCAGGCCGAAGAAGTGCTTGACGGTCCGCGGACCCTCCGGATTGAACTCCCACATCCGGAGAGGCCGGCGTTGGCACGACAACGTCCGCCGGATCAACATCACTTGCATTATGCTGACAATATTAATGTCCCTTGCAAGAAGCTCTCGGATGCGGTTCTGCAATATTGGTATATCACCAGCGGGTCCCCAATTCCGCCCTACGTCAGTCCAATACACCAACTGTGACGGGGGGCCCGAGCGAAACTCGGGGGCAGCCACCCACTTTGTGCCTCTGGGAGCCGTGACATAAAACCACCTCCGTTGCCATACATCGAATACTTCTGGTAAAGAACCCTCTGGCCACGGGGCATCGGCGTTTCTACTTATTACGACACCTCCCCACTCTGCATGTTGCCCCTCGATCATCTTCGGCGTCACATTGAAGGTCTTGAGCCATAAGCCGAAGTGCGGGGTGACGTGGAGAAAAGCCTCGCACACGATGATGAACGACGAGATATGGAGGATAGCGTCTGGAGCCAGATCATGAAAATCCAACCCATAATAGAACAGGAGCCCCCTCACGAAGGGATCGAGGGTGAAACCCAAACCGCGGAGGAAGTGTGGGACGAAAACGACACACTCATTGGGCTCCGGCGTAGGGATGACCTGCACTGGAGCAGGAAGCCTGTGCTGGATATCTGCGGTCAAGTATCCGACCTCCCTAAGCTTTGCAATGTCCTTCTCTTCAATAGAGGAGGCCACCCACCGGCCTTGAGGGCCAGATCCGGACATATTGGAAGATTTCGGAGGGGTGGAGCTTAGGTTTTGGGTGTTAGAACTCGAGGTGCGAGAAGGCGCGATGAAGGTGAAAAAGAGGCGTAGATCTCGACCCCTTTATAAAGAAGGTGAATATCAAGAGTCCCCAGTGTGGCCATTTGAGGCCTATCTAAAAATACACGGGGTTATACCAACGGTCGTCGTGGGGTCACGCACGCTCATATTGATGGAAAATCCCGTAATAAGAGGGACACGATCTCTGCCTCGACGGGACGTGCCAATAAAACTGCCTCGTAACACGAGTCAAGGTGGGTTAGGAAACGTCGGTTCGCGTTGGACCAGGCCATGATGCGAGGGCACGACGCCCGAAAATTGCCAGCAAATCAGATTTATACCATACGAAGATCATCTTGCAGACCCGGACACGGTCTACGTGTTCGATGGCCACTTTGGAGTATTCGGAGGAGGAACCCGCCTTGCAATGCGAAGACAATCTGCGCTACGGACTCATCGCATTGAAGCTGGTTCGAGGGCTCTTGAGGAGTCTGGATTAGGGGTATCCGGACAACGGACTGTGTACAACGTCCGGACTATTGAAGCGTGAAGATACAAGACTCAAGACTTTGACCCGTGTCCGGATGGGACTTTCCTTGGCATGGAAGGCAAGCTTGGCGATCCGGATATTATATTTCCTTCCTTGTAACCAACTCCATGTAAACCCTAGCCCTCTCCGGTGCCTATATAAACCGGAGAGGTTGGTCCTTAGAAGGCCGATCACAATTACATTCATACCATCATAGGCTAGCTTTTAGGGTTTAGCCTCTACGATCTCGTGGTAGATCTATTCTTGTACTACCCATATCATCAATATTAATCAAGCAGGAAGTAGGGTTTTACCTCCATCGAGAGGCGAACAACAGGTAAACATCTGTGTCCCTTACTTCCTGTTACCATCGGCCTTGACGCATAGATCGGGACCCCCTACCCGAGATCCGCCGGTTTTGACACCGACAGTAACCGCCACCTTCTGAAGGTGGCGAGGCAACTATAACCGCAATGTCAGCTCTTGCTGCAGTGGGTCAGTACCTGTCCACTAACAGTGCCAAAAGCACGTTCCTGCGTAATACTGGGTTGGTTGTTTAGGCAATCTCGTCCAAACTACCTCATGATCAAGATATGCAAGCTCAAAGCAATGTTGTATCTGCGCTCCATACACAAGTCCATTCCCTAACAGAGACCCTTTGTGAAACAAGGAGAAACATTGCTCAATGTCGTCAAGATATGCATGGTTTTGAAACCAGACTATCAGACATTTGCTATGTTGTTCAGGAGCCTAGGGGAAATGAAGGCGAGGGTTATGGTGCTCCATCGGACAATGCAGCATGAAAACGTAACGGTCAGGTCAAATGAACTGAGCTTCTGAACTTCTGGTGGTGCATTTATCTGCTAGACTGTTAAGTTTTATGCCAACCTCCCTTTTGTTATATAGTTGTAATTTGTTTTGGTGCGTTACAAAATTTATTCTTAACGTGCAGCCACCGGCTGAAGAAAACAGCAAGCCATTTTTGTATAGTGTAGGGTGTTCCCTATATTTGCACTGGTGGCGATCTTTGATGCTGAGTGGATGTAATCTGTGCAATCGCCTTAATAGCCTAGCATTAGTTTCGGCCTTATTTATTTCCCAGTCTTCTTTTCCCCTGGTTTGCAAGTGGCCGCAACTACCATGGGCCATATACGGGCCGTAGGATCCATGGGTCTCCTATGGGCCGTCGATAAATGGGCCTGTAATCGGTGGTCCTCGGGCCGTCGGATAAATGGGTCTACATGGGCCATAATCGGGCATAATTGGTATCGGCCCAGCACGGTAACAGGCCGTTAACAGGTCGTAGGACAGCAAAGGCTTAATTCTGTCACAGGCATAACGGGTCGTTAATGGGCCAGAATATAGGACGGGCTGGAAAAGGCGCAACGGGTTAACATGCCAGAAACGGGCCGACTCTTGACATGGGCCGAATTTGGCCCATTAGGCTAACAGGCCAGTAACGGGCCGACTCTTTCCATGGGACGAATTTGGCCCATTAGGGGAACAGGCCAGTAACGGGCTGACTCTTGCCATGGGCCGAATTTGGCCCATTAGGGGAACAGGCGATGAACGGGCGGAAGTGTCGAGGGCGAAAGGAGCCCAAGAACGTATGGGCCATCAATAGGCGAAAAGCTAACACGGGCTGGAAACGGCCCATGTAAATCACGGGCCGTTAACGGGTATAAAGAAAATTACTGTTCATTATGGGCTAGAGTCACCGTGGGCTGTAAAGGGCGAAAGATCTGAAAGGCCTCATATGGGCGAAAGGCGTCGTGGGCCATACATGGGCGAAAGTGAAATGGGCTGGTGTTATATTGACGGACCACATGATGTTGTTGGGCGATTTCCTTTAGGGCCTAACGGGCCGTGAGTTAACGGGCCGTAAAATGGGCTATTCGGCGAAGAGACCGTTAACGAGCTTTTCATGGGCCAGCCCGTTAAATTTTGACCAAGTCAAAGCGGGCGGCTTTGTAAGATAAATGGGCGATGGTGGGCGTGGCACGTGTCGACATATCACTGGCGCCTATCTCGACCCATCGACAAGTCGACGCGTGTTTCGTCCGGCCAATAAGAATTTTACGTGGAAATTTCCCATTGGTCGAGGCTGTTAACGGGTTATCGGATCCAAAACCCGACCCGATAGCTTAACGGCGTTCGAGACGGAGGATGCCGCGTGTCGATCACCCTTGACGAAAGCACTTACGGACGCGCAATTTATCATCATGGAAGTGGACACTCCGTGATGATAATTTTGGTAATGTCATGGAACACTTCTACGATAGCACAGGTATGACTATCTTGATTCTGTCATAAATTTGTCATGGATGTACATGCATGAAAAAAACGCAACCTACTGTGACAAACATGTATCATCAGGGAAGTGTATTTTTTTGTAGTGCAAGAAGATCAGAGATTGAAGAAACGCGACGGCCGTTGGATTGACATCCAACGATTATGTCTGCTAGAATCGTTCTGTTGACGTATATAATAACTAAAAAAATCTTGCATACGCGTCAACTTAATAGGCCCGTAAGTCAGACCATTCCCTCTTTTTTTAATAATTTATATATAGCTCATTGCGACTTCTTATGCAATTTATTGCAGTCCGTTTTTTTGGTTGGCCAGGCCAATTTCGCATATTTCTATGGGTTCCAAACTATTTTTAATACGGAAATGTCGAGCCAAATTTAAAGTACTTTGAAGATATAGTTAAATTAGGTATGCCCTGTGAAATAGGAACCTGAAAATGTGAAAATTTCAGAAATTATAAAGTAATCGCCAATTTTTCATCTGTTTTTATATTTACAACCCATTTCATATTACTTTCAAGATTTGCAGGCGTCTTGAAAGAGTTGCAGCCCATCAGGGCGTAGAAAAATAAGTAGGCCTGGATTGGGTATTCTTTAGAAAAAATATACTGGGCTCATTTTCACAATGAAAAAATAGCTGGGTTGGTCACATGGTTAACATAAAATATAAACCTGGGCTAGACGGGCCACAGCTCAGTTCAAACCCTGCTCCGTCTCAACAATAACAAAAAAAATACTGCTCGAGCTGCTACATCCCAGGTGTCAGCCGATCTTGTGCTGTTCTCTTGTCTATTGACTATATACGCTCACAATGTCGTGTGTCCCAGATGTCAGGAAAACACTAGGAGGAAGCATTTTATTTTTCCATACGCTGGCATGGTGGGCCCTAATGTCATCCTCTCCACGTACTTCTGTCGATTCCTGTTGTTTGTTGACTATGTTGACAACACGAGAGGGCGGCGCCGCGGCGAGCGCACCAAAGCGCACGGAGGACGACGGCGAGGCCTCGGACGTCGGTGTTAACGATTTAGGAGACGGTGGGGCGGCGATGCATCTTGTTGGCGCAGCCACCATGGAGGCGGAGCGGTGGCCCCTGGCGCTGGTTTGATTTTTTTTGGTGGAGGAAGACATGGTGAAGAAACACGATGAATGTAAAAGCAGCAGAGTACTTAACAACCTTAATGAAACCAGCAGGGCACTTAACAACCATAGCTGAAAGCATTATGAGTACTTATCTGAGTTCAACCGTACAAAGCACGCCTCGGACGGTGCTACTTTGCCTATAGTTAACCAAGGGTGAGGCCGCCAAGCCCTGTGACAAGGCCAGGCGCCACCCCGCAGCATCCACAACCTTACGAAGCGGCTTCATCTCACAATGTGGTCAATAAATAGGATATTCGCTTTAGAGCCATGGAAAAGCAGGAACATAATCTTCTGTCCTATTCTCCAAGATGGACGGGCCTTCATTATTTGAGACCACCCATGAATAAGTATCTTTTCACCTCCAAGGGGAATGGAGTAGGTCGACATAAAATATCATGTTGTGACCAAGCGCAAGTCTGACCCGACCATGGTCAGGCATCTATATAGGAACAATAGAACTAGGCAGTTTCTGTTTCAAGAAGATCACAGCTGTAAAACTGTGTATATGCAATAGTTTATGAACAACATATATAACAGAAAATTGCTCGTACCATAAGTTTCTAAACTACGCTTGGACCTGTTCAACAAGTGCAGCGATGGCACACATATCCCACGTGGCCTTCCACCATTGAAACGCCCCACAAGGACCTCAAGGCGATCAATAAAGTGTAGGAACTTGTGGATGTCGCCCCGATCAACTTCGATTGCCATCAAGAACAGCCGAGTTGTTACAGAATAACAAACGAGCAGCCTGCTTAACTCTGAAAAAACCTACACGTGACACCAATTATAAGAAAATATTAGTTAGAAGTAGCATATTCATGAGAGATTCGTTGCTACTTCTAAAGTTAAATTGCGATCAGTTAGACAGAATAGGTGGATTAAGAAGTAATCGAGGCAACAAGCAAGAACCAGATACAAAACTAACTTGGATGAACAATTGGAACGACGTCGGGGTGGAAGATCGCAGTGAAGATGAGACCACTTTCTGCTATTTCCATCAACATTCGTGCGCCAACTTTCAGTCCATAACACTTGAGAAAGTTTATCCAAGTCCGGCCATAAAAAAAGCAACGATCTTCTTGGTTCATGAACCCAACTTGAAACTTATATCCATGGCTTGTCTTCACTGTTAACATTAAACTGGTGTATTCAGTTATGGAAAGGCCGAGCATCTTGAGTACATGTGTTCTGGCAGAGCAAGGAATGCACTGCAGGAAAAATAACATGAGAACACAATGTATTCCCTATATCCAAATCTAGAAATACTTTCCTCCTTCACGTCAGTGTTGAACATGGTACTAGTACCTTTTATCCAAATATAGCAATCCAAATTTCCAAATTAGTCGACATCATGTTCAAACCCCCCCCCCCCTCCCGGATAGAAAAGAGGATTCTAGGAACATACTGTGCATGTTTTAAAATCCTGTGTTAGGATGAGAAGGAACAAGTGTTGCGTCTCGCCGAGGGCACAGAAACCTGTAGGGTCCTCGCACTTTGGGCACTGCAAATGAAACACATTAGATTCAGTAGGAAGAAAAATGCATCAACGGCGGTGGCTGCCATCCTAGGAGTACCCGTGACCAAGAGACTTGGATTTATCGGGGATGGATGAAGAATTCATACCAGGTACTCCATGAGAAAACCCTATGCAATCACCGAGCGGGGGTTTTCTCTGAACAAGCAGACAAGGTAGAAGGGATTCAGGCCGAGTGAAATATTGCCGCTTCTTCCGTCCAGCTTACTGCTAAAGCTGGAAAGGTGGGGGTTTTTGTGATTTGACGGCTCATTGGGCATTAAAGGCGCCACTGACTGGGTGTGTCTACCGTGCAGTTGTGCACTCTAATTTAGTGCACATGGCATGTGGACCCGTTGCGGATGCCCCACATATCAGCGCAAGGAAGTAGAAAGACAGGAGTAACTAGCTATTACACATAAATATATTTTTGACAGAGAGATATTCCCTCTGTAAAGAAATATAAAGATCTTTTATATCACTAGTTTATACATAATAAAAATCAAGGGGAATATATATAACATATATAATTATAAAAAACAGAGTTTTTTTTAACACGGTATAGACGAGTTGGTGATGATGGTGTGCCTGTCATCCTGCAATATAGGTCGTCCGATTTATATCTGACGGATAGGAAGGAAACTATGGCAATTTTGCAAAAAAGGTACCCACACACCTCTCCGCATTTGAAAATAAGGCCTTCCCTCGTTCATCCTTTTCTCTCACAAGATAAAATACTCATACAAATGCATCTTGATGTTACGTGCAACACACGGGCATTATTGGGGTTCAACTGAGAAATACTCAGACAGGCTCACGGTTCTTGACTTTGGGCCATAGGCCGGTGGGCCTGCATGTTTGGGGGCCCATGTGTTCTACCTCGGCGCTTTTCATATTGCAAGCGGTCGGTACGGCGCTGGTTTTAGATGTTGTCGCAAGGCGAATACACAAAATTGAATAAAGCACATCAGCTGTTGGAATGAAATCAAACGACAGTTCCTAACCAGCAATCAGAGTTGCAATTCTATCAATGATACTGTCGTACTACTTATACACACAGGACACTTGTTTCACCATGCCAGAGTATTACATCAAAATCTCTTGGCGGATAGATCAGTTCGGCAGTACTGAAAAATTTCAAAGTTGATTTGGACCAGCTCTTCTTGCCGAGAAAGTTCAATTTTGACATCATCCCCTACCGCAAGATATGATTTAGACTTGAACCTTGACCATCCTTTAGCATCAATCATCATGCGACCATCCTTTGTACTTACGGTATATTGAGCAGGTTCATTCACACCAAGGCTGCGCATGGTAAGAGAAACTTGGCCGATGTCGCCCAGATTATTGAACGACTCCCTCGTTGCTCTAGGAATTCTCTGTTTGCAAACAAGAAGACATACCCAAACAGTTAGATCAACACAGTGAATCAATGGAAACAACATGGAAATAAAAAAGAACGAAACACTTGGGCTGCCAATGCTTACCAAGAAGGTGGACATGTCGTTTTTTGTAAGGACTTTGGTATATGAAGTGTGAACTGAATCCCAGTCTGTTGCCGGTGCAACTACTCGTTCGGTTGCCGTTGCACGGGCCGGAGCAGATGCAAGTGCAAGTGTTGGTGCCCGAAGCCGCTACTGCTGCCGGAGATGGTGCTTCTTGTAGAGCTGGTGCTAGTGTCGGAGCAGGTGCCGGTGTCGATGCCCGATCCTCCGGTAGATCAGCCTGATTCGCTGACGCGGTCGGTGCCCAATCCTCAGCTGGATCGGACTGACCTGTTGCCGATGTCAGTGCTAGAGCAACTGCCGGTGCTCGATCCGTTGCTGAAGGTGGTACCGATGTGCGAGACAGCGGCGATCGTGTCTGGTCTGGTATGATCAGCTTTCTAACTTGACTAGGCTTCATGACCATGATCCAGTTTTTTTCTTCATTTCTTTTAAACGCGAGAAGGACTAATTGTGGCGTTTTTGTGAAACCAAGCTACAGTTCATCATAGGGATTCAGCTTGTACTCAGACAACAGACTGATCCAATTTTTTCCAATAATATAAGTGATGGACAGTGCCTTCAGTACTGACACGACATAAGAAGTGAAACCTATAAAAATAGCCATCGTAGAGCAAACCAAACGGTTTATTCTGTGAGGAATGTCACATGGCAAAACCTGCATCGTAAAATTGCAGGAAAAGAAAGAAAACATGACATTAAATCAATAAGATTTAGATAGTAAATCAATAAGATTTACTTGATGTGACACGAGCGAATCCTTACCAGGAAATCACTATGTTGAAGTACTAAACAGAAGATTGGTCGTCCAACGACGGGTGGCATGCAGGGGCCTCGCCTACTCCCACAAGCAGGACAGTCCAAAGGTCATGATAAATCGTATGGACCAAACATCCATGGGTCTGGAAATCTTGGTGGGTGCGATAAACCCTGCAATGCATACATATATTGGAGTGTACCCATAATTGATAAAACCGTCCTCACAAAAAAGATGATCTGGATACTTCAAAAGATACTAACTGAATTGAGTGGACAGACATTAAACATAGACCGTTCTCAGGACTGACCACACACCAAAAGCGGCAGTACTAATAAACAATACAGGGTTCACAAACACAAATCAAGTACTATACAATAGTACTTCCTACAGACAAGCAAAGTTGCACTAATTAAACTCTATAGACTATTCTTGCGACCGACCTACGGGATGAACCCCACATAACTGACTAGGCCATGGACTTCATGAGTGATGTCTACATGCACCATCACCATCTTGTCAACCTTGGATAACCTAACACAGTGGTCTTTCCACTGATAAACATGATCATGAAAACATGCCGCATCAGATTAGTTGGCAAGCTTTACAAGTACCACACCCTTCGTTATCGAAGGCACAGCCAGGAAATTGTTGTGGTCAAGTACAGACTCGAGAACACGCCTGACAACAATGCTACATGAAAACACTAGTTCAGGACACGTGGCGACAAGGACACAGCAGCTGGATAGTTTAGTAGTAGAACTCATCCTCAGGTCTTCCAGTTCACACGGCATGACTTTGAGAACTTCATCTCCACCGCGGACCTGGTTCTAATTCAAAAAGAAACCATATTTTATTACTACCTCCGTTCAGAAATATAAGATGATTTTTGATATTATACTCCATATATGACTACATATACGCACAGAAATGAGTGAACAAAGACACTAGAACATGTCTTCAAAGGCATGAGAGCAGAGGGATTACTTGCAATATCCATAACACAAGTTACTGAGGCAAATATACCCTCTTCAAAGGTAGCATTGATGTTCATAAAGTACTCCCTCCGTCCCAAAATTCTTGTCTTAGATTTGTCTAGATACGGATGTATCAAGTCATACATCCGTATCTAGACAAATCTAAGACAAAGAAGAAGACGAGAGGAGATAGTTGAAAGTAATATATAAGAAATTAGTGTCAACCTCTCGCATGTTTCGGTCAAAAGAGGAATTTAGAACCCTCATTTGGCACACAAAGATCACATGCAAGATCACCCAGAAAGTTGTACTACTAGTACTAGTACTGCGTGTTAGATGAAAAAACACAATCAAGATCGAGAAAAAGATCGTCAAGAAGAGATATTACCTAGACTTGCTTAATGAGGGATCTCGGAGAGGGGGGCTTGGATAGGGCGATGGCTTTGAGCTTGTCTGCGGTAGTCTCAGTGGGGTGCTTGCGCTTCTTCGTACCATGAGCCTCGACGGGTTTGGCCAGAGCCACGGACATCACTTCGGCCGGTGCTCCAGCGTCCATCAAGAAACTGCAAATAGAAATAAAAGAAAAGAAACCATAATCACAAACCCAAAAGAAGAAAATACAGGGAGTTATAGGATCAGTCTCGGGGTTGCAAGACCGGGCCTTGGCCAGAATCAACACCATTAATGCGCTCACCTTTCCTTCCTTGGGAGAGAATAACAATGGCAGAAGCAGGTCGGGGTTTTATTTAAGAAATGAGGAACAAGATGAGGGAGAAGCGAGGGTTGGGTAGAGAGGAAGCTGAGAGAGAAGAGTGAAATGATGGTTGCTTCGTCCGTCCAACTTACTGCTGGAAAGGAGGGGGTTTTGTGATTTGATGGCTCATTGGGCATTACTGCGGTGCTTCGATCGGGGTAGTCTACCGTCACTCTACTACGGAGTAATTTAGTGCATGGCTGGTGGACCCCAATGTTGGCTGTCCCACACGTCGGCGAAAGTGAGTAATTTAGTGCATGGCTGGAGGAGGATCCGCACGGTAGAGCGTGTCCACTGTTTTTCGAAGAAAAAAAATGATTCTGACAAGCGTTTCCACTCTTCTGACGGAGAGTCTGAAACCAGTAGCCACTTGAACATACACAGTGCTCCTACTACTAGGCATGTGCAGTGGTTCATACGTTAGTACTACATAATCTTGTTGCTAGTGTAGTAAGATATGACAACGACAAATGATGTTGTGCGCATGTCAACTATATGAACAGTAATGTAGTAACATAGTACTGCTTTCTCGACTGCCCGGTCGAGAATGAACGGTGAGATCAATGTTAACAGAACTAGGTCTATAGCGCATGGAGAGTACGGTGCTATAGTACTCCACGAAACATGAACCATATGAAGCACGAATAGTGTTAGGCAGGGTGTATGAACGGTGCACAGGATGGGAGCAAAAGTTCCCTTCTCGGCCCACTTTTGGGTGTTTGGCAGAGTGCATTAAGGGTGCATGAGTCCACACTAGTAGGTTAACACAAATACACGAAGAGGAAACAACTACTCCGTCTAGGTGTGTAAGTCTTCTTACGTTGTGCACTGCGACCAAGGCGGAGAGGAAAACGAGAAAACTTAATGTCTTTTTGCTAATTAATAGCCTTGCATGCAATGAAATAACCACTGCATGTCATGTTTATTAGTCTCAAGTCATTGAAAGCATGCATGGCCCACGTCTCTTATTGGTTGATATGTCACAAAACAAGAAACGGGGAGGGAGTTAATGTACCGTGCCTAAGTGTAATGGGATTATTTGGTTTTCGTAAGGTGACTTACACAATATATTGAGATGAGAATGCAACCAAACACACCCACACGCTTTGTGCTCTGATGGTGATCTGCATTATGCGAGTTTGATCCAACGGTCATGTTGCACCGAGACATGGACATGCCCATGCAGAGGCGCCTAAACACCACCGAAGTCCCTCCGCTTCTCGAGGCGCGACGATGTTACGTGATGCAGGGGTGAAGCTTGCGAAAGGCAATGCAATCTACGGGAAGGCAGAGGGAGCCAGCCGAGGAGCGGGGAATCTTTTGGTTTTCACCATGGTAAAACACCAGTCGACGACTTCTCACACCAGGGAGCACTGGGTTTTATAGGCGGAGTCATCGTGACTAATTGCTGCCGCGCCTGCTCCCGTCAATCAAAAAATTAAAAATCCTGCCGCGCCTTCTCCCGTCAATCAAAAAATTAAAAATCCTGCCGCACTCAAACGCCAGAGCAACGCCGCGGTGGATGTTTAAATTTGCCTGCCGGCAAGTAGATAAAAAAAGGGGTGAAACAACAAATGTGGCGGCGGCCTAGCTAATCGGTCGAACTAGCCCAACTAGCTAGCCACCGTGCTTCACTGATGTACTCGGCAGAAAAGTGGTCTTTCGTGATTTGACGACTCATTTATTTACTTGCTTCGGTGAAAACGCGCGGTAGGGCGTCCCACGTCAGGAAGAATATATGCGTGCACCACCCGGGAGGACCCCGAAACCGCGTGGTAGGGTGTGCCATTTCTCGGCATGGAGGAAAAATGTGCGTGTAAAAATTTACCGTATCAGACGTAGTACCTATGGTTCGACCTCGGGACCCAGCCAGTCGGTCGAAAACACCCCACTAGCCACACAGCTTCATCATGCTAACATGGCACGGAGGATAGGTGTGGTTAGCTCCACCTCGACCAGCCACAACATCTCTTGTTCTAGGCGATTCTTCTATTTTCCATGCTTTTTGTAGTTGTAATAACACCACGGCAAGCTAGCGCCGCTCTTCGTGTGTGCCCGTGCAAAGGTTAGACGATGGAGAGAAGAGAGAGATCACAGACCTAGGACCCACCAGTAAGTGAGTCAACGGTCATGCACGTGTAGACGAGGCACTCCCTCTACTCTACTCAATGTAATACTGCATAAAATCAAGTTATGGGACAAAGCCAAAATCGTTGTTGTTTCAGGCTATTGACTTATGCTTTGTAGTACATGTTGCCAGTTCGAATCATGTCTTTCAGATTTGTTAGTTTTAGATCCAAATTTGATTAATGACAAGTGGGACCCCCGTGTGTTGTTCCGATATTTCAGTGTAGGATGGTTTTTTAACAAACACTATGCACGGTTAGACAAGTAGCAGCACAAGTTACACGTATTTTGAAAGTTTACGAACAAAAATGACAGCAGCATAGAAGATCACATCCACCCCGCAGCTTAGATGCTATGGTGATATGAGTTTTTACACCGTTGGAAGTGAGAGCCAATGGCTTGGGAGTAGTCTTTGTAATTATGCACAATTTCCAAGCTCTCCAAAGTTTTTTTTGCAAATAAAACATTCAGGCCTCGTGTGTGCCGCTGCATCTTGGATCCAACGGCTCCCCATTGCTCATATTAGGTGCTCCCCGTAGCTTAATTACCCACTACGGTGATATGAGCATCTAGGTCGTATGATCAGTGATCAGATGGCACATGCGTCGTACTTGCACTTTCTGCGCAATTCCCAAACTCTCTCAGCCGTATATTGCAAAAAACATTCAAACCTCCCTCTCATGGGCGTTAGATCTCCGTGAACTCGTATCACCATAGAAATCTATAAGGGGCACCTCATATTCTCCCGTCGAGAAAACATAAGGTGCTCTTGCAGCTTGGATGCTATGGTGATCTGAGCTTTCAGGTCGTTTGATCTGAGATCCAATGGCATCTCGAAAGCTTTTGTGCTTGTAGCGATGGCGAAATCTTTGGGGCTTTTACGCAAAAACCATTCGAACCACCGAGGAGGTGTTGGGTCACAAATCCAACGGCTCAGAAGAACTTAGTATCATCAAAGCATCTAAGGTGTGGTAGCACGTGATATTCTTATACAGGAGAATATGATGTGCTCCTTCATCTTAGATGCTTCTGATGATCTGACTTGAGGTCATTGGATATGGCATCCAAGGGCATCTCGAGTAGTTTTTCTACAAATTGTGTGCAATTCTCAAACTCATCAAGGTTTCTCAGCAAAAAATATTAAGACATCATGTGAGCTGCTATATCTCAGATCTACAAGCTCCAAGCAACTCGTGACGCATATAGCATCTAAGGTATGGGGCACATGATATTCTCCCGGGAGGAGGGGTGGGGTGCACAATCAATCGGTGGTTGGGAGGTTGGGGACAAATATAATCTAAACAACCCTAAACAGAGCTTCACAATTGTCGGAGTAATGGGCCACGGGTAGGTTAACCGAGCCCGGACCTTTCAAGACATCGGGCAGGCTGCGCCTCAAGACCCCAAGACGAAGAGTCGCTTTCTCGAGAGTCGGCGCAAGGCTGCCGACCCTCACGGCTGAGTCCTAGGGATTGACTTTTGAGATAAGCCGACTCCCAACCATGTTTCCAGAGAAGCCGCTATGGGGAGTCGGCCCGTGACTCCAACCACCTCCCGCCCGCAATAATGGACGGACGGGTACGGCCACCGCATGGCCCATCCCTGCCCTGCTCGCAAGGGAAGGTGGCATGGCCACAGCAAGGCCGCATCAACGGAGATCTCCATCCTGGCGCGGCATCGCGTTATGGTGGCTCCCGACATCAGCTCCTCGCGGGCGCGCCTGCGCTCACGACGGCCCGTCTGTAAGACCCAGAGATTTGCAGTGGATTCCGCTTGTCAGCCGGGGTACGTAAGACGGCAAGAGCACCACAAGACGGACCTGGTCGAGTCGGCCCTCGTGAATCGGCTAGCCCCTCCCACGGGCCCCGCACGCCATTAACCTATGACAAGACAGGAATGGCAATAGATGACGCTTGTCAGCGGCGCATCAAGGTTACGACCCCATGACCAAGCCTGGCCATTAGAGGCGCGATTACATGCATCCGCAGCAAGCAAGACTCCGCCTAGTGGGACAAGGCCTGTTTCATTCACGACGGCTTCAGTCGGGCGTGGCCCACCACCGCATGGGCCCCAGCATGCATGGAGAAGACGCGTGGGTCGAGATGCATTTGCCGACTCAAGGCCCACTGTGGATTACTATTGTACTCCCCTGTGGGTAGGGTCTATATAAACCCCCCTGTGGCACCCATGCAAAGGGTTGGACCTCGATAGTTTTAGACACACATAGAGGGAAGAGGAGAGCTAGCCGTGTTCTTCTCCTTCCTCACCCCTAACAGCTCAAGGAGCAACCTTGTACCCACTTTGCCATAGTGATCATGCGGAGACCCCTGCAGAGCAGCAAGAGGGGTATTATCTCCATGGAGAGCCCAAGTCGGGTAAGATCCGCCAAGCGCATGCCTTTCGCCTCATCCTGCTTTCTGTGCACCGGCGACGCTTCATCGCCTCACCATGATAAGCTATCCTTGGCATATGTCGCACCTAACCCCCGACATTTGGTGCCCACCGTGGGGCTAGGTGCACCGTCCGTCCTGAGACTCGCTTCTCGATCGGAACCTTTATCCTCCCGGGCGAAGCGGCGCTAGCTCCTAAGACGCCAGACGGAGTTCTGCGCCAACGCTACAGACGGGCACTAAGATCGTCATGAGCGCAGCTGCCTGCTCGCCAAACTTGTCAGCGAGGTTCGCTTTCCCGACGCGCCTCGTCCGCATCCGACATGCTGTGCACGGGCGCTCCGAGAGCCTCCTCGCGGGCTCCTCGACCAACTCCACGCCGCCGGGCGAGCTCGCTATGGACTTGGAGTCCGTAGGGCTCCACCGACCTGATGCCGGGTCGACTCGACACCGCTGCCGCCGACTGCTTCCTCACCAACGTGGTGGTTCACGACGAGCCGCCTCGCTACGAGAGATGTGGAAGCACCGCCACAGAGGTGCTCATCATAGGTCACGGCAGATTCGGCCAAGGAGCTTCACGACTCGACGCTGCTCGCAAGACCTGACCGCGCTTTATTCCGGAAGACGCCGACGCCGATGCTGGAGGCGCGCTACCTTCAGCTCGTCAAGGCGTGAAGAAGCTGGCAAGGATGAGACGCATTGTCGAAGCTTCCACCAGCGTGAGATGGATCGCTGCAAGGGCGGCTCGCCGCCCCCCGATCGGGTCTAGCTGCTCAGGCGCTGTTCAAAGAAGGCGGCGCGGCTATCGCCAACCTGTTCGGGCGCCAATCGCTTTGTATACACCACGCCAAGGAGAACATCCGCAAGGCCAGCGGCGCGACGAAGCTAGACAACTTCGAGGGTGAAGAGCGCCGCCGATGACGGGAGCGAGTCCAGCAGCTCTCGACGCTGCCGCCGATAGAACGAGGCCGTTGCCGCACTGCAGGCGCCACAATGACAAACGACGACCTACCTCCCCGCCGAGATCAATGCGTGACGCCCGGACACCGACGGCGGTGTCCGCGAAGAAAAACAAGGATCCATCTGTCAGCCACGCCGGACTCACATCTCCATCGAAAGCACTTACCAAGACGGCCGCCTAAGAGCAAGGAACGGCGGGACGACTATCCGCCTCCTCCTCGCAAAGAAAGGCGAAGTCTCCCCGCCCACCCGCCGAAAGATCCGACTCTCGGCGATCGCCTTTGGCCACGAGAGGGAGTCGAGAAAACGACGCCCGCCATCGGATCGACTCACTTCACCGATCCTCGCCGCTGGAAGAGGAAGACGAAGCTGGGTCCCTGCTTTCGACTCGTGATCCGAGACGAGCCCTTTCCTAGAGGGTTCACGCCCCGAGATACGCCTAAGTACACCGCCCGAAAGCCGAAGACCGCTGGTTGACTACTCCACGCATCATTAACATAGCGAACGGCAACAAGTGTGTTGTCAGTAGTATGTTCCACTCATGCCTGTGGCACGGCCCGACATGGTTGAACAGCTCAAGCCCCGCAACATCAACAGCTGGGTCGACTTCAACGGTTTTCGTCCGCAACTTCACAAGCACGCATAAGCGACCTCCCAAGCCTCGCCAACTTTCCTTGTGCGCAAGGCCCCAACGAGTCAACTCGCGACTACCTCACGCCGGGCCGAAGCTTCGAACTCCTGCGAGGGCGCACGAGGTGCAAGCTATCGAGTACTTTCACCGCCGGGTGCAGAGAAGGCACCTCTCGCACAAGCTCCGCGACGAGCCGGAGACCTCGACGAAAGCTGCCGATCATAGCGCATAAGCACGCCACAGCCGACTTCTCCATGAAGGCGGAGATTCAAGCAGCGGCGATCGCAAAGTGGCCACTCAGCTCCCGTAACTCCGCTGAGACGCTTAGTCGCCATACAACAACAGAACGATCACAAGCGAAAGCCCCACAGCCGCTTCTAGCAGCCGCAAAGGTTGCAGCAATGAAGACCAGCAACTGGAGGGGCAGCTCCGGCCAAGCGGCTGTGTAAAGGCGGCAAGTCCAACTGGTTGCCGCCTTCTCTACGAAAGCAGACTCTAGATGGTCCCCGCAAGTTCCACAACGGCGCGAAGCCGCCAAACCACACCACCCGGAAGTGCCACTCGCTCACCAGGATCGCGCAAGGAGACGGCTCGCCTCCCCTCACCGCCGGGTCACGCCTCCACCGCTGCTCCAAAGAGCCGACTCGTCAAAGCCAGTGGCGTAAGACAAGATGAGTACCTGTAAGAGCACGGAGCCTATGTGGTGTTCACCAAAGGTGGCCGATAATCGACGCGAACAAAGCAAGAGGTGAATGCAGAGCATCGATACTCCAAAATTCATGCACCGTCCGAGAAGCCTATCGCTTGAGCAGAGGTGATCACCCGTGAGGTGATGTCGAGCCCGGGCTCCTATGCCCTGGTCTTGGGAGCCACCTTTGCCACAGATAGGCGGGCCGCTCGCCGCGAGTGCCGATAGAAGGAGGCAGAGCATCAACATCCTGCATAAGGATACCATGGAGAAGTTAGGAATCAAGCAAAGACAGCCTTCAGAGCAGCCTCGGACCGGTTCCACGGCATTGTACCGCCTTTCCTACTCACCAAGCAAGATCCTGATAGATGTCCTCTTGGAGACAAAGATCATTTCCGCCGAGAGCGCTTAGTTTGAAGTGATGGACCGCGAAAGTCCGTACCATGCACCGCTTGGCCGACCTTGGCCAAGTTCATGGCGGTCCCCACTACGCCTACCTCAAGATGAAGATGCCGAGTTCCAAGGGGATTCTGACCTGTAGCCGGGCGATTACAGAAAGTCGCCCGCTTGGGCGGTTGAAAGCAGCCGGCTAGCCGAGTCCCCCGTGATCGCAATGAGAAGCGGCTTGATCGGGTTGTGGCGATGGCCAGCAGCCCGACATATCGCCCAACCCCAAGGAGTCGAAGCCGAGGGTTCTGCTCAAGCCGCCAAAGAAACGAAGAAGATACCATTGGACCCAAGCACCTGAGAGGTACGCGTCATAGGTGCAAACCTTGACAAAGAATAGGAAGGCGAGCCTGCCGATTTCTCCGTGAGAATCGACATCTTCGATGGTCCCTAAAGACATGCTGTGTACCGACGGATTCGCCGAGCACAAGTTACATGTCCGATCTGATGTGAGCCCTTCAGCAGTTCCTTGCGCCTACTCGTCAAGAGAAGAGAAGAGTTGTTGGAGAAGAGATAGCCCAGCTCCCTAGCAGCGGCTTCATTATGGAAGTGTTTTTTCCGAATGGTTAGCAAACCCACCGGCATCAAGAAGAACAAGCAGTGGCGGATGTATTGACTACACAAGCCTCAACAAATCTTGCCCTAAGGACCCTTCGCTCGCCGAGAATTGATCAGTGATAGACTCCACAGCCGGATGCGAAAGCTGTTGAGCTTTAGATGCATATTCAGAATATCACCGATCAAGTTGAACCCGCCGACAGATCAAGACCGCCTTCATCACGCCGCTTGGAGCCTTCTTCACCCGACCTTGACGCTCGCTTGAGGAATGCCGGCGCCACCTTTCAGCGCTGTATGCGAAGTGCCTCAAGCAACTCAGCAGTAAACGCCCCACGCCTACGCGGGACGGCGTGGTGGTGAAGACGGAAAAGTGTGGAACGCTGCTCGAGGACCTTAAGGAAACCTTTGAGAACCTGCGCCGATTCCAGATCAAGCTCAACCCTGAGAAGTGTGTCTTCGTAGTACCAGCCGCCAACTCCTTGGCTAACCGGTCTTTGAACGCCGCATAGAGTGCAACCTCAAAGATCAAGGCCATCGAGAGGATGGAAGTACCCGCCGATCGCTAGATGTGCAAAAGTTCACCGGCCGTTACGCCCATCACCGATTCATCACCGGCCGGGAGAAAGCTCTCCTTTATACCAGCTCATGAAGAAGACCACCTTCTTCAATGGAACCACAAGGCGGACGTAAGCTTTTCTCCAGCTTGAAGAAAATGTCGACTACTCCCCTGTGCCGGGCGGCCCGACTCCTAAAGAGGCCATGCTCAGACATTGCCGCCACCACCGGTAGTCAAGACGGGCCATTGTAGTTGAACGCAGGAGGAAGGCAAGGCGCTACCTATCCAGAGACCGTATATTACTTGAGCGGCATCGCCGACTTCCAAGCAGTAACTACCCCACTACCGAAGATGCTGCTACGCGCACTTTGCCGCCAAGAAGTTGAAGCCTTACTTTCAAGAGCATCCAATCACCGTGGTTTGCACAGCCCCACTAGCCGAGATCATCTAAGCCGAGATGCTCGCCGAAAGTGGCCAAATGGGCCATAGAGCTGGCTCCCTACACCATCTACTACCAGCCCCGCGACCGCCATCAAGTCGCAAGCACGGCCGACTTCCTCGCCGATTGGCCGAGACTCAAGACTCCGCCAATACCGACTCCACCCATTGGCGGATGCATTTCGATGGCTCTAAGATGCGACCGCTTGGGAGCCGGGCGTTGTCCTCACTTCCCCAAAGGCTAATAAGCTCAAATATGCGCTGCAGATCCATTTCGCCACCTCCAACAACGTCGCCGTCAATACGAGGCGCTTATTCACTTGTTCCGCACAAAGAACTTGGCATTCGCCGGATCTTGTGTTATGGCGACTGATTTGGTGGTCCAAGAATATCCGCATTGGGACGCCAAAGATGCAAACATGGCGAGCTACCGCTTTCCTTGTACAGCAACTCGCTGGATATTTTGAGGGGTGCGTAGTTCTTCACGCGCTAAGAAATGACAATGACCAAGCAGACACCGTACGAATCGGCTCCACCCGCCAGTAATACCATCCGCCGCCTTCAGCCAGCCTCAAGCCATCTGTCACTGAATCAGACTCGATCTTTTGTGCCGGCTCTCGAAGAAGTCGGATCCGACTCAAGAGCCCCAGCAGACGGCACGAGAATTTTACAGATGGCTCCAAGAATGCCGCAGAATAAGCCGCCCGGGACTTCTGTGATCCGCCCGGGATCACTGCGGCGAACATTGCTAAGACTCCGTGAGCTCGGCCTGGGACTGCACCACCGCCCGGGACTTCATCATCCAAGAAGCGGTCATGACTCCAGCCCGCCGCCTCCCAGCCCAGCCGCCTCGGTTCAAGTAGCGGTCGGCGCTTGAAGAAATAGTAGCACCTCATGGGCCCAGCCCATCCTCAAGTTCCTAGTGAGCGTAGAGCTGCTAACCGATGAAATCTTGGCTCGGTAAGTATAACGCCGAGCGGCAGCTCACACCATAGTCAACAGAGAGCTGGTCAGCGCAGCGCCACCGGTGTCTACCAGCTGCTAGGCCGAGCCGTAGCAAGCAAGGCCAAGCGATTCTCGAAGACATCCATCAAGGCGAAAAGGCCACCATGCGCCTCAAGAGCACTCGCCGCCAAAGCCTTTCGACACGGTTTCTTCTCGCCAACTGCCCTAGAAGAGGACAAGGGATTAGTCCAAAATGCAAGGTGCAGATGTTCCGCTTCCAAGTCAGATCAGCCCGGCTTCCGTGACTCAAGACTATCCCCATCGCCTCGCCCTTTGATATTTGGGGCCCGGACATGGTGGGACCATTCAAAGCAGCACGAGGTGGCCTAACTAACTTACTTGTCGCGATGGACAAGTTCACCAAGTGGATAGAAGTAAAGTCCATCAAGAAGTTCAATGGTCCGACTGCAGTGACTTTCATCGCCGACATCACGACTGCACGCGCATACCACACAAAGATCATCACCGATAATGGCACAAATTTTGCCAAAGGCGCTGGCCCGCTTTCGCGCGCCGACACAAGGCATCCGATCGACTTAGCATCCGCTGCCCATCTGTAGTCAAACGGCCAGGTGGAGCGAGCAAACGGCCTCATCCCGCCCGCATCAAGCCTCGACTGGTCGAACCATCGGAGCGCTCGCCGCTGTTGGCTTGATGAGTTGCCACCATCCTCCGGAGTCCAAGCGACGACTCCAAACAAGTCAACCGGCTTCACACCTTCTTCCTCGCTCACGGCGGCCGAAGCCATCATCCCAACGGACATAGAGTTCGACTCCCCGCGAGTCACCAAGTACACCGAGGAGGAAGCGGAAGAAGACGCCAAGACGGGCGCCGATCCGGCGGAAGAGGGCCGGCTGTTGGCACTCACCGGTCCAAAGATCTACCAGCAGAGCTCCGCTACTGACACTACAACAGAAGGTCAGGCCAGATCTTTCCAAGAGGGCGACCTTGTGTCCGACCGATCCAGAATGAACAGCCGCCAAAGATAAGTTGTCGGGCGCCTTTGGGAAGGCCCTTCATTATCGCAAAGTGCCGGGCAACGACCCTACTACCCGATCGATGCTCGTGGCCCCGAAAGCAAGAGGGATGACTCCGCAAAGAGACGGAACGCTATGGAATGCAAATCTTCTCCAAGATTTTACAGCTTGATGGAGATGTACCACGCTACCCTTTGTATTAAAGTATCTAAGATTTCAGCCCCGAGACGCAGCCTGGACTGCCTTTTTGTTATTTGTATGATAAGAATTATGCCTTCGAGTATGCTACTTTTTGTTATGCCACCTGGCACCGGTTCACTAGTCGGCCTGGGACTCGCATTACCGCTATGGAATGCTTCCTGCAGCTGGACAAGTAGTGTGTGGTGCCTAAGCCGCCTTCTTGTCGAAGCCGCAGCTCGCAGAGCGAATGCTTGGTGGGCGAAGTAAGGAAGAATGGGCGCCCACATGAAAAATGGCTAAGGACCCAAAGCATGAACATAGCTTGTCCGCTTCCAGCTTTCTTCGCAGTCAGTTTCCTCTTGAGTGGTCGGCTTGCCGCTTATCCAACTTGTTAAAAGACTCTAAAATGGTTATACTTGCTTCTTCCCAAGAGTAGAAGCTACATTTGATCCAATGGCAATCAGAGAGCGTTGTCCGACCGCAAGGCGGCGATTAAGGGAAGCGGCAAAGGAAAAAGCCATAGGAGCAATGAGCAAGGAAAGATAGAATTAGGATAAATATTTTATAACATAGGCCCTTGGCCAATCTTCGAAAGCAGAAGTTCAAAATACACCCAAGGGTGGAATTGTGCGAATTAAAAGTTCTTCAAAGACTACTAAAGCGTATAAATTAAAGGCAAGACGGCAGCTTAGGAAGCGCAGACGGGTTCGGAGGGCCGGAAGAGATGGTGGTGTCAGCACCGGGCGGCCGGGCAGGCTTCTCGCTTGATCGCTTCGGCGGCAGCCGCCCGGTGGCGCGGGCTGCTGTTGGAGGCGCGGTCGAAGCCGAGGCTGGTCGCCTGCCCATCTTCGGGCGCCTGCCTCACCTTCGCCCTCCGCTTCGCTTTTTCTCGGCGCTGAGCCGATCACCTCCGCCGAGTCTCTCGCTATAATCCGGGTTCATCTCAACCACTCGGCGGGCGCCCCGCTTCGCCTTTCAAAGCCCGCCAGAACGGAAGACATCGGTAATTGTAGTAGTCGGGCGATCGCCGCCACACGCCGACGAGGGCGCTTTTCGCAGCTAACAGCTCCGCTTGCGGCTCTCGACCGAACACGCTAGCCGTCCAGATCCAGCCTCGATACCACGCTTGCCGATTCCAAGGCTCAAGGCCCATTTCGCCGAGGGAACCATTCTCAGCCTCAAGACGCCAGCCGCCATCCTCCAAGCCACGCAGCCTGACCTGAGCGCAGAATCGCATGCTAACCGCCACATGGCACAATCGCTCGGGCGCCGACATCGCTGAAGCTGCTGCAGATCCGATGGGCCGCCGCAGACGAGCCTCGGCGCTCAAAAGCTGCTATCAAGGGTCCGGGCGTTGGCGGTAATCTCCGCACCATTTTCCCTCCGCTACCGCAATCAGCCTCGATGGTTGAGAGGGCGCGTGTGGCTCAGGGAAGAAGTCTGCCAAGACGAAAAAGAAGCAAGTGAAAAATCAGGAGTCAGCCCGACCTATAGTCAGCGGCTCAAAGAAAGAAAGTAAAGAAACTCACCGCCGACGATGTCCTTGATCTCATGGAAGCCGGAGGTCAAAGGGCCTCCTCTTGATCTAGGAGGAGCGCCACTTTCAATCCTCGGCCAGAGAGCAGTCTCTTTTTTCCGCCTCGCCCATCGCTTTTCTAAGTAGCTCCTTGTTCGCTAAACCATGAGCCAGCGCGTCGCGCTCAAGGGCGAAGCTTGTTGCACTCCTCCCCTTGGCACGCATGTGTTGGCTTCACCAGCGTTGCTGGAGAGTGGCATTGGCCTCAAGAATAAAAGAAAAAGGACTTTGTCGTCAACTAAGAAGGTCGCTGGAGATCCGCTCGACCGCCAGCAGCCGGGCCCAATCTGGGATAACAGCCCACTGGTGCGCCAGCTTCTGCCAAGAAGAAAGAGGACTCACTCCCGGCCTCCCGACAAGTCGGCGTCCGCTTGCCCAGCTCCTCAACATTGGCGGTTGAAGGCAGTGGCGGAGGTTGTGATACTCCGTGATAAGCATTTTGCATAAAGGTAAATATTTGAACTCACCAGATAGGTTCCAGCCGCGTCAAAGAGCCGCCCAAAACTCGGGACTACACCAGGGTGCCTGGGCGCCCTCTACAGAGAAGAACAAGAAAACAAACTCAAAAGAAGAAAGCATACCCGAACGGCTGCTCGCGACGCTTAGATGCGCCTTGGTGTCGTTCGATTGCGCCGCCGCTACAGCATTCGCCGAACGCCCGTGCGCCGCTCAGCGTTCAGGTCAGCTTCCTCGCACTCCACCTAACGGGCGCGGGCGCTGCCGCCGCTGCCCGATGGCTGGAACAAGGGCGCCGGGTTCTTCGGGGCGTGGATACCAATCGCTTAGAGGCGGCGACGCGACCGGCGAGGCGATTTGAAGGAGCAGCTTCGCCACGGCTCGCTTTTTAGTCGGGCGCACCGGGCAGGCTCCACCGCTGCTTTACCTTTTGCGCGCGCCTCGCACGGCGGCGGCGGGCGGCGGCGGCATCGGCTGCGTTCGGTTATGGAGGTCTCGCCGCTTTTCTCCATGATGGGGTACTACCGCCACGCTTCTCGCCTGCCTGGTGAACTTCCGGGCGGCGGCGCGGAGTCAAAGCAGATGACGAGCAACGCCGACATTGGCGGTGCGCCTCCTCAGCGCGCTTGTTGCCACGACGGGCAGCTTCGGGCTCATCCAGCTTCCTTCAAGTGAGGTCAGCTTTCTCGGCCCCGCTTTTCTAGGCAGGCGGCTTTTCCTCGCTTCGCTGCAGCCTGGTTCCGTCCGCCCGGAGGTCGGCGGGCGGGTCAATCCGCCGAGTAGTGGCGGACGCCTCGCCGAATTTATGATCGAGGTGGCGGCGACTCTCTAAAGTAAGGGGAGCCCCGGGCGAAGAAGACATGTAAAAGATTTGGACAAGATTCACCAGAAGAAAACAAGACAAAAAGCGGAAGCACTTACGCAGAGACCGGCATGCTTTTTTCACTTCTTGCGGAAGCGATTGGCCTTATGACCGCTTCTTCCCGCTTGGTCACAAGCCCCCCTTGAACTTCTTCGACCGCCGCCAAGCAAGTGCCTGTTCGCCCGCCGACCGCTTTAACCACCAAGCCGACGGAGGAACTCGCACTCGGCTGGCCGACCTTTTGGTTGGTGGCGCGGGCGACTTTCCTCGGCGCTGCCATCAAAGGCCAGCAAGGTGACCGAGGCCTGAAGTCGCCAGATCCTCCTCCTCCTCCTCGGCTGCCGGCTCTTCCATCGCCGCCTCAAGTCGGTCGCCGACGCCGCTTCGCGGGTCTGGGACGAACTGACGGTCCGCTCGCTCGTGGTGCCAGCCAAGGCTGGATGAGGGGTTCTAACTCAAATAAACCAAAAAGATCAGAGGTTTGATTCGCTGAAAAAGAAAAACAGAAGAAGAAGAGAGATGATTTCATTTACAGCGCGGGGTTGGCGCGTGAGTACGGCTTCCGTGCCAACTGCTAATCCGCCGTGAGATTGGGGTTTTATATAATTCACCGCGGTCCGCCACCTCCGCTGGGGCATGTCCTGAGCACAGCCGATGGTCCCGGTGGCCGCCATCCGGCTGTGATCGATGAGGTCAGCCTTTGAGCGAAGGAATCATGCGCTAACGGCGGCGCCAGCAGGTCGGCCTCGTCAAGCCTCCCGACTGGCCACCACTGAGTCACGCGACGCGGCGGGCACCAGCGGGAGTCGGGTCCTGATCCGGCGGGGACCAGCTGGGAGCTCTCGCCGCGCTAGCGCCGCCAGAAGGCGGCAGGCTGACCAGCCGCTTCCGGGCGACGCTCTTCACGTAAAAATAGGACGCCGCCACATCTTCACCGACTTGATCAGCGGGATGGTGGGAAACGGGTTGTCGGCCAACCGACCTCCGCATCGCGATAAAGGTATCAAGACAGGCTGGCACGCCAATGACGCATGCGTCGAGCTTGATCGAAGAACTCCCCCATAGCTCGATGGTGGGGAGAACGCCGAGAAGCCTTCGCGACAAGGTGGCGGCAGCCAGCAGCACCACCGTGTTGGAGTAAGGTGGTGCGGCCGGAGCCCGTGGAACTCCAAGAAGGAGCGGAAGAAACCGCCGCCGGAGCCCTAGGTCATGCGCATGAGGTGCGCAGTGGAATACGACCCACTCGCCCTCCTCCGCGCCGGCGAGCATTTCCGCCATGCTGGCGCTGGGCCCGCACTAGGCTCTTGCCGGGAGACGCTGCCCGGGCGAAGGAACTCGATGTGGTCGCCGCCACCTCGGAGCCGCCCCACACGCCGGAGCGCTGTGGTGGTGCAGCGGCGCGGAGGAAGAGCCAGCCGCCGGGCGTGGCGTGGTTCGGCGAGAAGCGCGGCAAGAGGAAGAAGAAGCAAGAGGAAGCGGGGAGCAGTGGAGATGGGCGCTGCAGCCGCCGCCTCCTCCCGCCTACTTATAGGCTCATGGGCTGAGAAGCGGATGGGGCGACATGGGATTAACGCGCCAGACCCCACGCTTCCCCACGATTTACTTCCCACGGGTTATCGCGACTGCAGTTACGCGTGGGAACCCCAACCGCCCGCACGGGCCGCAACGGATCCGCTTCAGGTGCCGAGGTGCGTAGTATGGGTCCCGCCGACGGCCTGCCCTGGCCGCTGTGTGGGTGGGCAGACCGACCTTGCCAGGGATGCCATGCGACGGGTCCGCAACGGGCAGCTGCTCGAAGCTTATCGTGCACGCCTGCCGGATCCCCACTACGACTTTCAAACTCTTTAAAGGGCAAGACGGCCTTCTGCGAGTCCGGCTCCACCTAGTCAGCCTAGAGGAAGACGGCGAGCAAGGCCCAGATTCCACCACCAGGAGGATGAAACTGATGAGCCTCCTCGACATGTTGCGATCGGCGCCTCACCAGCTTCGGGGACTACTGTCAGAGTAATGGGCCACGGGTAGGCTAACCCGAGCCCCCGGACCTTTCAAGACATCAGGGCAGGCTGCGCCCCTCAAGACCCCAAGACGAAGAGCCGCTTTCTGAGAGTCGGCGGCAAGGCCGCCGACTGCCCCTCACGGCCGAGTCCCAGGGACGACTTCGAGATAAGCCGACTCCCAACTGGCGGTTTCTAGAGAAGCCGACTATGGGGAGTCAGCCCGCGACTCCAACCACCTCCTGCCTTCGCAATAATGGACGGACGGGTAATGCCACCCGCTGCCCATCCCCTGCCCTCGCTCACAAGGGAAGGCATGGCACAAAGGTGCCGCATCAACGGAGATCTCCATCCGGCACGGCACTTTTGCCATGCCGGCCCTGACATCAGCCCCCGTGGGCGGCGCCCTGTGCCCACGACGGCCTATCTGTACGACCCAGAGACGGCGGGACCCGCTTGTCAGCTGGGGTACAGAAGTCGGCGAGAGCACCACAAGACGGACCTGGTCAGAGTCGGCTCCGTGTGTCGGCTAGCCCTTCCCACGGGCCCCGCGACGCCATTAACTGTATTAAGACGGGAATGACAATGTTGATCGCCCATCAAAGGCGGCTGCTGTGCCATGACTCCCATGACCAAGCGGCGCCATTAGAGGCGCTGCTGGCAGTAATCCGCGAGTCGGCAAGACTCCGCCCAAGCGGACAAGGCCTGGTTGCCCATGTCGGCCCCGGGCCGGGCCCCAAGAATGGGCGGAGAAGACGGCTGCCTGAGATGATGATGGCTGGGACCCGCTAGCCCACCGGATTACTATTGTAACCTCTGTGGGTAGGCCTATATAAACCCCCGGGCACCCATGCAAAGGGTTGGACCTCGATAGTTTTAGACACACATAGAGGGAAGAGGAGAGCTAGCCGTGCCCCTTCTCCTTCCTCACTCCGAACAGCTCAAGGAGCAACCTTGTACCCACTTTGCCATAGTGATCATGCGTGAGACCCCAGCAGCAAAGAGAGGTATTATCTCCAGGAGAGCCCTCAAGTGGGTAAGATCCGCCAAGGCATGCCTTCGCTCATCCCGCTTTCGAGTGCACCGGCTGACGCTTCTACTCGGCCCCCACCATGATAAGCCATCCTTTGGCATATGTCGCACCCAACCCCCGACAACAATTTTATCTAAGGTCGAGGGGGCGACCCCCGACAATCATAGCTCCGCCTAATTAAACACAACATTTGCATGTACTGTAGTACTAGACTTAATATTCATGTTTCAGTTTCATGTTCATTTTAAATATTGAATTGAAGACCATGCATGTCTTACATTTTACTCCCTTCGTTCCTAAATATTAGTCTTTTTAGAGATTTCAAGTGGACTGGCACATACGGATGTATATAGACATATTTTAGAGTGTAGATTCACTCATTTTGCTCCGTATGTAGTCGCTTGTTGAAATCTCTAAAAGAAAAATATTTAGGAACATAAGGAGTATTTTTGAATTCGTGGCATACATGCATGGTTTGGAAAAATAGATGCACTATACTTATTGGATTGTTGTTGTGTTCGTGTGTGGGTGTCATTTGCATTGAAAAACTTAGCAGGGATACCATGAAATGTGAAATCCAAGTTGAGATCACTATATCACAAACTCACTCTAATTCAACAACTTGTCATAAATCAATTACCACATTGAGATTAGTATTTGCAAGGAAAATACGGGCATTGTAATACACATAGATTCGTTCGGCAACTTAAAAGGTTCCTTTCGTATTCTCGAATGGTAGGACCCAATGGCGTACCAGCCAGACCTTGGCTCGTGTTGATCCTAAAGAAATAAAAAATAAAAAAACCGGGCTCGTGTCCTTCTGGTGGCGTGCGTGGTACGCACATTAGGCAACCCCAACCAGTCGAGCCTCCGTGTTTCGAAGTCGAATATCCGCGGCAGAATTCCGCCCTAGGAAATTCCCCTCATGTCCCCGGTCCATAATGACTACCGATGAACAATGGAGGGATGCTTTAGTAACAAGACAATGTTGTGTTAAAAAAAAGTAACTAGACAACGTTACCTACCGTGCCAAGCACGGTTCAATTCCCTCGGTCGCCGCTCGCCAAGGTCACCCGTCAACTGCATTGCCTAGTACTACTACTACTACACCAGGATGAGCACAGAATTGAGCCCGTTCGTTCGTGCCTAGTACTTGAGTTAATATATCAGGAAATGCACTAGTACGGAGGGATTATCCTTTTGCTCTGCATATATAACTTGTCTAAAGTCTAACTAAGCAAAATGTTTGACCAAATCCTTTCTTAAGGAATACAACGAGACAGATGTATAGCTTGAAAATTTATTGCATGATGCAGGTTATGATATTGTTTTGAATCCTGGATCTTAAATTTCAGAAAATCCAAAAGTGACCATAAATTCTTGAAACTGAGCATGGTCACGTGATATGGCACAAATTTTACTTCGTAATTTTTTTCTTCAATTTGAGACAAGCTGCTTATAACAAGTTGCACAAATGAAGAGCCAAGGTATTTGGAACAAAGACCTGTCACGTTAAGGCGAACGCTTTCACTATTGAAACTGTGGGCATTTACGTGCCGCCACGAGTCCCGCTTCTCATCGGCAGGTGCCGTCCGAGCAAGCGTGTGAGTCGACGGGAGGCATACGAGCAGACCGCGGCTGCCGTGGATGACAGAAGGCGGCGAGCAGATCATGTGCAGTGCTCACCGGAGGCGAGCCTTTGACCAGCTCCGCCGCCCACCTTCGTCCCAACTGCTTCCACTTTTAATGTCGCCGGCGGCGCAGTTTAAAATCAACCCCGCACTACCCGGTATCGCTACAATCTTCTCTCTTCCTCTCTTCTTCTCCTGTCGTCTACCTCCAACCAGCTTGACCTAAACGTACGCCATGCCGCATCACGATGGTCTGCCCTCAGTCTTCCAATTTCCTGAGGAAGACACCCACCAAGTCTCAAGAACATAAGGCGCTTTTGGGACGAGCTTGAATCGCCTTGCGGGAAGGCGCCACGCCTCGTCCTCGCCCTGCTCCGGCTCCCCGCCGCCTCGATCGCGCCAGCGCCCATCCCGCGGCATTGATGGGCTGGGAGCCGCACATTGTCGCCGAGCTTGATGCCACGGGTTCCACGAGGTCCTCGCCGACTTTCACGCACCTGCAGCACTGCCAGCAGATGCGCCGGCGCTGCAGATCGACAAGACGCTCGCGTGCCGTTCGGCACTGCCAGCGCGATGCGTCACGCGCTGCAGTATCGATGCGGCGTGTTCGCAGCGGCGTTGCGGCACACGAATGTCTCCGCCGCTATCGACAACGCTGTCCCTGCTGGTGCCGACTTTCGACATGGAGGGCCGCCGTCGACCGCTTCCTTGCACCAACACCGGTCGCCTCCTCCCTCCAGTTGACTCGCTCCTGGAGACCGAAGTCCAGAACATTGTGGCCTTCCTTGAAGCTAGGGCCAACGTCCATGAGTACGCCAACATCGGCGCAAGACGCCACCGTCGCCATCGGTCATTGGCCCGACGACACACAGAGCACGACAGAGGAGCCGCTTCCCACTGCAAGACGCCCCCGCCGCCGCCGCGTAATCTAAATTTGCCATGAAAAACCCGAACGTTTATCATTTCCGTTTATTTTAGATTGATCGTCGTATAATTTAAAGTTGGAGTCAGACTGAACGAAATCTATGGTTTGATCGATTGAATGTTCTGCTAGAGCCGTATCAAATTAAATATAAAATTTCATCAAGCCACATGTATTCCTTGTCATCCAGCGACCTAGACTGCTTCAATGTCGAGTGCTCAACACGTTTAGCGTGCAGTTAATTTCATGCCAAACATTGTGCTAATCACATAATAACACGCAAATAATATCCAACTTAATATCAGCATGCACTTAATATACTTCCAAATTAACGGCATTGCACGCATAATAATCGACTAGTGCTGCTAGCACGTGAAACTGGTGCCGTAAGTTATGAATGCGCCCAGATATGGTCAACGGCAACATCGCCTCATGTTCTTCTTCGTATGCCCGCAAGGCCTAAACGCAGAAGGGAGGAGAGAGAGAGCACATGGAACCCACCAAGAAGTGAAGGCTAATAGTACTAAAATAATATTACATGTTATCAATTAAATAGGCTGTGGTAATATAAAAACATTAAGTGAACAAAGGGAGGTAAAACAAACATTGTTGTTCTACATATGTTGCCTATTGACGTGCGTCTTGAAGGCCCTGGTCGCATGTTCGATCCTCATCCTTTATTTTTTAATTTGTATATGGGTCCAAATTTGTTCTATGACATGTGGGCCCCTCGGTGTGTAGTTTGTAGCACTTTAATTTGTGGATCCAAATTTGTTCCATTCCAAGTGGACTATCGGTGTGTAGTTTTGTAGCTTATATATAATAATTAGAGAGAACAAATAATACCATGGTGCGACGTTGAAGCTGAGAAAGGACGTGCGAGAGAACAATGACCGAGCCAGAGGGAAATCAACTAGGTGAGTTGCGGGGGTTGCAACGGTGTTTGGAGTAGTTGTGGGCCGAATGCTACGAAAATATAATCTAAACCGACCGGAATAAATGCCTACACAAATTAATCCAAGGTTGGAGTGCCCCTCGCAATGTAAATAGCTCTGGCTTTGCGAGGGATGGAGAGGTAGCTTCAATGTGTGGAAGATACGGCGTGAGAAAGCGAGGTCAGTCGAGAGACATATAGATAGAGAGAAAAAGTGAGTGTGGTCCGACATTCATGGAACAAATATATATGCTCTGGAGAGATATTGTCCGATTGATCTTTTGGCAAGGGTGAGGGCTGTAAGATAGAGCTTGAGAGATGATCCAGTCACAGACGTGTAGATATATTTTGTGCGTGGTTGGAAGCAAGGTTGATCGATCACATAGGGTCGTCGTGCGATCGAAAGAGTGAGACGGGTTGGAGAGAGTGACCTAGATAGACAATGTGCGTGAGAGAGTATGCAATGTGAATAAGTCAAGTTGGGCTCAAACATGGTGATATATCGTTTTTGTCCAAGAAAGAGCGAGGTCAATCGAGACATACAGAGAGAGAGAGAGGGAGAGAGAGGGAGAGAGAGAGGGAGAGAGAGAGAGAGAGCGCGAGCGTGGCCCGCCATGAGGTCGAAAGAGTGGGGGCGGCTTTGATGGACTGACCTAGATAGACAATCTGTGTGAGAGAGTGTAGAGTGTGCCGATCGAGGCCCGAACAGGGAGACATATCATTTGTGTGTGAAAGAAAATGAGGTTAAACGAGACTCAGATAAAGAGAGCGAGATTGAGCAAGTGTGGCCCGCCGTGCGGAAGAAAGTGTGAGACAGTCTCGAGGGAGTGACCTAGATAGACAACGTGCGTGCGTGCGCACGAGAGGTTGGGGGGCTAGATAGGCAATGCATGTATTTAGCGCGAGAGGGTGAGAGGGAGAGGGAGAGAGAGAGAGAGAGTGAGAGAGAGAGAGAGAGCTCGGCATGGGGTGCAATAGCGGGTGTGTGAGGTTAATACATTTCTTAACAGAGTGGAAAAAGGGGGTTGTGTAGTTGAGAGAGTTAGAGATCGAAACATGGAGAGAAAGAATGGATGTGTGTTGGAAACCGATAGCTTCCTAATGTGGTTAGGAGAGGAAGATTGACCGATACAAGAAGTATGTAGCGTAAAAGCGGGGGGGGCTAAAATAAAATTTGAATGTAGATAGTACGAGACTTAATATCAATGTTTCAATTCGGTGTACATTGTAAGATTTGAACTGAGGACCATGCATATGGGTAATTATTTCGAATTCATGCCATACTAAGTTTCGAAAAGTTGACATTGACTCGATTTGTTGTGCTATTTTATAGGTCATATGTTTGAATCCATCCAAAAGTTTTCTCACTACCATGGTGTTCATCATATACATATGAATTTGTATTAAAAAGTAGCATGGATACAAAGTGAAATGCTAAATCCACGTTAGAATTGAGATCGCTATGTGACACACACTCTAATTCAAATAACTAATTATGTGACACACTCTAATCCACGTTAGCGTGATACCGCTTTTGATATTTTTCAAATAACTCTTCATTAATTAATTTATAGTATCTCATTTCAATGACTAATTATTGCAAGGAAAACACGGCATGGTAATACATACAGATTCGCTTGCAAATGAAAGAAGGTTCGCTTTGCATTCTCAAATGTAGGCGCATTCAGGTCGTGTCGTGGTGGTCGCGGTGTCGGACGGACGCAGTAGCACCCAGCCACCCACCGAAAAAAGGACAACGAAAAAAATAAGTTCGCGCTCCACGCTTCGGATTGAAATATCCTGGCGCCCCAATTCCAGCCTTGCAAAATCTCCCTTCTCCACCGTCCCCTTCCACGCCTGCATTGCTCAAATCCCTAATTCACCGCCAACCCAAGCTAAAGTTCGAATCGCCTCGCCTCGCTCTCTTTCCCCACCTCTCGGCCGGACAACAACGACGAAGACGACGGTCGCGCTTCACCACCACATCAGGGCTACCTCATCACGCCTCGCCCACCGCAGACCGGTGGTCCATCGACAACGCCGCCGCCGCGAACCGACGCGGCCTCACAGACACCAACTTCCATCGTGATCAGGTGCACTTCACCGACACCGCCTCCCAGCTCACCGGGCTACTTCACCAAGCACATCGTCGCCCGCCTCCCTAGGAGGCCGGGCTTCACCAATGGTCTCGCCCACCGCATCATAGCGCCCGCTGCCACTCAAGATCTGCATCCGGCGCTGCCAGCCAACGCCTCGCACATCACCTCAACGATCGTGAAGTGACCCAAGACTTAGCTAGGCGAGCATGCCCAAACGCCGCTCGAACTAGGTATCCACACATCACTCCCTTCACTGTTCCGACGATGTTTGATATCCTTTCACTACTCTCTTAGCTTACACGCCTATCCAGCTCGACTTTAACTCTTATTTCTTCTAGAGATATCATCCAAACAAGCAAATCCATTTTTAGTTAAGCATGACGCTATGGGATCTGGTACACATCCTGCACACCAGATAACCTTGTAACTATCTGTCCTCCCGCACAACAGCAAGGTCGATTCCTTTTATTTGATCAGCCATTCATGGTAAAAATGCGAGGGGATGCAAGGAGCACAAGGCCTGCACATCCAAGCAAGTGGTAACATGGAATTGTACATGGAACATCCCAAGCGCAAGCAGAGCTGTAGTGAGCCTGTACAACGAGCTTGCGTAAGTCCCTACATTTCATTTAATTCGTACTGGCATTCGTGTATGATTTGTGTGCAATGGCAGATCCACGAATTCAAGTTACAAGGGGCGAACATTTAACTTAAAAAATACGAAGGCACTTGCACTCCTCAAATCAACATAACTTGAGAAATGTGAAGCTACATGCACTTTGAAAACCAGCTAATGATCCAAAGTAGTTCAGATTATAAACACTAAATGATGCAAGCACCAAGAAACACAAAATGCAGCATGGTGTACAAGGACTAAAAACATGGTCTGTACCTGCTTGAATTATTCGTTCTCTGGCTGAAAATATCGAAGTGTAATTGCACCTATAACCAGTGCGCAAACAGCATATCAATATATCTATCCTGCACAAGTATGCCAATAGTTTCAAATAATAGATTAGAAAAGTATTTATGCTACGTTGTCATGATACTGGGACTTTCTGGTAGATGGCCTCGACGTTTCCTCAAGCCATGAAAATGCACTATAATTTGCTTGTCATAAATGCCTGCAAATCTCTATGTCTCTCTCAACATAGCAGATCATCATTAGACACTAAATCCTTCAATGGGAGCTTGCAAAATGCTTGCATTAGATGCCTCATTAGACACTATATGTTCATCACCAGGAGCATGTAAAATGTTTGCATCAAATCCTTCATTAGTAGTCTGCTCATTAGACACTTCAGTGCTCAAGAACAACATGATCTTGGATGTTTGCACCGAAAATTGATAAGATACATCGATTCAATAGTTCAAGATTGATTGGGGAGTTATAAATAATAAGAAATTGGTTTCATTTTCTCATAGATTCCCTACATACAAGCAGATTTACAACACCGTCAGGTTTAACTATTGGCCAAAAATTGAAGAGTTGAATTAGATATAATCAGGGCTGTGATGTACCTGCTCGTTGTGCATGCTACTCTTGCAAGCTTCGACCGTCTGCTTATGCAAGCTCGATGCCATGCCCTGCTGCCGCCGCCGCCTCCCACGAGGCTACACCCAGGGTTGGATCTTCATATTCTTGTCCTTCTGTTCGCTTGAAGCCCGGCGACTGCCTCCAACGAGGGCGTGAGGAAGTGTTGTGTCAGTCTGTCCAGCGGTGGCTAGGTTAGGAGCAAACCAGACTAGAGGCTGGAGCGGATGAATTGGGATTTTTCCTGCTGTCGATCGATATGGGAGGCACTCATTTGGGCCGCGAGCCTGCTATAGGGCCTGCCTTGCACTTATGTTATTGGCCTATCCAAATTGAAACATTTTTCTTCATTTTTTACATTGCTTGCTCGTGCGTTGGGACGAACAAAACTAGCCTCGGGCCAACCCGGACGACTCAAACTAGGTGCACACTTTCGAGCCACCCGAGGCAGCCGCCCATACCAGCCCCTATGGTGGCGTCGCCCCTTTTTGCGTGTATGATAGGGGTAGTGAAAAATATTCCTGTGGCGCTTTTGATTTACCCACATAATGGTTTAATTTCTTGTTTTTATGAACTGAGTTCGCCAATAATGTGAAGGATGCCAGTCTTTTCATCCTATTGTAGATTGCTTAGATCTCAATATGCCAAAAGTAATTGCATGAAATATGCAGTAAAAGCCAGTGTCATGTGTGTGGCAACAACTAGTCTGACCACACGTCCTCATATAACATATCAAGGACGCACCATCTTACCAGATTAACCATTCGCTTACCAATGCAGTGTGGGAAGAAAGAAGTATTGGGACTGCGTATCCAAGCAATTGATACCATGGACTCCTTCGCATAACCTTGTAAGTTTAAAAAGAAGTTGCAGTGCCTGCATAAAGAACTAGCATAAGTTCGCCATTCGCTTCTTGAATTTTAGTTAGCCACTTATTGCAAAATTGTTCAATTACGTTGCTTGGCTTAATTTAGTTTTCTGCCGATTACACAATGCCACAACCTGTTAATCCTATTATAGATTGCACCTATCTATGTGTTTGATACTTACTGTTAAGAATTACCTGTTTGCCTGAACTTAAATAGGTACTTGTTTGTTTAACTGCTTTGCTGCTGCAACAACGGGTTACAATGATGTTAATAACTACTTTTCAGCATCGAATTGAAACTCTTTAGTTCCTTGTTTGTTTAACTGGTTTGCTGTTATAACTCCCAGTTGAGATGTTTTGCTAACTTCAACTTTTCTGAATTCAATCGGAACTTTGAAGACAAAACAGGTTAGCCCAAGATCAAAGAGCGAGGTCACCATGGACGTTGTATCATCCCACAGAAGGGCACCGCCCAATCGCATTATGAATTGCCAACTGCTGATGCTCTAGAGGCTAAACTAGTGGTAGAAAGAGATTCTCGCTTCTACACTTAGAGATGAAGTTGACATGTTGAGGAAGCAAATAGCACAATCAAGAGCAAGACTCAAGACAACCATTAAATATTTGGTGGATTTCAAAAGGAAGCAAGCTGAGACTGACCACATTGTTAAGGTCCTCAAGGAAAAAAGGAAATTAAATTCTACTTGGTAAATCATAGGTGAAATGTTCTTTCCATCGTTGAATAACCTTTGTGTTGTTTGTTCATGTAATCAATCAAACCATTTGTTTTAGAGATCATGTAATAATTGTTTTTGTTTTTGTTTTTGGTTTGTAATTTTATTTGAGCACAAGTCTGTATTAATTGATAAGACTTGAGACATTTCATTTTGATTGCTGAGCTGCACCTAGAAATATGTTAATCGGGCTGAATGTGCATTCAGCAATAATAGTAGTATAGATGGACCATAAGTGGCACACATCGGAAAGGGCCAAGATGCTATAGTAGCTTGGCTGAAAAAAGGATGTTGTTGTAGCAAAGAAAAGTACAGCGGCCTGGCTTATGTATGTTAGTTGATATTATTGATCCATATATTCTATAACTGTTTATATGTCTGTTAGTTCTGTACATTCTTGGTTGATTCACCCGGTATTTGAATCTTGATACATCGCTCGTGTACATATCTAAATGGGAGTACACATTATGCTGCGTGTGACATTTGAGTTGGACATGAAGTGTTCCAAATATTCGAATTCACCTTAAACTGGATTCTAGCTTCTGAATTTGAGTATCGGCATTTGTAAACCATATTCATATATGACAAGGAATACATCTTTGTCGCCCTTTGAAGATATATAAAACACATAGAATGATTTATAAAGATTCAGATAGGAATACAAAATGGATTCAATTTAGTTGCTGTGGTAAACGTGGATGCTTATTGTCCCAAAATTCAAAGAAGCGGCAAAATGTCCACTCCCATGTCGGCTGCCCGAAGCCAAGTGTTTGGAGATGGAAATTACTATCTACCCATTACACGGACAATCCATCGCCCGATTTCCACCGCTCTAAATAGGGTATGATAGTAACTTCAATAAGACGTGACACGACCGCCTCGAGCCCATTCCGACACGGTGGGCGCCAAACATGGGCGGCAAAACACATTTGATTCAAGCCCATCCGAAAGACATCTGTTTTCCCTCCGCTTCCCCATTCATACACGGGCGGCAAAACAAACTCGACTCACCAAATCGATGTAGGCAAATATTTTCAATAGGGCAGGTTTGTAACTTCACTCGACATGACACAACCGCCTCTACCTGTCAGCCCTGCTCATACACCGTGGGCGCCAACCATGGGTGCCGCCGGATTTCGGTTCTAGCAGACCCTCTAGGTTCGAACTCTGGGGTGCACGCGGAGATCGCACCTCCAACCTACCTACGTCACGTCGCCTCGCAAGGATCTAAACTACACGAAGAACAACACAGAGGACACGAGGTTTATACTGGTTCAGGCCACCATTGTGGTGTAATACCCTACTCCATTGTGTGGTGTGGTGGATTGCCTCAGGGGGCTGATGATGAACAATACAAAGGGAGAACAACCTCGCGAGGAGCTGTTCTTGAGCTGGTGCGATGAACTTCTTGGGTGAGTTCGATCGCCTCTCTCTCTCTCTCTCTCTGTTAGGGTTCTCTCAGATTGATCCTCTCTCTGATCCCTCTGACCTGGTGGTGGCTAGTCCTATTTATAGGTAGAGGCCCTGGGCCTCTCCCCAAATATTGAGCGGGAAGGGCGCCAACAATTGGCCATTTTGAAGGGGAACATCTAGTACACTTATCCTGCCAAAGACTCTGACGGTGACGCCGGCTTGGGCTCCACGATGACCTCCTTCCTACCGTTCTGCTGGTCTTGGTCTCAAGCACCAAATGGTTGCCTTTGCCTCGATGCCTTGGCTCGCGCTGCCCCTTTGCACCAAAGGGGAAATGGGGACATCTGCTGGCTGGCGCTCACCGGGCGCCTCGGGTCATCATGGTTATGGCCATGGGCACCTCGTGAGGTACCCCGCCTTGATCTCTCCACCCTCGCGAGCTAGCCCGACGAGGCCCCGCCCGAGGAAGCTCTGTCAGACGCCCATGAGGCTTGGCCCCTCGCGAGGGTCTTGAGCTTGTGTTGATGAAGATGGGCCAGACTGGCCATCCTTGAGCCACGCCACAGGCCGCAGGCAGTGCAAGTCTGGGTACCCCTGCTCCAGAACGCCGACAAAGCAACCACCTCTCCTCGCCTCAAATCACTGGCAACATATGCAGATGCGAGATTATTGGCAAGGTGAGTAGTTTAAGGGCAGGCGAGCGCCTGGCCCCAACAGCTCATGGCTTTGGGCGCCAAGGTGGCGGTTGATTGGACATGGGCGCCCCTGCTTCCCCATGACGCCAAGCAACTACATGAATTGACAAGTCCCTGCATGCAAAGCAGGTCATGATTACCGTGATCATGGAGGTCGATGGTTGGCCTCCTCGCTATATGTAATGAACGGCGCGAGCCCTTCCACCATCTCTTCTGCTTCTCCTTCTTCTCCATCCTTGCCCTTGCTCCACATTAGACAATGGCTCCGATCCGCCGGTTCTCCGCAGAAGAGAAAGGAAAGGCCCCGGAGAGGGTCCAGATCCGCTCGCCAAGAAACGGCTAGCCCTTCCGCCGCCGAGATGAGGGCGCCTGGCAGGAGGTGTCGAGGTTCTGGCACGAGCGGCCACCGCCAGGTTGCCGCTGCCCTTGTACGCCCGCATTGAGGGCCTCGAAGGAGTTGACGCCGAAGTGCCACGGACGACGCCGCCGCCGGCGCCGGGCGGTCACGGCGGTGCGCGTTGTTCTCCCGGAGTCCATGCCGAGGGCTCCTCCCGAGAGCTTGTGCTCCACGCCGCCAAGCCTCCTCGCCTTGGATTTGCCTTCCTCCTCCTTCGCCTTCGGATTCCGCAGAGGCCTCTCGAGCTCTGGTTGTAGCATGCCGGATGCAGCACCCCAACGCACTGAGCGTGAGGTTGCGGCCGCCGCCCGCAAGGTCTTCATGACCCGAGGCCGGGCGAGATCACCCGGTTTGTCGGACGAGGGCACCTCGTGATCCACCCGAGTACGATGGCGCTTCCTTGATGTTCTTCAAGGTCTTCGACGCGAAGGACGCCGCTGGAGTGTTGCTCGAGAGAGGCGACCGGCCCCGCTGTGGCAAGCGACCAGCTCGCCGATCGCTTCCCCAAAGCTTTTTCGGGCAGCGGAGGCGCCGGAGGATCCAGCGACCCGCCGAGCTCTTCGCGACTCCGAGACGAGCGACGATACCACGAGCCTCCTAGCTTGCATCAAGGCCGAGCCGGGCGGGCAAGTTAGGCTTCCAGCCGCCGTGATCCGAATGGGTTACGCCGGTGTTCGGGCGCCCATCGTTGATGATATGCTTCCGCGGAGACGCTGTAGTTAGTGCTCTTTAGGATCTGCCTTTGTTCCCCGCGAGGAATCAAGAACACACCCGTGGGGCTTGTAAGGTGCCCGCGTTCCGCTTGTTAATATGATCCTTGTCGTGAAGTGGTGCGAGATGCTCATCCCATCTTAGCTTAGTTCCTCCTTTCAACTCGCGAGGGCTTGACGCTCGCACCCGATAGGTCCCGGTCCCAAGGCAGGCTTCAACCGCCGCTGGTATGCTGTGTCGCGATGTCGTGGTCAAGGCCAGGAGGTGAGCGCCCGGGTCCAAGAAGAGCCCCCGAGTCGCGATGCTCGGAGGTCCCTTTAGCGCCAAGCAGCCATCGCTCGTGAGAAAGGAGCACGACGCTGTCGGACACGGGATTGCATTAGGTGCGAGGTCGGTGCTGCGATAGCTAGTATTTCCGGAGGATGACTTATCTCGAGTCAGAACCGCTTTGTGCGGCATTAGGTCCGCGATCGGTAGCCGAGGAGTTGCCCGCGAGGTCCCTGCGCGGCTCTTCCCTCTCTCCTTTACTCCCCTTTCGCTTCTACGCCCTCGGTCCCGCCCTCGAGCGAGCCTTGCCGCTGGTATGCTGTGTCGCGATGCCGTGGACAAGGCCAGAGGTGAGGGCTGGAGAGCCAGAGGAGTCCATGAGTCACGATGCTCAGTACCCCCCTTAACGCAAGCAGCTCATGACGAGAGTGAAGGAGACGCCGGAAGGCCTCGCTCGACACCGCCTTGAAGATATCCTACAGGCTCATCACAAGAAGAACGAGAGTTCGCCATGACAATCGACAGTCAGCCGTTGGTTGCTCTGGAGGGGTGACGAGGCACTGAAGGCTTGACGAGGTGGCGCCCTGCGGGGCTGCCGCGGCCAGAGCTCAGCCATTCAGGTTTGTCGATGTTGCAGGGACGGACCCATGCGCAAGCGTCGTGCCGTTAGGGAGCAGCTCCATCAGTTGGTGTCAATCAAGCGGGCGATTAGGTCAAACACGTTAATCACAAAGGAGCAAATCCATTTAGATAGGCGCAGAGAAGGCGAACATTGCTGGGTCGGGCCCAAGCGACTTGGGGATGACGCAGCCCGAGGGGCGCCCCCAATAAAGTAAACTAAAAACATGAATCAAAAGGGATACATGCCGCAGGGACGGACCCATGCAGCCTGGGAATGATGCAGCCCTGGGGGGCGCTCCCAGCTGAAAATGAAACTCGAAGGACGTCACCTGGTGATGTTGGAGATGAAGGGATGCTGAAGTAGCAGACGCTGCGGCGCCATGGAGGCAGATCTTCACGAGCTCCTGTGCCCAGGAGCCTCGGGAGGCTCCGGAGACGCCGTGGCTCGCGACTGCCTCCATCTCCGCCAGACTGCGAACGCCCGCCACTTGAGCCTCCAGGATGCTCCTCATGAGGCGCCGGGCGCGACAGCCGCTGCTCGGCAAGTCGTAAGGCATGCTAACATAGCTGTGGGTGGACCTTCACAGCGCCCCACGCGTGAGGGCCGAGGCGCCTCGAGAGGTGGCTCTGCTGAGCCCTCGGTATGTCGATGCAGACGCTGCAACCCACCATCCTCGCCTGGATGGGGAGCTACGGGGTAAGCGGGCGATCGCCACTCATGACTCTTGACTCTGCAACTCCCGAATGATCTTGCTGACGAACTCCTCGAGGGTTTGGCCCTCCTTGCCTTGCTCCTTCATGAGGGAGACATGCTTGAAACACGCCCAGTGGTTCCCGAGCCGCCGTGATCTTAGCAAAGTCGGTGGCCCTCCAGGAGAGAGCCCCCGAGCCTTGCTCGAAGAGAGCGCCGGCGCGCCTTCCTATGTGACAGAGGAAGGTGCCCCCTAACAAAGCGCGACTCTCGAGGGGCCTGCCCCGAGGGGTCCGCCAGCGATGTCTTCTTCTTCTTAGGAGCAGCCTCGGAAGCCTCCCGCCCCGTGATCTGGTCTTCAATTGATGCGCTCGAAAGCACGCCCAGAACACACAACGTCTCTCTCTTCACAAGGCACCGTGATGACTCCACAGCTTCCTGGCATCTTGAGGACCTTGTAGCCGTGATGAGTCACGACCATGAATTTGGCCAGATCTGGGTACCCGAGGATGGCATTGTACGGCAGTAATGTGAGCGACGTCAAGTCAATGAGCTCAGGCGAAGTTGTTGTCAAGGCCCCTAAGGTGACAGGAAGGCAGACCTGCCCTATCGGAACTGTGGAACCATCAGTGACTCCGGAGAAAGGTTTCATTGGCTGAAGCTGATTGTATGGCACTTGGAGATTGTTGAATGTCTCGACGGACAAGACATTGAGCCCTGCTCCGCCATCGATTAGGGTCCTGGTGACTTTCACATTGCTGATGATTGGGGAACAAAGCATCGGGAGGACTCCGGCTGTGGCTGCGCACTTGAGCTGATCTGCTGAGCTGAATGTGATGGCGCACGCTGACCACCTGAGGGGGCGTGTGGTTTCGAGCTTGGGGAGGACTACATTCACTTCGCGGGCGAACTGCTTGAATATTCGCTGAGAGGCTGGGGCTTGAGCTCCGCCCAGGATGCAAGCGACATGCTGCCTCGGAAGCCCCCAGCCCCCACGCCCCTAATGATGGTCTTCATTTCTCCTTGGCTGCAAAAGGCAGAGGAGGGAGGCTCATGCTTCCTTGTGGGTGATCCTCGCGAGGCTGATCCTGCCAGCCTCCCTCGCGAGGCGGGTCCCTCCAACCTCCCTCGCGAGGCTGATCCTTCCAGCGGTCCTCGCTAGGTCGGTCACGCCACCCTTGGCGAGGGCTACGGTCTTCCCATCGTCCTCCACCTCTTCCTCCTCCTCGGCCATAGCCCCGGTCGCTGTGCTCGAGGCGTCGGCCGGCACGCACGTCCCGCATGGGCCTGAGCTCTTGGCATTCGTTGGTGTTGTGGGTGTGGAGGTCATGGTACACGCAGTACCAACTGCCCTTGGATGACTTAGGCTGATCCTTCCTCGCTTGGTGTCCGGCTCGCGCAAGCACGCCAGCCCCTTTGCGCTTCACGCCCTCGACCTTGGGCTTCTTCTCTTCTGGGTCGGCAGCCGGCAGCTCGAGAAGGGAAAGGCGTCCTTCCTCAGCCCTGACGCACTTGGTCACCAAGTTGAACAGCTCCAAGGATGTGCATAGGTCTTCATGGATCACGAGCTCTTCCTTCATCTTGGCGTCACGCACATCGTCGGAGAAGGCTGAGATGATGGCCTCCTCAGACACCCTGGGGATCTTAAGGCCAGCGTTGTTGAAACGTTGGATGAACTTTTGCAAGGTCTCCCGACCGCTGCTTGATGCGCGCAAGTCACCATGGCGGGGCCGATCGCGGGTGCCTTGAAGTTGGCGGCGAATCGGTGCGCATCTTGTTCCGTGGAGGAAATCGTGCAAGAGCTGTGTTCAGAGCCAAAAGGGCACCATCCTTGAGCGCCATGGGAAACCAGTTCGCCATGACCTTCTCGTCCCCGTTGGCGGCTTCGATGCCCAGCTCATAGAGCTGGAGGAACTCCGCAGGGTCGGTCGTGCCATCGTAGCGTGGGGGCAGGTCTGGCTTGAACTTGCCCAGCCAGGCCATGCTGCGCAGCTCGGCAGTGAAGGCACGGCAGCCTGGAGTGGCCATGGGAGGCCTTTGGTGACGGAGGGCTTGATCTTGGAGGTCTCCGTGCGCTGCCGCCAGGAGCAGCGCGGGGTCTTGGCGCGATGGAGCAGGAGCGCGGTCATGACGGGCCGGTGCGGGGAGCACTCGGGCAGCTTCTTGGGGATGAGGGACCTCTTGGCAGCTCTTCTCTTGCTGTGCTGGTGCCAGACGGAGTGAGTTCCACCCAGGGGCCACGCCCCTTGGGGCCAAGGCGCCTTCTTGAGGGGGAGGTGGCTGAGGCGCCCCCGGAGCTTCATCGCCCGTGCAAGGCGGGGCGCGGTGCAATGAGAGGGATGGCGCAGGGGAGCCCCCAGCGGCGCTGACGAGCTCGGTGATGCGGGCGAGCCACTGTCAGAGAGGTCGCCGACGGGACGGTTGTGCAGGAGTTCCTGCTGTGAGCAACGCGGCGCGGCGTCGCAGGAGCGACGCGGCGGGGACGAAGAACCGCCGGAGTCAGCGACGGGTGGCGGTGTGGCCTTTCCCGCCGCACCGGGATGCAGAGACGATGCTCGCTGCTCGTTTCGCTGGGCCTGTGGCGGCGCGGACGGTAGGCGACGGGAACGGCGGGGCGGCCGCCGACGGAGCCGCTCGGGCGACGCGAGTAGCGAGCGCCCGCGCCGGTAAGGGCTCGACGAAGGCCCGACATGGATGCGAGGGCGGCGAAGAGCAGGCGGCGGAAGGCGGATTCCGTGCACCCCTACCGGGCGTGCAAATGTCGGATTTTGGGTTCCGCACCTCTAGGTTCAAACTCGGGTGCACGTGGAGATCGCACTCCAACCTACCTACTTCGTCGCCATAAGGATCTAAACTACACGAAGAACAAACACAGAGGACACGAGGTTTATACTGGTTCAGGCCACCATTGTGGTGTAATACCCTACTCCAGTGTGTGGTGTGGTGGATTGCCTCAGGGGGCTGATGATGAACAATACAAAGGGAGAACAGCCTTGCGAGGGGCTGTTCTTGAGCTCGTGCGATGAACTCCTTGGGTGAGTTTGATCGCCTCTCTCTCTCTCTGCTAGGGTTCTCTCAGATTGATCCTCTCTCTGATCCTTCTGACTTGGTGGTGGCTATTCCTATTTATAGGCAGAGGCCCTAGGCCTCTTCCCAAATATTGAGCGGGAAGGGCGCCAACAATTGGCCATTTTTAAGGGGAACATCTAGTACACTTATCCTGACTAAAGTCAGTCCTCGCGTGCCGAAGACTCTGACGGTTACGTCGGCTTGGGCTCCACGATGACCTCCTTCCCGCCGCTCGCTGGTCTTGGTCTCGCTGTAATCAAATGGTTGCCTTTGCTCGATGCCTTGGCTCTGCTTGCCCCTTTGCACCAAAGGGGAAATGGGGACACCGGCTGGCTGGCACCGCCTGGCGCCTCGGTCGTCATGGCTTGCATCATGGGCACCTCGCGAGGTACCCCGCTTGATCTCCTCCGCCTCGCGAGCCACTCGACGAGGCCGTGCTCGAGGAAGCTTATCGTCCGCCCATGAGGCTTGGCCCCTCGCAAGGGTCTTGAGCTTGTGTTTATGAAGATGGGCCGTACTGTGCCACCCCTTGAGCCACACCGTAGGCCGCAGGCACGCAAGTCTGGGTACCCCTGCTCCTGTAACGCCGATAGGTGCCAACCACCCTCTCCTCGCCCAAATCGCCTGGCAAATATTACAGATGCGAGATTACTCAGATCCCCAACCGACGAGACGCCCAAATTTTAAATGGGGGCTAAGTTCAGAATCTTTCCTATATTTCGCATAGCGCATCCAAAAACATGGTTCCCATACCTCTCCTCCATTTTCCCATTCATACACCGCTCCGCACTAGAACACCATCCCCACACCAGCCTCCGTCCGCCACCCCATCCATCGCCGCCGTCCTCCACCACATCCATCGCCGCCATCCTCCACCACATCCATCGCCACCGTCCTCCACCATGCCGGAGCACCTACCAAGACCACGTCGTCCACTGCTAGAGATGGACGTTTCTCATCCACGGCGACGGACCAAGAGCCTTGCATCACATCCTCTCGCTTCATTGGCGCCGTCGTCCTCTTTGCCGAGGCCGCTCACACGACCTTCTCTTACACCGCAACGGGACTTATCCCCCGATGCACCCGTCTACCATCGCAGATCTACTTCAACGCCACCGACAACCATCACACTCCCGATGCCTACACGACGTCGCAAGAGAGGTGGTACTTCATATCTCCTCAACTTTTTGATCTCAACCATAAAATAGATCTTAACTTGGTTACTCTACATTCTTTTCAGCTCTTAGAATTTAGTTCTTAGTTCAAGCAAACAATGGCTGCTAAATATCATCTCCGTTTCCCCTTTATGATCACTATACATCGAATACGTGCTTCAGGTCATAATAGCATCGCTCAACCCATCAAGCTAAACAAGCTTAGTTGTTCAAATACTAATCTGATATTATTAAAACAGATTCGCTTAATTGGTCAGCTAAATGTTCCTAAATTATTTTCAAAATGCATGTTCGCTCTCGGTGTGTATCTCACAGGTGCCCATGGTGGGTCGGCCCACCCTGGATTTTGGGTCGCCCTAGGCCCCGATTCCTCTCGCTTCACAAGGCTCGATCTCTACTGCTTTCACTACCCGCCGCTGGTGACTTGCCGCCTCGGACGGCATGACCCTAGGAGCAGACGGACTAATAGGAGGTCAGGAGAGCCGCCTAACAAAGGTCACCGCTGCTCGGGCGCGCCCGCAGTTTACCTTCCCATCCGCTCGGCTCAGCAGTAGCACCCACTAAGCCAACCCGATTTATCCTGAGATAAGTCCTCAACACTCTGCAGCCACTCCTCATCACCCAATTTCTAATTGATTCATTACTCATTAGGCAGGACTGTCATTAGGGTTTGTTGTGTGCTTAGTGCTACCTACACTTAATGGTTCAGATGTATTTTGGTAATCTTTAGTACCGAAGTTCATGTGGTTTTCAAAATTCGCCCTAGGAATGTATACTAGTCATTTTGGATTGTTGGTCGTTGTCAAACCGCAGATCTCGGTAGGGGTCCCGAACTGCATGCCTAGGCGGATGGTAACAAGAGACAAGGGACACGATGTTTTACCTGTGTTCGGCCCTCTCGATGGAGGTAAAACCCTACTCCCGCTTGATTAATATTGATGATATGGGTAGTACAAGAGTAGATCTACCACGAGATCGAGAGGCTAAACCCTAGAAGCTAGCCTATGGTATGATTGTTGTTCGCCCCACGGACTAAAACCCTCCGTTTATATAGACATCGGAGAGGGCTAGGGTTACACAGAGTCGGTTACAATGGGAGGAGATCTACATATCCGTGTCGCCAAGCTTGCCTTCCACACCAAGGAAAGTCCCATCCGGACACGGGACGAAGTCTTCAATCTGGTATCTTCATAGTCCAGGAGTCCGGCCAAAGGTTATAGCCCGGCTATCCGGACACCCCCTAATCAAGGACTCCCTCAGTAGCCCCTGAACCAGGCTTCAATGACGATGACCCCAGCGTGCAGATTGTCTTCGGCATTGCAAGGCGGGTTCCTCCTCCGAATACTTCATAGAATATTTGAACACAAGGATAGTGTCCGTCTCTGCAAAATAAGTTCCACATACCACCGTAGAGAGAATAATATTTACACATATCCAACCTGCTGACATATTCCGCAGCGTGACATCACACCACGGCCAAGCCTTTATTCAATTGTTTTTACTGTCCCACCTCAAGACTTAGCTAGGCGGTTTCTTGGCACGCCTTGTCGAATCGAGATCGTGTCCCCTTATTCCGGGATTCTCATCAATACGGGCATGGGTAACCCAACCGTGCCATTAATTACAGCGCTTGGGAGATAAGCGAGTTTTACCAGGCTGGTGGGGGCACATAGTTTCGTCCGCCCAAATAAGGGGATAAGGATCCACCTTTTTCATCTACGCCTACTTCCTCCTTTGCTTATCCATTTTCGCGCACTCGAGCTCCAGCGCCCAAGTCCGCACACCCCACCCCAACCTTCTCCAGTGTAACACCCCGAGACCGACGCTCCAGATGCCTTCCTTGTATTCCGAGATTCATCTTGTGATTTGTTTTGTTCGTTGCATTCATCCTTGTATCATGTGCATTGCATCATGTCATCATGCAACCCCTTTTGAAAACTCACCTAAATAAAATGCATAGTCGTTGATTTATTTAAATCAAAGGATATTCACATGGTGATTTCTCTTTAAAACATATTCAAAGTCTCCTACTATTATTAGGGAGCTATAATAAAATTATTCCATTTATTCGGAATTGATCATAACACATTTGCAAATAAATCCCAATGCCTTTGTTATCTCAATTCTTGGTCTCCAACCTTGCCCATAATTTCTTTCATCATTTTTCGGAGCTCCACCAAAAATCTCAACATTTTTGGACACTTCAAAAACCAAGTCCTAGTTCAAACCCATTTGAGTGAAATTCAAATGAGTTTGAATTTACATCTTTCAACCATGGCCTTTTCTATTTTCTCGGAACTAGCACATTCTTGTGGGTCCGGGAAAATTATACGCGTGTCCAATTTCTTCCCCAACACCTCCTTTTCTTCTCCTTTTCTTCTTTGTTATTTTCTGTTTCTAGAGAATAAGAGAGAGGGAGAAGAGAGCCCAGCAGCCTAGCCAGGCAGTCCCATATGCGCCTAGGCCCAGCCGCCTCTATAACCCTAGCCCGATCGAACCCTCCTCTCATCGCTCCCTCGTTCCCTCACAGCGCAGCCACACCCTTCGCCTCGATCCCCATCTCCTTCCACGCTGCCACGCCAGAGAGGAGTGAGAGCTCTCGCCGATCCCGACGCAGGATCCCCGCGCCCGATCCCCATCATCACCGGGCCTGCCTGTCGCCGGTCGCTGGACCTCGCTCGACCCGCCAAGCCCCGCCACTCGTCTGTTGCTCAGATCTCCATCGACTCTTTCCATCCCCGCCGCTGGTATGCCTCGCCTCGTCCTCCGGCTGGGTGCTCCAAGATCACGCCGCCGCTGCAGTTTGCAGGCCCGCCACGCCATGGACCTCGCAGCTTCCTCCGACGCTTTGCTCGCTCTGCACCTTCCTGCTGGTCCGACTTTCCTCGCCCTCGACGCCGCCTTCGCCCTCGCCGCCCTGCCGCCAAGTCCCACTGCTGAGGTCGCCCGTCCCGACTCCGCTGGATCAGGCCCTCGCTTGTCGCGCCTACCGATCCGCCTCCCGCGACCCGGATTCACTGTCATCGCTCATCCATGGCGCCATGGCCTGTGCCTCCTTTGGCCGACCCGTTGCTGCCATGCCCTATTGTGCGTGCTCTCCGCTACGTAGCTCTGTTGATGTCAAGTACCGTCTCCGGGATTCACACAAGTACTTAAATAAATCATACATCATTCAGAGTACACACATAGTCTGACTACGAACGAAGCTAAAAGAAAAGAAGATAACCCAACTGCTAGATCCCCGATCGTCCCAACTGGGCTCCACTACTGATCAACATGAAACGAAACATAGCAATGACCAAGATCTTCGTTGAGCTCCCATCACCTGCACTGGTATCATCGGCACCTGCAACTGTAGTGGTAGTATCTGTGAGTCACGAGGACTCAGCAATCTCACACCCGCGAGATCGAGACTATTTAAGCTTATGGGTAGGAAAGGGTAATGAGGTGGATCTGCAGCAAGCACTAAGCAAATATGGTGGATAACATACGCAAATAAGAGAGAGAAGAGAAGCAACGGAACGGTCGTGAAGCTAGAAGTGATGAAGAAGTGATCCTGAAACTACTTATGCACAATCATAACACAAAGACCGTGTTCACTTCCCGGACTCCGCCGAAAAGAGACCATCACGGCTACACACGCGGTTGATGCGTTTTAATAAAGTCAAGTGTCAAGTTCTCTACAACTGGACATTAACAAATTCCCACCTGCCTCATAACCACGGGCACGACTTTCGAAAGATAATACCCTGCAGGGTTGTTCCAACTTAGCCCATTATAAGCTCTCACGGTCAACAAAGGATATTCCTTCTCCCGGGAAGACCCGATCAGTCTCGGAATCCCGGTTTACAAGACATTTCGATAATGGTAAAACAAGACCAGCAAAGCCGCCCGAATGTGCCGACAAATCCCGATAGGAGCTGCACATATCTCGTTCTCAGGGCACACCGGATGAGCAGTCCGTACAACTAAAACCAGGCCTCAAGTTTCCCCGAGGTGGCGCTGCAAAGGGCTCTAGTTTGGACCAACACTCAGAGGAGCATTGGCCGGGGGGGTTAAAATAAAGATGACCCTAGAGTCTGCAGAACCCAAGGGAAAAAGGCTTAGGTGGCAAATGTTAAAACCAAGGTTGGGCCTTGCTGGAGGAGTTTTAATCAAAGCGAACTGTCAAGGGGGTCCCATAAATCACCCAACCGCGCAAGGAACGCAAAATCAAGGAACATAACACTGGTATGACGGAAACTAGGGCAGCAAGAGTGGTACAAAACACCAGGCAAAAGGCCGAGCCTTCCACCCTTTACCAAGTATATAGATGCATTAATTAAGATAAGAGATATTGTGATATCCCAACATAATCATGTCCATCATGGAGCAATCTTCAACTTCACCTGCAACTAACAATGCTATGAGAGGGGCTGAGCAACGCGGTAACATAGCCAAACAACGGTTTGCTAGGAAAAGATGGTTAGAGGTTTGACATGGCAACATGGGAGGCATGATATAGCAAGTGGTAGGTATCGCGGCATAGCAAAAGAGCGAGCAACTAGCAAGCAAAGATAGAAGTGATTTCGAGGGTATGGTCATCTTGCCTGAGATCCCGCAAGGAAGAAGAACGAGTCCATGAAGAAGACAAACGGACGTAGTCGAAGGATCCTTACAAACGCTACGTTTCCGAAACTATCAAGGAAAAGCGCAACCGGAAAGAAGAAAACATCATAGTAAACACACCATCATAAACATGGCATGATGCGCAATCAAGTATGATGCATGTCCGGTTTAAATGAGGCATGGCATGGCAAAATGCAACAAACAATACTACAAATTAAGTGGAGCTCAATATGCAACGACTTGCATATTGACGAAACACCACATTCGATTATTTAGTTCACTTCCGGTTAGGTACTCAACAATATTAAATGTTATTAAACATGGCAAGAGATGAAGCATAATTAAACTAAATATTTAGGCAAGTTTAAGTGAGGCCGGAAACAACAAACAACAATTCCGGAAATCCCCATATGTTATTTAGCAATTTAACGCAACCAACAATTTTAGACATTTTAATTGTTATTATCATGATGCAGATGACATATGCAAGTTTTAAGCAATTGTATGAAAATGTTGACATGAGCAAGATACGAGGCATTTGTCACCGTTGCGGAAAGAAAGGGAGTCAAGGCGACGAATCCGAAAATGATGCCACGGCAACATATCGGTTCCGGTAGCTCATGGAGATACCGGTGCAAAAGGAGGCGTGCGGATGTGCGCAACATGCTAGAGATGGTGGGGTGCTCCCGACTACCGGGTTCCCACGGGATAGTGGCATCGAAATGAGTGACAATTCGGACACGGTGCAAACCCGAGCATCTCATACAACACAAGCATTCGGTCCACGGGTGATCATCTCGGATTATACCTTCAAGCGCATGCTTTTGAGCGGTCGAGTTCAACGAAGGAAGTAGTGGTACACGGGCCGAGTGGAAGTAGTCATTCTCGCGGGCGGTAGTGGAAGTAGTGGTTCACGGACATCATGGAAGTAGTCGCTCACGGCGACGTAGAGGTACTCGCGATCTTGGTGACGGTAGTGGTACACGGTCTGCCAGGAAGTAGTGGTTCACGGCGGAGAGGAACTTGCTGCCGCCACGCTGGTCTTCGGCGACGGTAGCTGTGCATGTTCCAACATCAAACTTGGAGGGACACCGACGTCGTGGTACTTGGTGAATCCCGGAGACAGTACTTGACATCAACAGAGCTAGGCAGCGGAGAGCACGCACAACAGGGCATGGCAGCAACGGGTCGGCCAAAGGAGGCACAGGCCATGGCGCCATGGATGAGCGGTGACAGCGAATCCGGGTTGAGGGAGGGCGGATCCAGCGGGGCGCGACAAGCAGGGACCTGATCCAGCCGGAGTCGGGACGAAGGCGATCTCCGGCGGTGGGACTTGGCGACGGGGCCGGCGCGAGGAGATGGGGCAGCGTCGGGCGTGCAGGGCGAGGAGAAGACGGGCCAACGGGAAGGTGCAGAGGCGAGGCAAGGCGCCGGAGGAAGCTATGAGGGGCCATGGCGCAGTGGTGAGGCGCCGCGAACTGCAGGGCGGTCGTGGATCTTGGAGCACCCTAGCCGTGAGGACGAGGCAGGGGCATACCCAGGCAGCGGGGATGGAAAGCGTCGGTGGAGATGCAGGGCAACAGGCTAGTGGCGGGGCTTGACGGCTCTAGGCGAGGTCCAGCGACCGGGCGACGGGGCGCGCTGGTGATGATGGGGATCGGCGCTGGGCTCCTGCAGACGAATCGAGCGAGAGGCTCACTCCTCTCCTGGCGCGCGAGGGGGAAGGAGATGGGGATCGAGACGAAGGGGTGGCTGCGCCTGAGGGAACGAGGGAGCGATCGAGAGGAGGGTTCGATCGGGCTAGGGTTATAGAGGCGGCTGGGCCTAGGCGCAGATGGGACTGCCTGGCTAGGCTGCTGGGCTCTCTTCTCCCTCTCTCCTATTCTCTAGAAACAGAAAATAACAAAGAAGAAAAGGAGAAGAAAAGGAGGTGTTGGGGAAGAAATTGGACACGCGGATAATTTTCCCGGACCCACAAGAATGTGCTAGTTCCGAGAAAATAGAAAAGGCCATGGTTGAAAGATGTAAATTCAAACTCATTTGAATTTCACTCAAATGGGTTTGAACTAGGACTTGGTTTTTGAAGTGTCCAAAAATGTTGAGATTTTTGGTGGAGCTCCGAAAAATGGTGAAAGAAATTATGGGCAAGGTTGGAGACCAAGAATTGAGATAACAAAGGCATTGGGATTTATTTGCAAGTGTGTTATGATCAATTCCAAATAAATGGAATAATTTTATTATAGCTCCCTAATAATAGTAGGAGACTTTGAATATGTTTTAAAGAGAAATCACCATGTGAATATCCCTTGATTTAAATAGATCAACGATCTATGCATTTTATTTAGGTGAGTTTTCAAAAGGGGTTGCATGATGACATGATGCAATGCACATGATACAAGGATGAATGCAACGAACAAAACAAATCACAAGATGAATCTCGGAATACAAGGAAGGCATCTGGAGCGTCGGTCTCGGGGTGTTACAACACTCCACCACTACAAGAGGATCTCGTCCCGAGATCTAGGATGGCACCAGAGAAAAAACGGAAGAGGAAGAGAAGAGGTAAAACTAAGTTGCTTCTTTGACAAACGAGTAAAACCACGAACCTTGAGAGGTTGAGCAAATTGAAAGAAAGAATATAATGGAATGAACAAGATTGCGAACAGTCCGTAGGATAAGAAGAACATGGGATACAACGAGAACCATGAGGTTAAGTGACAAGATAGATATTGACACCACTCCGGTTAAAACAAGATAGAGAAGGAATAAGAATGATATAATTTGGACAGCACCCCGACTGTAAATGGAAGGAATTGAACATGAACTTGACAAGATGAGAGGATACTTGATGAAAACAACAACACACTGTCTCCAGAACTATTGAAAGAATGGCACAATGGGTAGGAAATATTTCAGACAGCACTCCGATTGAGAAGGGGGCAAAACTTGATAAGGTGAGATAACTTGAATGGATGAGAGGACACACTGGTTGAATGGATGAGCAAAGGAAAGAACCTGATCTACGCAATTGGAGATGGTGAGTGAAGAGAGCAACAACACAATGCCTCCGGAAGAAAGAATAGAAGATAGATCACTGAAATAACAGAATGGAGAAGAAAATGACAACTTCTACCACAATTGAATTTGAAAAGCATCCTTGCAAGGAAGGATTGAACGGAGTTCTTGGGAAACTAGCAACGAGAAGAATAAGCTTGTAGCGGGCTTATGGAAATATCTCAAAAATAGAGGTGAAATTTGCCACTAACGAAAACAATTGATTGCTTAAGTTCAACGAAGAAATGAAAACTTCTCTCGCCGAGAGGATAGGAGAAAACTTGGATCATTGATAAGCACCACAATTGGCAACATTCCTTAGGAAAGGCTTTAGGTGAAATCTAAACCAAGATAACTCCAAGGAAGAAATTGATGGATTTAATATACCTCATTCTTGACAACATGCGAATCATGAAACACGAAGGGAAATTGTCAAGAACGACATAACACCACCTCAGAAGATAAGGTAGAAAGAATTGCACTTCGGAATGCAAGATGAAGAAATGCTTGAACTCCTCCAAACAAAACATGTGTTGAACACCATGTTTATTTTAGAGTATAGCTTGGCAGATCTTAACTCCGAGAGAAACTTGAAGGACAAATCGAGAAAGAAATGAATCCTTGACGAACCACCATGTAGAGCCTCCATGAAGAACTCCAGTAATGAAAGGATGATAGCAAGAAAGAGAAGTTGACAACACAAGGTGAAGCCTTGCAGTGATAAGATGAAGCTTTGAAATGATATAACCGAGAAAACTTGGAACTCCGGAAAGAAAGATGAACAAATGAAATAAAGAATTTTGATGAACCTCCAGAATAAGGAATTGAATTTACTCAATGAAACAAGAATAAGAATTACATTATGCTCATCCTTCACCAATTAAATTGATGACAAGCAATGGATTTGGCATACTACTTATTCTCGTAGAAAGGATTAAGATAAATATGGCGCAAACTTGGGAAGGTCTTCAACGAACCACCGGTAGGATTGGAAAGAACGAATGAATCTATATGATAACGAAGGAAGAGAACTCTTGAATGAACCACCGTAAGAATTGAAAATGAACGAAGAAAAGATAAAGAAACACCGCGAAGAATTAGAAAATGAACCAAGATACTTGAGAGAATTTAGATACAAGTGAACGCAGAGATCCTGAGCTGATTAGATAATACTTGAATGATGCACCGGTATGACTTGGAGAACGAGAGCTAAAAGCTTGAATGTATAATTCTGAGATGATGGGCTCCGGAGAATCAAACTGAAAAGACTCCTGAAATGCTCCGGATGGTTGAAAAGAATTCTCACAATCGAAAACAATTATGAGAGGATGGCATCAAGCTAGAACCATGAATCTTCAAGAGAACGGACCAACATTTAGAGGATACACTTCTTTGGTCTTCAAAATCTAAGATGACGACGAGATACGGCACCATGAATTATTGAGGCGCTCCGGAATGAAGAATAGAAGGTTGACCCAACGATGAAAGAATTTGGAAGATCTTGGACAAAGGCATATGACTGGTGAAATTCATACTTACGTCAAACTTTGAAAAGAATTTTAGAAGCTCCATGAAAATAGAAGAGTCACGTAAGATCCTGGGAAAAGACCTATGGGTTAGGGCCCACTCAAAAGAAACACCGTTGAACGATTGCTTAGGAAGAGATACTGCACCGGTTGATTTAAATGGCTTGAATGAGATAGCATCCTCAAAAGAACTTGAGTGAATTGAGAATGGAAACTTGAATCTTCTGAGATATCTTCAACACTCCGGAACAATTGAATAGCGAGAAGTGGATGATTAAGAGGTGCACCGGTACGAGAAAAACATTTGAAATAAGGAAAAGATATGATCGACAAAGCTTGAATTTAATCTACTGGAGAAGAAAGAGAACAAATAATGATGAAGTTAAGGCTCCGTTAGTATCTTCCTGAGAATCACCGGATAAGAACATTGACGGAAAAGAATGGAGAGACTTCCCATCTATAAGATGGATACTTGATTAAGAAATCTGAGTCCTTGAAGAAAAAGGGTAGGGCGGGGAAAACAAAGACAACTTGGGACGGATGAAGCAAACACCGTTGCAAAGAACTGGGATTGATCTCGCGAATGTTGAAATGATCGGATCCACTTGAAAAAGAGCACGTCGGTTGGAACAGAATTGGCATGACAATCTCGATGATAAAGAAGGATTGGTATTTACATAGAAGTATGAGAACACCGCTTAGGAAAGGTATGGAATAAACACTTGACTTCGAAGCAACTCGAATACCACAAACCAAAACAAAACAAAGGATTGGCTTAGGAAATAAACCGGAAACAAACATATGATAGATCCCATACCGTATCATGTGTGTGTTGGAAAGATATCCTACGAGATACTTGAATTCCCACTTATAAACTCCCGAAACTTTCTGGTTATGCAATCAGGTGTTGGGGATAGAGGGGACACAAAATATATCACCCAAACTAACAATACCTAGATCCAGCTGTATCCATCCTTCAACACATAACCAAGAAACCTTCGGAAATCGTTTACCTCAACCTTCGAAAAGCATCCGTTATACGAGTTATGGAAATACTCCTGAACTCGCCCCAATACTGGGTTATCGAGGTTATCTCACCAACAACTGCATAAAAGTGATTTTCGATGTTGGCGAAACTCAGGTATTCCAGAACTGCAATGATAAAATTGTGACGACAACACCTCGGAGCTCAACTTGCCGGGACACTGCCACAACCCCTAAATGTCAGGAGGCACCAAGAACAATGTTCTCGTCACAAAATCATCGGAACGATTCCAAGATACCCGCGTGATCCTAAATTTTTTAGTGAAATTTGAGGAGAGGAGAGTCAAAACTTCTACGCCGTGGGGCCTCACCAGAGCGATTTAAGGGACCGAGGAGTAAAAGAATCCTACTCCGATATATATAATCCTAAGACTCAATTTTTTTTCTAGACTCAACAACGCCAGCGATTCGATCAAGCAGGGGGCTCCTAAGTCGGGGATGGCTCTGATACCAACTTGTAACGCCCACGATGCGACTATATCTCCCACGTGTCGAAGCACGACTTAGAGGCATAACCGCATTGTGGTTTTGTCGCAAGAAGGGTCATCTTCACACAATCACATGTAATGAACAAGACTGGGATAAAGAGTTGGCTTACAAACGCCACTTCACACAAGTACTTAAATAAATCATACATCATTCAGAGTACACACATAGTCCGACTACGGACAAAGCCAAAAGAAAAGAAGATAACCCAACTGCTAGATCCCCGATCGTCCCAACTGGGCTCCACTAATGATCAACATGAAATGAAACATAGCAACGACCAAGATCTTCGCTGAGCTCCCATCTCAGCTCAGTTGCATCACCTGCACTGGTATCATCGGCACCTGCAACTGTTGTGGTAGTATCTGTGAGTCACGAGGACTCAGCAATCTCACAGCCGCGAGATCAAGACTATTTAAGCTTATGGGTAGGAAAAGGGTAATGAGGTGGATCTGCAACAAGCACTAAGCAAATATGGTGGCTAACATACGCAAATAAGAGCGATAAGAGAAGCAACGGAACGGTCGTGAAGCTAGAAGTGATCAAGAAGTGATCCTGAAACTACTTACGCACAATCATAACACAAAGACCGTGTTCACTTCCCGGACTCCGCAGAAAAGAGACCATCACGGCTACACACGCGGTTGATGCGTTTTAATAAAGTCAAGTGTCAAGTTCTCTACAAGCGGACATTAACAAATTCCCATCTGCCTCATAACCGCGAGCACGGCTTTCGAAAGATAATACCCTGCAGGGGTGTTCCAACTTAGCCCATTATAAGATCTCACGGTCAACGAAGGATATTCCTTCTCCCGGGAAGACCCGATCAGTCTCGGAATCCCAGTTTACAAGACATTTCGACAATGGTAAAACAAGACCAGCAAAGCCGCCTGAATGTGCCGACAAATCCCGATAGGAGCTGCACATATCTCGTTCTCAAGGCACACCGGATGAGCAGTCCGCATAACTAAAACCAGGCCTCAAGTTTCCCGAGGTGGCGCCTGCAAAGGGTTTTAGTTTGGACCAACACTCGAGGAGCATTGGCCCGGGGTTAAATAAAGATGACCCTTGAGTCTGCAGAACCCAAGGGAAAAAGGCTTAGGTGGCAAATGTTAAAACCAAGGTTGGGCCTTTGCCGAGGAGTTTTATTCAAAGCGAACCGTCAAGGGGGTCCCATAAATCACCCAACCACGTAAGGAACGCAAAATCAAGGAACATAACACCGGTATGACGGAAACTAGGGCGGCAAGAGTGGAACAAAACACCAGGCATAAGGCCGAGCCTTCCACCCTTTACCAAGTATATAGATGCATTAATTAAGATAAGAGATATTGTGATATCCCAACATAATCATGTCCATCATGGAGCAATCTTAAACTTCACCTGCAACTAACAATGCTATAAGAGGGGCTGAGCAACGCGGTAACATAGCCAAACAACGATTTGCTAGGAAAATATGGTTAGAGGTTTGACATGGCAACATGGGAGGCATGATATAGCAAGTGGTAGGTATCGCGGCATAGCAAAAGATCGAGCAACTAGCAAGCAAAGATAGAAGTGATTTCGAGGGTATGGTCATCTTGCCTGAGATCCCGCAAGGAAGAAGAACGAGTCCATGAAGAAGACAAACGGACGAGTCGAACGGATCTCACAAACGCAACGCTTCCGAACTATCAAGGAGAAGCGCAACCGAAAGAAGAAAACATCATAGTAAACACACCATCATAAACATGGCATGATGCACAATCAAGTATGATGCATGTCCGTTTAAATGAGGCATAGCATGGCAAAATGCAACAAACAATACTACAAATTAGTGGAGCTCAATATGCAATGACTTGCATATTGACTAAACACCACATTCGATTATTTAGTTCACTTCCGGTTAGGTACTCAACAATATTAAATGTTATTAAACATGGCAAGAGATGAAGCATAATTAAACTAACTAATTAGGCAAGTTTAAGTGAGGCCGGAAACAACAAACAACAATTCCGGAAATCCCCATATGTTATTTAGCAATTTAACGCAAACAACAATTTTAGACATTTTAATTGTTGTTATCATGATGCGGATGACATATGCAAGTTTTAAGCAATTGTATGAAAATGTTGACATGAGCAAGATACGAGGCATTTGTCACCATTGCGGAAAGAAAGGGTGTCAAGGCGACGAATCTGAAAATGATGCCACGGCAACATATCGGTTCCGGTAGCTCATGGAGATACCGGCGCAAAAGGAGGCGTGCGGATGTGCGCAACATGCTAGAGATGGTGGGGTGCTCCCGACTACCGGGTTCCCACGGGATAGTGGCATGGAAACGAGTGACAATTCGGACACGGTGCAAACCCGAGCATCTCATACAACACATGCATTCGGTCCACGGGTGATCATCTCGGGATTATACCTTTGAAGCGTGCGTTTCGGAGCGGGTCGAGTTCAAAGAAGGAAGTAGTGGTACACGGGCCGTAGTGGAAGAAGTCGTTCTCGCGGCGGTAGTGGAAGTAGTGGTTCACGGACATCATGGAAGTAGTTGTTCACGGCGACGGTAGAGGTACTCGTGATCTTGGTGACGGTAGTGGTACACGGTCGCGTTGTGGAAGTAGTGGTTCACGGTGGAGAGGAACTTGCCGTTTCTGCTACCCGGGTCTTCGGCGACGGTAGCTGTGCATGTTCCAACATCAACCTTGGAGGGACACCGACGTCGTGGTACTTGGTGAATCCCGGAGATGGTACTTGACGTCAACAGAGCTAGGCAGCGGAGAGCACGCACAACAGGGCATGGCAGCAACGGGTCGGCCAACGGGGGCACAGGCCATGGCGCCATGGATGAGCGGTGATAGCGAATCCGGGTCGCGGGAGGGCGGATCCAGTGGGGCGCGACAAGCAGGGGCCTGATCCAGCCAGAGTCAGGACGAAGGCGATCTCCGGCGGTGGGACTTGGCGACGGGGCCGCCACGAGGAGACGGGGCGGCGTTGGGCGCGCAGGGCGAGGAGAAGCCGGGCCAACGAGAAGGTGCAGAGGCCAGGCAAGGCGTCTGAGGAAGTTTGCGAGGGGCCATGGCGCAGGCAGAGGCGCTGCGAACTGCAGTGGAGGGCGTGATCTTGGAGCACCCCAGCCGGAGGACGAGGCAGGGGCATACCCAGGCGGCGGGGATGGAAAGCGTCGGTGGAGATGCAGGGCAACATGCCAGTGGCGGGGCTTGACGGGTCCAGGCGAGGTCCAACGATCGGGCGATGTATGCTGGTGATGATGGGGATCGGGCGCGGGGCTCCTGCGTGCGGGATCGAGCGAGAGGCTCTCACTCCTCTCTGGCGGCACGAGCAGGGGAAGGAGATGGGGATCGAGACGAAGGGGTGGCGGCGCTGTGAGGGAATGAGGGAGCGATCGAGAGGAGGGTTCGATCGGGCTAGGGTTATAGAGGCGGCTGGGCCTAGGTGCAGACGGGACTGCCTGGCTAGGCTGTTGGGCTCTCTTCTCCCTCTCTCTTATTCTCTAGAAACAGAAAATAACAAAGAAGAAAAGGAGGTGTTGGGGAAGAAATTGGACACGCGGATAATTTTCCCGGACCCACAAGAATGTGCTAGTTCCGAGAAAATAGAAAAGGCCATGGTTGAAAGATGTAAATTCAAACTCATTTGAATTTCACTCAAGTGGGTTTGAACTAGGACTTGGTTTTTGAAGTGTCCAAAAATGTTGAGATTTTTGGTGGAGCTCCGAAAAATGATGAAAGAAATTATGGGCAAGGTTGGAGACCAAGAATTGAGATAACAAAGGCATTGGGATTTATTTGCAAGTGTGTTATGATCAATTCCAAATAAATGGAATAATTTTATTATAGCTCCCTAATAATAGTAGGAGACTTTGAATATGTTTTAAAGAGAAATCACCATGTGAATATCCCTCGATTTAAATAGATCAACGATCTATGCATTTTATTTAGGTGAGTTTTCAAAAGGGGTTGCATGATGACATGATGCAATGCACATGATACAAGGATGAATGCAACAAACAAAACAAATCACAAGATGAATCTCGGAATACAAGGAAGGCATCTGGAGCGTCGGTCTCGGGGCATGTCCAGAGCGGGAGGCAAGTGGATGGTCTCCTCCGTCACGGAGGGACACACCAAGAAGCTGAGGAAAGCCGGATACTTGTCCAATGACATCGCGCACCGGCTCCCAAACGAGGGGCAGCTCATCCCCACCCCCAAGCCCCATGAGAGGGTGGTGTTCCTCACCCATTTCCTCCGCGGACTAGGCTTCCCACTCCACTGATTTGTTCGGGGGCTCATGTTCTACTACGGCCTGGATTTCCACGATCTGGCCCCGAACTTCATCCTCAACATCTCGGCGTTTATCGTCGTGTGCCAGGCTTTCCTCCGCATCAAGCCCCACTTCGGCTTATGGCTGAAGACCTTCAACGTCAAACCGAAAGTGGTGCGCAGCCAGCAAGTGGAGTGCGGAGGCGCCATGGTGGGCAAGATGCCCAATGTTATATGGCTCGAGGGCTCCTTCGTGGAAACCATCAAGGGGTGGCAATCGGGTGGTTCTACATCACCGAGCCGCTGCGGACTCTGAATGGGCAGCGGCCCCGAATTCGATCCGCATCCCCACACGGCTCACCTCCGCAAGAGAAGGGCCTGTCGTGGGTAATTCGGGAGAGCTGACCGGACTCCAAACCTGCGTCCAAAACCTGGTGGACAAGAAGGTTAAACTTGTCAACGTAGTCCAGGTCATGCTCATCCGCCGGATCCTCCCGTGTCAACGACGGGCTTTTAACTTGTGGGAGTTCGACCCGGCCCAACACCAAACTCGGACCAGGCTCTTTGACACAACGCATGAGGGTGTCTGGAAGGTGCTATTCAAGGGCGCCGAGGTTCCCCCTCCCATTACCGAGGATCGAGGATTCTGCGCGAAGTGCCAAGCCAGCGTAGTAAGCTTGTTTTACCCTTTACGGGATACTTGTTTTTCATAGTTTGACTCTATGCGGGATCTAAGCTCCCATTCCTTTGACATGACTGGGAGAAGAAGACCGGACAGATCGACTGTCCGACTCCTTTGCTCGAAGGCCCAGCGGATGCCCGCTGGCGGTTGTTGGTCCCGCACCTACGTGGTGCCGAGAAGAAGGCCAAGAAGAAGGCCGCGGAACCCGGAAGAGCTCCCGCGCCCGGTGGAGCGGACTGCTGCCCCGATGACTCAGAGGCTCACCTCCCACAAAATGAGAAGGAGGAGAGAGGTTTTTCTCCAGCAGGGGAAGAAAAGAAAAGGAAAGCCGCCCCAACTGGGGAGGCCGGAGGGTCCAAGAAGGGAAGAACCCTTCCCCCGGATTACTCCACCAATGTCGCCGACAGCGAGGAGGAGTTGCCTCCCAAGGCCAAGCCCCTGGCGAAGTCGTAAGTGTTCGGACACCAGAGTGATTCATAGTGTTCTTTTATTGCACAACTTTCCCTGACGCCGGATAAAATCATGCAGTCTGCCCAAGGTCTGCTCGACGCCTGCCGAGCGGCCCCTGGATTCGCCGATGTGAATTCGCTTCGACCGCTACCTCCCCACGCCCCACGGACGATGCCGAGGTGGAGTCCCAAAGGGTCCAAGCCAGGAGGAGGTGGTCCGGAGGCGCCGAAGGCACCTCCCTGACTCCAAAGAAAGGGACAAAACCCCAAGGGCTCCAAGTCCGCCCCGGCCGACACCGCACCGAACCTTCAATGGTTCCGGAGTCCGCAGCGCCCCTAGTAAGAAGGGCAAGTTTACGACGCGGTGACCTCCGCCCAACCGAGGCACGGATAATTTGCTGGAGGTGCTTAACGGCGCCCATCATCGAGGAGCACCGCACTATTATGAGTGCGGTGATCCGAAGGTTCATCCGCCAAGAGCGGGCGATCAAGCTCGTGCCAGCCTTCTAACAGCTTTGAGGTATGCATTTAAGATATGTAAAAATATTACCGTGATAGACAGAGCTCCCGATGCTCAGTTTGGTGTTCGGAAAGAAAAGCCGAACTAAGGATCTAAAAGATATACGCAGGAGTCTAACATAAGTATGTCAATATGGGAATGCAAAGCTGCGCCGCTGATCTCGCCAGACCGACCGCAGAGGTCGATGCATTGAAGCAGAGCCTCGAGCGGTCCGAGAACGAGCTCGGCCTTGCCAAGAAGCAGCTCGAGGACTAGGAAGGTAAGTAATACCTTATGTAAGTATATTAAAAATATGTGGTTGCAGAAAATGACAGGACCAACGTGAGTATTACAGGGGCCACAACCCAGGTGGCAACCCTGAAGAAAGCGTTGTCCAAGGCCGAAGACAATGCGGCCGTGGAGCGTATCGAGCGAGAAAAGAAGGAGGCGCGGGTGGCAGAGGTGCAGCAAGAGCTCCAGGCTCTCATGAAAAAACACGAGAGTTTGGAGCTTGACTCAAAGACTCGAGAGTCCGAGCTTGCCTCGGCCCTTGAGAGCGCCAAATCTGCCAAGGCCGAAGCCCAAAAAGCCCTCCAGGAAATTGAGGCGATGAAGAAGATTGCGGCGGGTAAGGCATTCTTTATGCAAAGAAAGCACGTGAAAGTGAATTACTTGTTACTTACCCGAGTCCGAGCTCTCCAGAGCATTCGCAGATCTGCCCCATAGGTGTCCGACGCTGCCAAGATACTACCGGGCCGAGGACGGAGCTCGACGGATAAGGTGTTACGGTCTCAAGATGTCGAGGCCGGACACCCGGTGTTTTTGAGCGACCAGCTGAAGCAGCTGGTCGAGCTCCATAAGGTGGCCGAACAGGCCATGAAGGGCCTTATAGTCCGCTATGGCTCTGGGAAGGTCATGCCTGGAGCTACTTTGGACTGGTGAGGCGGCCGGGCGGATGCCTCGCCCATGCCTTGAAGTCATCAAGCGCCCATATGCATCAAGGCGCCAGAGGGCCCTTGCCCGTGCTAAAGTACACTGGGCAAGATGGATGCTGAGAACCGGTGACAGATGGGCCACCGGAGGGCAAGGAGGATTGCAAGCCCGAGATGTATTATGAGGGCGCCTCGAAGGGTGCTCACTTTATGGCGGATGAATGTTCCAAGGATGTAATTTTGAGTAAACTCGCCGTGTTATCCCTGCGCTGAAAACTTGTTCATACGCGCTAAGCAACGCTTTTGAATTTAAAATATTACCTTCAGGCGGCCGCTTACTAAATCTGAGAGATGGCGAGTCGTCGCTTCGCCCCATGCCACGAGTGTGGGGTGTTCGATAAACTGAGCACTCTTGTTCCCATTCTTGGGTCCTTCGAGGGAGGCGCCAGCACAACGTAACAAGGCAATCGGACTATAATGCTTTATCACTCTCACTTAGCCATAGAATTCTATAATTTTAAATTTCGTGAAGCCCTAGTATTCGAAGACCGAAGTTCGGGCGCTATCCACGGCTAGGCCGACAAAGCCGACTCCTCGCTCTAAGCGGCATAAGTCTTTATGGAATCGAAACCTCTCGAACAGTGACCAGCTCTCGCCCTATCATGACGGTCAGTTTTAGCTTTCTTTACTGAGGTGCTAAACCCAGCTCAACCGGGGCACAATCGCAGTAGTTCTCCTAGCGCTACCTTAGCCGATATAACAGAACGTAAGGTGCCAAAACATAGGAGCCGGGCAAACCCAACTATTGACCCAAGACATGATTGGGAGCTGATGCATATAATGCTATAAGTTCGGGCTGCCGCACTTGTTAAAGTGTTCGGTCTTCTCACGCCGTATTATGGGGTACTTGAGCCCCTGGCGTATTTGGCCGTACCAAAGTGTACGGGTGCTAAATGTCATAACTGAACATATGTATTGAAAAAGAAATAAATAGAAAATGCAATAATAAGCTGAAGCTGAGCATTGTTTATTAAAAGGCTGCCGTGAAAGCGTAACGATACAAATAGTGTGATAAGCAAGAGATGGGACTATTTGACATGTCCCCTCCGTGGCAAGCTGCTAGACGGTATGTAAGATGTATTTAGCTCGTTATAGAGACCACCGACATTCGACGAAGTCAGCCTCCCCTGGCTGTTGCATCGTGTGTTCAGCGATTGTCTTGCCGGACAGGCCTTCCGGAGAGTGGAGTCCTGAAAGTAAGAAAAAGAATGACAAAATCGAGCCCCTAGTGCGGTTGAGCCGCATTTTGGGCATGTCGTGGTCGTGCCTCCCCTATGCCCATGGTATTTCCAGAGCGTAATTATGTACGCGTAGTACTGGTTTCGCATTTCGCAAGGGCTGGGGTTAGCCGCATTGCTACGCTTGCTCGAACGTGCGTGCAGTCTTGTTGTAGGTTACCCGGCGCGCTTGACGGTGTCCGGACGCTAATAGCGGATCGAGAATTTCCTTGAGAGGCTACTTTGTACTTCCGCGCGAGGGCCACCAGATGCTCCTCCGCTCGAGAGAGCGCTCGTGTTTCCATTGACCGTAATGACTCGAGGGCTGGCATGTTGAGCTTGAGGTATGCGAGTGCGGCACCGCATTGAACTTTGCAATGCGGTTTGTCCGAAAGCAGGCGTGATAGCCACCGCAGAACGGGACTATGTCAAGATTAACTCTCGCTTCGAAATTCGGGATCCAAGACCACCTCAAGTGTAATCGAGCCGCAGCTTGGCCTCTACACCTGGTATGACGCCTTTAAATGTCGCCTTTGTGGGTTTAACTTGAGGGATCTATGCCCATTTTTCGTGACCGTATCCCGATAAAGCAGGTTCAGGTTGCCGCCGCCGCCCATAAGGACTCTAGTGAGGTGAAATCCACAATGATTGGGTCTAGAACCAATGCGCGAATCCTCCATGGCGGATGCTAGTGGGGTGGTCCCTTCGATCAAAAGTGATCGGGCAGGAGGACCACGGGTTGAACTTTGGGGTGATTGGCTCCAACGCATATACGTCCCTGAGTGCATGCTTCCGCTCCCCTTTGGGTATGTGGGTTGCGATATCATGTTCACCGTCCACACTTGTGGGGAAGCCCTTTTTCCCCTATTGTTTGGCGTGCCGGGCTCCTCCTCGCCATCGCTATGCAGCCCTTGTCTCTGTTTTCGCATTTAACTTGCTCGCTTGCTTGAACACCCAACAATCCCTGTTGGTGTGATTGGCTGGTTTTCAGGGTGCCGTATCCGCACGAGTGATCGAGTATTCGGTCCAAACCGGACGGGCCCGGAGTATTTCTTTGAAATGGCTTTTTCCGCTGACCGGTTTAGAGCCTCTCAATCCGCATTAATTGCCGATCCTCGCATTGTCGCCGCACGCGGCGCTTTGTGCTTGTTGTGACGCGACCGCCATTGCTGTCCTTGGTATCCGAATTACCGTGGCTCTTGGTCATGTTATTACTACGAGCCAGCCAGCTGTCTTCTCCGCCGCAAAGCCGGTCATGAGTGTTGTGAGGGCTGCCACGATTTCGCTTTTCCTGTTCTAGGTGCCGGGCAAGCCACCGTCACGGATGTTATGTTTGAAGGCTGCGAGGGCCTCGCGTCCGGACAATGACTATTTGATTTTTCTTGGTTAGGAACCGTGTCCGAATTGTTTGGCCGATTCCTCCGGCTGATGAATTATGTGTCTTAGGTCATCGCGCTGGTGGTCGCATATAGGTGCCCTGAAATTGTCGAGGAATGCGGCTTCCAAGTCCTCCCAACAACCAATTGACTCACCGCAAGCTGTTAAGCCAATGCCGAGCTGGTCCTTTAAGCTTGAGGGAGGTATTTGATGGCGTAGATCATCACCAAGGGCCATGTGGATATGAAGGAGATAATCCTCGATCCATACCGCAGGATCTGTTGTGCCATCGTATGATTCGATGTTCACGGGTTTGAAACCCCGGGATTTGATGATCCATTACTTCATCCGTGAAGCATAGTGGGTGTGCGCGCCTCAGATCGGGCTATATCACGACGTAGCTCAAATGAGCTTTGTCTACTGTGTTTGGCCCGCCGGATTTGCCATATCCGCATGACGGTTATCGCCACGCGTCGTGGGCACCCACGCGATCCGTAGATCGATCTTGTTTGCCTTGCCTTGTCCTCCAATATATCTCGCAGGTCCGGCGATTTCCCGTGCCTTGGTATTTTTGAGCGACGCTGGGTGCGGCTTGAGTGGAGGGCCGAGAGGCTTCTGTCACGGCCACGAGGTGGCCGGTCGGCCGCCGCCAAGGCGCTGGTGATGTAGGTTTAGGTGCTTCCTCCTCTAATCGGGTAGCAGCCTGCGCTTTGGGTAGCTCTTGAGGGCGCTCGAGTTCAGATTTTCGCCGCAAGGACTTCAGTCCATCCGTCGGCTAGCGTAGTCTTGGTCAGCTCTAAGTTGTTGCTGTTTTTTCTTGAGGCTGCTAGCCGTGGCCATAAGCCTGCATTTGAAACGCTCTTGTTCGACGGGATCCTCAGGCACGACAAATTGCTGTTGCCGAGGCTTGCCTCATCTTCGGAGGGAGGCATGTAATTATTGTCCTTACCTCTCGTCGCCGCTCTCTCATGAGGGCTTGCTTCTCCATCCTCCCGTGCTGAATCCTGCCGGAGGGAGTTGTCTTCGCACTGCTCGTGGTGTTATTATCTCCGTGCCGGAATCGCCGCTTTTGCTTTGGCGGATGAGCGCGCCACTGATGCCGGGCGCTTAGGCTGCTTCTTGAGGGGTCATCCTCCGCTGTTCCATCGCCTTCCCTTCTTTTGGGGTGTCCACCATGTATATGTCATAACGATGAGGTGGCCTTCCAAAGGCCCTATAGGCGCTGGTTCTTGGTCGCTCTCGCACCGCGCCCATACCGCCGATGTCTTCGAGTCAAAATTGAGCATGTCGGTTAAATCATCGACATTGGCTACGGTGGGTGGTGGGTGGGCTTTGAATTTTTTGTCGTCCGTGATCCCAACCTTGCTGACCATAGTCTGGCCAGGTCTCTCCTGATAAAGAGAGAGACTTTAGTGAATTCAGGATGTCGCCAAGGGCGAAAGTGCTAAAAGATGTCCGCGGGCGGCGAACTCCATGATCGGCGCACCAATCGGATTCGATTGGCAGGGGCGCTGAAGGTTCGGAGTCCGGAGAGGAGTCCCACACTGGAGTCACGAAGCCAGCAGAGGACAAGGCTGGTGTTCGCTCGATCACCGAGAGATTGCAGCCCCGAGGCTATGTCCAGCCACCCGCCCTCGACATGCAGCTTGGCTCCGAGCTAAGGGTTGAGCGACACGGTGCGGCTCTGTGGCACCGCTCGCGGCAGAGCTAGATCATGCCCATCATGACAAGGCAGGGCGCGCCGGTTGTGGATCGAACCCGTCAAGATCAAGTCTCCGCGGACGCCACCGTAGTTCAAACTTCCAAATCTGACCTGATGGCCAGGGCGAGCTTCGATCTGCTCCAGATGGCTGCTTAACTGGCCCAAGAGCAAAGTCAGCCGAATACAAAGATCTGTCCGGGAGAAAAGTCTCACCCGACCGCATCGTTGTTGATGATCGGAGGAGCCATCGGGCCTAAAGATGACAATACAGAGGAACTCTCACCGAAAGCACCAATGTCGGTGTCAAACCGCAGATCTCGGTAAGGGTCCCAACTATGCGCCTAGGCGGATGGTAACAGGAGACAAGGGACACGATGTTTTTACCAGGTTCGCCCTCTCGATGGAGGTAAAACCCTACTCGCTTGATTAATATTGATGATATGGGTAGTACAAGAGTAGATCTACCACGAGATCAGAGAGGCTAAACCCTAGAAGCTAGCCTATGGTATGATTGTTGTTCGTCCTACGGACTAAAACCCTCCGGTTTATATAGACACCGGAGAGGGCTAGGGTTACACAGAGTCGGTTACAATGGGAGGAGATCTACATATCCGTATCGCCAAGCTTGACTTCCACTCCAAGGAAAGTCCCATCCGGACACGGGACGTAGTCTTCAATCTTGTATCTTTATAGTCCAGGAGTCCGACCAAAGGTTATAGTCCGGCTATCCGGACAACCCCTAACCCAGATTACTACTGCAAGCCAGGTTTGTTGAAAATTCTACTTGTCTTTCTTACTCATTCGACATAATATCCAATTATTCACATCGATTAGTTGCAAACAATAAGTGCTAGACAAACTTCTTGATTCAGATTTTGGATGGTCTCTTACTGCAGTTACAATTCTGCATACTTGTCCTAGTGAGCTCACAAGTAAATAATTGATTCACTACATCTATGCTTGCCTTGTCATATTTGTTGTCAATATTCTTTTAGGGTGGACCACCCTGATTCTAAATACTGCAACCGTAGACATGAGTGAATAGTATTTCTCTATGTGATCTCTTCCATCATGTGTGGACAATGAACACTGCATTGATAGAAAGAAAGTGTCATTTCCAGCTTTTACATAGGCTTCGATCTTTTACAGGGAATGCAATCTGCCTACTTGCTTTGTGTCGCACTACCAACACTCCACCCTTGAAGCTAAACATTGTGCCACTCATAATTCCTTAGTTTATTTGTTCAAATACGAATTTCATATAATTCTAATGTTCCTACTTCATTTTTGAAATGTGTGTCTGCCTGTTATGGAGACATAAGGGGTTTGTATTTCTGTGTGTGGTCTGGTCAGCACGGTTGGGGGTGAACTTTGCATATGTAGGGGTTTATAGGGAGAGACTCTTCGAGTTGAATCTGCAATGCATTCCGTAGATAATATGACTACTTTTTATGTTTTCATGAATCTCAGATTCTGAATAGTATCATAATGATTATGAGCTTGCGCGCATGAAAAGAATAAAGCAGAACAATGCCATGGCTGTCAAACTTGGCATTAAGGGACTGAAATCAAGTCTGGATGCAATGCAATGCAAATGCTCTCCACCTACAGATTCATGCTCAGAATATGATCCTAATAGTGATTCTGAGCTAGAGGGAGACCTAAGTCAATGTAGCTCCCTAGTGGAGGAGTCAAAGGAAGATGCCCTATCTTATTCACCCACCAAGGTGCTTGCTCTAACTTTCCAAGGTTATATTTGTCGCACATATCTTGCAACTGGTGCTTTGCATTGCTTCTACTTTGTTGAACTGCCATTAGCTTAGTTTACACATCGTGTATGTGAATACGGCCAGCCTATCCATTTTCAGTACATATTCCATCTGTCATCATACCATATTTATCCATTCAAATGTTGTTCTTGTGTATCAAATGTTCAAAAGGAAGAGGGCGATTGCTGATCGTGGAGGAGCACAAGCAAAGTATTTGGAAAAGGTAGTGGCACCTGATAAATCAAATAGCCCATTAGGTGTAGTTGCAATATCACCTGACCCACAAAACACCCCAACTCTAGCAGACTCTAGCCCTACTACACTGGTCATTTCTGATGCCCCAACTCAGCAGACCCCAACTGCAGCAAACATTATGATTATGCGAGTTGACATAGCACCAGCTCTACGATGCAAAAACCCCATTCCAGCAAAGAGTACACCAAATCCAGTTGTCAAATCCCTTTTCGAACCAGAGAGAGCCCGAATCGCAGCAAATAGGACCCCTGTCCCATTTCTTCCTAGTTTAGAAGACAAAGCTTATATTGTTGTGAGGAAGTTTGTGCGCATCTTTCCTTCATGGAAAGATTATACCGCAGACACAGAACAATTTCCAGTCTTCCTCCGTAACTTACGCGTAAGTAATGTACTAATGTTATGCATGGTCATTGCTGCATATGTTTCTGCTGACAGAAGACACAAGATTTCATTCTTTTAAATAGGCGAGGACCAAACTGGATTGTGAAGACAAGCAAGGGTTGGTTGCGCTTTTCAAGCACTCGTTGATGAAGTATCGTTCCTACCTGAGGCAAGCGCACTTCGATGGCAAGCCTCTAAATGAAATTTCTGTAAGTCTTCGGTGCTACATTTATCCGACGGTGACTGGAATAATCTTGTTACACATTGGTCTCGGCTGCAGCGTAAGGTACTATCTATGATATGACATCACAATTTGAACGACATTTCTGCATTTGCCTTAACGTCTCACTTGTACGAAAACTGTTAGCAGAAGAACATTCGTTCTCAAGGGACCACATAATCTCGCAACTATACTACACACTTCATTGCTCTTGTGAGTACCTCTTGCCCTGTATGACCATACTTACTTTCATAGCTGTTTGATTATGTAGCATCACTACACATGTTAGCCTCGTTATCGTCCATTTGGTGGACATTATAAGATCCGAATGGACTCTTACATAAATTTAGAATCAACCCAATGCTTTTGAAGAGGTTTAGCTCTGCATTCCTCTTGTAAGGACTAAACGTCGTCTATCACTGTACATACATTAACAGCTACTCCCTCCGTCCCATAATATAAGAACGTTTTGTACAGTACACCAGTGTTCAAAACACTCTTGTATTATGGGAAGAGGGATTGGTTCATTGTGTAGCATTCTGCATCTTATCTCCCTCGCCCACCATTTACTAAAAAGATCATATCTATATTTAATCTTACCAAAAAGTAAAATACATGCATAATGCCATTGCGTAAGTGTAGCCCATTGCTCTTGTCAAGACATTTTGTCCCTGTAATGCTTGTACTTCTAGGGATTGGTAGTTGATTATGTAGCATCAATCTGCATCTTATCTTCATTATCCTCTATCCCTTCCAGTATTATCATATCTATAATTACTCTCTACAAAATGTAGAGTACAGGCAATGCTTATGAAGAAGATTCTGTGCTAAAATTCTTGAGTTGTCCTTCCCTTGACATGGAGAAGGGCATTATAAAGCCGGTGTTAACTGTTAATGTAAGTCAGTCCTTCTAAAGCCTTTATCCTCAACTGCTGTTTAATTTACTCATACTCCCTATCATTTGCTGTTGTGTAGTTTGCTGTTTCTACCAAAATGCATGTTCGCAAGAACCATAAGTTATAAGTTTTACTTGTAAAACCGAATTCCTTATTCATACCATGCACATTACTCAATACTCCCTATATGTATGCTTGTTTTTGTGGATCTGTAATCCTGTGTGTGGTGAAGCAGCCCACGTTTGCACCTTGGTCATCTCCTGTTTTATCTTACTGATGTGGCTGATGATATGAACAACATGCCATGCACATTAACCAAAATAGATACAATGATTTTCTTTGCCCTTCATCTATGCTTGTTATGTTGACATGGTAATCCACTAGTGTGGCGAAGCTCCCCGCATTATGAACAATGCCAAATTATGCTATTAATATTTTGAATTTACTCTATATTTTCTAATTTGAAATTGGATGGAATTGACAGCACAGTTAGCATCTTTGTTTATACACGCGTAACATGTCATCTCTCTCGCTTTGTTTCAGGTGATATGCCCGATGGCATGCACAAGTCTCGTCAAGGCTGTGATACAAACCCAACATATATTGTAGCAAAGTAGGCAAAACATCTTGAAGATAGCGAGACAACCCCAAAGTCTTGTCTTGATGCAGTGTTCAAGTTACTTGAGACTAGCAGTCAGACAAGCTCATAGAATTTGTTGTCTGAATCAGTTCGACTTCTTCAGTCCCAAGTTCTAGCAGAAAGGCATTTTGCAACTCAACTTCAACTTGAAGTCCCATTCTAAGAAAGATTGCGGAGAACACCAATGAGAACCTCATCGCTAAACAGCTACACTTGGAAGCTATGATCGACATGCTAGGCCGGTCTCACAGCCTTGTTTCAAGCTTTTCATGCAGCAGCCAGCATAAGGCTAACCTTTCTTGAACTGTCTTGGAAGTGGTCTCGTTCAAGATTATTTTGTTACGCTGCAATGGTGCCCAGCTTTTGTAATCTGCTTCTTCGTTGCGCTTTATGATAACCGGTGGCGAACTTCGATGCTCAAGGATGTAATATACCATAAACTTTATTGTATAGTGTAGGTTTATTCTTAGTTACTCTGCCGTAATTTCTTTATTGTATAGAGTAGCTTTGTTCTTAATTCCTACTAGTTACTGCCATCATTCGCTATCTAAAAAAATCAGATGTAGTCGATCGGGCCGAAACATTCGCCTCTAACAGGCCTGGTGTTTAGCGGGCCACAATTGGGCCGGCCTACATCATTCTTGGGCCCGAATAATTGGGGCCTTCACACTTTGCGCGAGGCCCACAACTTACACCGGCCTATATTTTAGTTGGGCCTTTTGTGGACCCAATGCTTAGTTTGGCCCAGGTAGCGTTGGGCCATTAACAGGCTGAATATTGTACTGGCCTGTTATAGCCCAGATGAAACCATGGGCCTTTAGCAGGCCGAAATGCATATTGGGCCTCAATTTTCACTAGTCGTCGATGGGCCTTCAGCAGGCTGATATGTAAACCGGGCCTTTTTGGGCCCAGTTATATCACGGGCAGTTACCACGCCGAAACATATCTCGGGCCTTAGTTGGCCCACTAATATCATGGGCCATTAAGAAGGCGAAAGCTTAGTACAGACATCAACGGGCCAAATTATGCGACAGGCCTTTAACAGGCCCAAAGCCACGCTATTTAATCTGTTGCCACCTTTATCACGGGCCGTTAGTGGGCCCGATGTCCCGTTGGACCATATATGGCCCATGGGCAGCACGGGTCATTCCCAGGCCGAAAGTCACACCGGGCTGAAATGGGCCCATGTCTACATCGGGCCTCTAACAGGCCGAAAGTCACTGGGCTATAATTGAGCCCAAATATTAGGCGAACAATTAATGGGCCAGATCTGGCCTCGGGGCGTAAATGGGCCCAAATATTCGGCGACCAATTAACGGGCCAGATCTGCCTTCGGGCCATAAATGGGCCTTTATTAAGCAGGCCGTTATTGGGCTGGCCCACTTGTCGGTGTCAAAACCGGCGGATCTCGGGTAGGGGGTCCCGGTCTGTGCGTCAAGGCTGGTGATAACAGGAAGCAAGGGGCACAGATGTTTGCCCAGGTTCGGGCCCTCTCAATGGAGGTAAAACCCTACTTTCTGCTTGATTAATATTGATGATATGGGTGGTACAAGAGTAGATCTACCACGAGATCGTAGAGGCTAAACCCTAAGAGCTAGCCTATGATGGTATGAATTTAATTGTGATCGCCTTCTAGGATTCAACCCTCCGGTTTATATAGGCACCGGAGAGGGCTAGGGTTTACATGGAGTCGGTTACAAGGAAGGAAATATAATATCCGGATCGCCAAGCTTGCCTTCCACGCCAAGGAAAGTCCCATCCGGACATGGGTCAAAGTCTTGAGTCTTGTATCTTCACGCTTCAATAGTCCGGACGTTGTACACAGTCCGGCTGCCGGATACCCCCTAATCCAGGACTCCCTCAGTAGCCCCTGAACCAGGCTTCAATTACAATGAGTTCGGCGCACAGTATTTGTCTTCGGCATTGCAGGGCGGGTTCCTCCTCCGAATACTCCAAGGTAATTATCGAACACTTGAACCGTGTCCGGATCCACAAAATGATCTTCACATGCCACCTTAGAGAGAATGGTATTTCACAAATGCAATCTGCTGCAACTATTTAGGCAACGCGACGTGTCATTACGGTCGGGTCATTATTCGAACCGCTTTCCCACAACTAGCCATAGCGCATATCGCGAAGCGGTTTCTTTGACACGTCTTGTCGAAGCAGTGATCGTGTCCCCTTATCATGGGATTCTCATCTATACGGGTATGGGTAATCCCACCACATCATCAATCGTGGCGCTTGGGAAGCAAGCGATTTCCAATGGGCAAGTGGGGAGGCGCACCGCTCTCGTCGCTTCTATAAAGGGATAAGATTTCCCCATTTTTATCCGCGCCTTCTTCCTCCTTCGCCCGCTCTTGCCCCCTCGAGCTCCAGCACCCAAGCCCAAGTCTTCTCCGCATAGCTAAACATGTCCGGAGCAGGAGGCAAGTGGGTGGCTTCCACCGTCAAGGAGAAGCATATAGCAATCTTCGGCGGCCGGATACTTGGTCACAGACATAGCGCACTGCTACCGGATGTGGGCAGGTCATCCCGACCCCGGGACCCCATGAGAGGGTCGTATTCGTCGCCCACTTCGTCCGTGGACTGGGGTTTCCACTTCACCCCTTCGTCCGCGGGCTCATGTTCTACTACGGGCTAGATTTCCAAGATCTAGCCCCGAATTTCATCCTCAACATCTCGGTGTTCATCGTCAGATGCGAGGCTTTCTCCGCATCCGCCTCACTTCGCTCAGGCTGCAAATCTTCTGCGTGAAGCCGAAGATTGTACACGGCCAGCAAGCGGAGTGCGGAGGGGCCATGGTGGGCAAGATGCCTAATGTCACCTGGCTGGACGGCTCTTTTGCGGAGACCGTTAAAGGGTGACAATTGGGGTGGTTCTACATCACCGAGCCGCGCGGCGCCAACTAGGCGGCGGCCCCCGAGTTCAGATCCGGAGCCCCCATGCGGCTCACCTCCTGGAAAAAGAAGGGCCTGACTTGGGGCGAACCTACAGAGCTGACCGGACTCCAAACCTGCATCAAGAGCATGAAGTACAAGAACATCAAGCTTGTCAACATGATCCAGGTCATGCTCATTTGCCGGATTCTGCCGTGCCAAAGGCGGGCATTCAATCTGTGGGAGTTTGTCCCGGCCGAACACCGACGCCTGTGAGGCTCTATGGCATGAAGCACAAAGACGCAGTGGAAGGAGTTGTTTAAGGCCTCCTAAGTACTCCTCCCACATCCGAGGACCGCTGGACTTCATGCAACCATGCCCCGAGTCCGGTGAGTTTTGGGACCACCACCGGTTTAGTTTTTCCCAATACATTCATGGGGTAGTTTTAAGTATTTGTGTATATTTGCCTCAGGATTATGTGAAGACAGCGGAGCGGATTAACTCTCCGCCCGCTGCCGAAGATCCAGCTGATGCTCTCCGACGGAGATGCTAGTCCCGCACCGCATAAGGTGCCGAGAAGAAGGCCGAGAAGAAGGCCCTGGGATCCAAAGGGTCTCCAGTGTAAGGTTGCGCCAGAGCCTCGTCCCAAGATGACAGGCGACTCTCCCACGAAGGGAGGAGGAAGAAGAAGAAGACGCCCATCTGGAAAGGATGAGGGGCCCGGAGAGGCGGGCCAGGGGCCGAAAGGCCCTCGGCGCAAGGTCAAGATACCTCGCCGCCCCGATGACGACGAGACAGATTCCTTCCATGGAGGCGGGGGAATCAAGAAGAATTCCACCTCCCGCACTAGGGGAGAAGAAGAGAAAAGCCTCGGAGGGGAGGTCGGGGCGCCTAAGAAGGAAGGTAACCTTCCGGACTATTCCGGCCACGGCCGCCATAAGGAGGAGGAGGGCTGCCCCTGGGAAGCCCCGGTGCGATCGTAAGTGTCCGTGATTCTATCATGGTTTCACTTTGTAGTTTTTATACTTATAGTACCCAACATATATGCAGTCCGCCAGGGCTCACTCCAAGTGTCTTCCTCCGATCCCCGAGGATTAGGAGATCAATTCGCCTGGCAGCCACTACTCAACCCGCTGGACAACTCGGAAATGTTGTCCCAAAGGCTCCTCGAAAGGGGAGGTGACTCGAGACGCCCAAGGCGGGTCCAGACGCCGGACACGCTGGGTTCAAGGTCCTCATGATCGCGGTCGTGAGAGCCACAATAGGCCGGGCTCGGCCGAACACTGCCCCGAACCTTCAATGGTTCCGAACTCAGCGGCAGCCCTCGCCGAGAGAGCGAGCCGTCTGCAGACGAGGGCTTCCGTGCACCCGAGGCGCCGGATGGTCTGCTGGAGGCTTGGCGCGCCCATAGACGCAGGAGCACCTGCTTTTATGAGTTCGGTGATTCGAGGTTTTGTCTGCCAAGAGCGGACTAACCAAAGCTTGCACCAACCTCTTGACAGGTTTTGAGGTAAGTAATAAATATGTGTAAAATTACCACCCGATAGGTAGTAGCCCCTGATACTCTGTTTGGTGTTTGGAAAGAAAAACCAAACGGAGGATCAATTATAATCCGCAAGGGTCTAACAATAAACATTCGTCTGCATAAACAGGTTGTGGTTGCTTGCCGCTGCTGCCAGATCGCCAAGTCGGCCGAATCAAGCCGATCTCGAGCAAAGCAGGGAGAGCTCGGCCTCACGAAGAGGTAGCTCGAGGAGAATAAAGGTAAACGATTCCCCGTTCATATGTATTTGAAGATAGGCAAAATTAGTGAGTCTAACGCCTAAAGCGTCGTGACTGTGTAATAGGGGCCACCGCCGAAGTGGCGTCCCTGAGGAAAGCGCTATCCGAGGCTGAAAACAAAGCAGACTTGGAATGCAAGGAGCGCGAAAAGCAAAGTGCTAGGGTAGGCGAGGTACAGCAAGAGCTCCAGGACCTCGGCAAGAAGTGCGAGTCCGTGGAGCATGATCTGAAGATGAAGCAGGCCGAGCCATGAAGGCCCTTGTAAATTTGAAAGATGCCACGGCCAAGCCGAGAAAGCACAAATAGGGATCCAGGAGGCCAAAAGATAGCAGCGGTAAGAAATTCTTTATGCAAAGCAAGCATGTGGAGGAGGCATTTCTTTTACTTACTCGAATTCGGAGCTCTCCAGGGGCATTTTCAGATCTGCCACGCAGTGTCTCAGGCGCTGCGGAGTTCTACCGTGACCAGGAGGGGAGCTTAATGGAGAAGCTGTTCTAGTCCCAGTATGCTGGGGCCGATCATCTGATGCCTCTGAGCGACCAACTCAAGCAGTTGATCGAACTCCACAGGGCGGCCGAACTGGCTATGAAGGACTTCATAGTCAGGATGTGGCCTGGTGAACTCCTGCCCAGTAGCTACTTTGGCCTAGTCAAGCGGATGGTGGATGCCTGCCCGCGGCTTGGAGTGATCAAGCGATCCGTTTGCACCGAAGGTGCCCGCCGAGCCTTTGCCCGCGTCAAGGTGCATTGGGGTAAGCTGGATGCGGAGAAGCTGGTCAAGGACGGGCCACTGGAGGGCAAGGCGCATCGCCATCCTGAAATGTACTACGATGGCGTGATGAAGGGTGCTCGTCTCGTCGCTGATGAGTGTACCAAGGACGCCATTTTGGAATGAATTCACTTCTGTCATGTTTGTAATTAAATATGAAGTTACTTGCGCTATGTAGCGCTTTTCTTATTTAAAATATTACCTTCTGTGCGGCTGTTTATAAAATTCTGAAAGTAGGCCACCGTCGGCTTCCTCCCCTCGTAATTAGTAATGGGGTGTTCGTGGAAAACCCGACACTCTTTATCCAAATGTTTGGTCCTTTAAGGAGGTGTCCGCTAGCTAACAAGGCAATCGGACTATACGGCTTTATAACTTTCACTTAGCCATAGAAGTCTACAATTTTAAATTTCGGCGAAGCCCCTAGAACTGGAAGGTTTAATCGGGCGCTTATACACGCCTAGATCGCACGGGCCGATTTATCGCCTAAAGTGGAAAGTCTTTAATGATTTTAAAACCTCTCGAACAGCTTATCAGCTCTCGCCACATCATGCCGGTCAGTTTTTGGCTTTTTCATGAGGTGCTCGTCTCGAAGAACCGGGACACAATCGCAATAGTTCTCCTGCGCTTACCTTAGCCGATATAACGGAATGTAAGGCACCAAAACAAGGGAGCCGGGCCATTCCAATCAGAGACCCAAGACATGATTCGAGCTGATGCATATAGTGCTATAAGTTCGGTGCCGATCGTTGAAAGTGTTCGGACTTTATTTGCCATATTATAGGGCGCCATGAGAAGCCCCTGGCAAACTGACCGCACCAAGGTGTACGGATGCAATATCGAATGAACATTTATAAAAGAAAAAATGCTCAAATAAGAATAATAAGCTTACGCTGTAGATAATCTCCCATTGACGAGAAATATGTTTAAGCATACGTTTACAATGGATGCATTAAGCAGAGATAAAATAGGACTATTCAACATGTCCTATCCAGGGGCAGGCTGTGTTCAAATAGATAAAGCAGGTATAATGATCGTAAATAGATTCCACCGGTATTTCCTTCGCACAACGCCTGTTGCCTCCTTGGATGTCTCTCCCTATAAGTCCGGCAAGTCGGCTCTTCCGAGGATGTCGCACTAACGTGTCCCGAAAGGTAAGAGGGAAAGAGTATGAAGGTATTTGGCGGTTACCCGACTATTGACTGAGTCGCTGATGCGCCCGCCTATGCCAGGTATCTTGAGTGCGAATTGTGTACGCTGCGGGCACGAATGCTGCTTTGGAGGGGCTTGAGCGGAGGCCTGATCGCTAATCACGCCTTGGCGCTTCGGCGATCCTGCTATGGGTGCTCCGACTCGCTTGACGGTGCTCGAAGTTGTTGCCGGATTGGTTTGTTGGAGTAGGTCGCATTGTACTTCTGCCGCGAGGGCTGCCGTATGCTCTTCTGTTTGAAGGGAGCGGTCCATATTTCCATTGACAGTGATGACCCCGCGGTCTTGGCATCTTGAGCTTGAGGTATGCATAATGTGGTACCGCATTGAATCTAGCTTAATGCGGTTCGTCCGAGCAGTGCGGTAACCACTCGGAAAGGGACGATGTCGAAGATTAACTCTTCATCGAAGTTGTCCGGGATCCAAGACCATTTCCACGTTATAGAGCCCGCATAAATGGGCCTCTACCCAGGAATTACACCTTTAAGGTGGTTTTAGTGGGCTTAATCCTTGAAGGGTCAATGCCCATTTTGCGCACTATGTCCCGATAAAGCAGTGTTCAGGCTGTTGCCGCCGCCGCCCATAAGGACTCGCGTGAGGTGGAATCCACAATGATTGGGTCTAAGGCCAATGCGGCTGAGCCGCCATGACGGATGCTAGTGGATGATCTCACGATCAAAGGTGATCGGACAAGCTGACCATGGTTGAATTTGGGGCGATCGCTCCATCGCATAGACGCCCCCTTAGTGCCCGCCTGCCCCGCTTGGGAATGTGCGTGGCGAGATCATGTTGACCGCTTTCACCGAGGGGGAAATTTCTTCGTCCCCCAGAGTCTGGATGTCGGGCCTCGTCATCGTTGTTGTGCAGCCCTTGTCCTAGTCTTCGGAGTTTATTTTGGTCGGCCTCGTTTGAATACCCAGCAATCTCTGCTAGTGTGGTTGGCTGGCTTGTCCGGTGCCATGAATTTGGCACGAAGCGCCCAAAGATGCGGTCCAGATCGGACGGTCCCGATTATTTCTTTTGAACGGCTTCTTCCGCTGACCGGGCTTGGATCCACCGAATCCGCGCTGATTCGCTGTCTTGAGTTGCTGCCGTTGTTCCGCCGCTATGTTCGGTTACGCTGGGTTTGCCGTTATTGTCGCGCCATCCAATTGCCGTGCCGTATGTAGTGCTGCCGCGAGCCAACCAACTGTCCTTGCCCGCGCAAAAGCGGGTCACTAGTGTTGTGAGAGCTGCCATGGACTTGTGTTTTTCCTGGCCGAGGTGTCGAGCGAGCCACTCGTCACGGATATTAGGCTTGAAAGCTGCCAGGGCTTCGGCGTCCGGACAGTCAACTATTTGGTTCTTTTTAGTTAGGAACCGAGTCCAGAATTTCCTGGCTGACTCTCCGGGCTATTGAGTAATGTGGATCAAGTCATCGGCGTCAGGTGGTCGCACATATGTGCCCTGGAAGTTGTCGAGGAATGCGTCTTCCAGGTTTTCCTAACTGCCAATGGAATTTTGTCAGTGCTATTTAGCCAGTGTCGGGCTGGTCCTTGCTTAAGGGAAGATACTTGATGGTGTGTAGATCATCTCCAAGGGCCATGTGAATGTGGAGAAGAAAATCTTCGATCCATATCCGCGGGTCTGTGCCATCGTATGATTCGATGTTTACGGTTTGAACCCTTCCGGGAATTCATGATCCATTACTTCGTCGGTGAAGCGTAGAGGGTGCGCGCCTCTGTGCCGGGCTATGTGGCTACGCAGGTCTCAATTGCTCGTTGGCTATATTCGCCCGCCGGACTTGTTGAAGGTGTATCCGGCGTGATGTCGTCGCCGCTCGCGTCGAGGCGCACTTCGCGATCCGTAGATCGATTTTGGCTGTCCTGCTTTTGTTGCCCGGACCGTAGTATGTTGGCGTGGGGGTGCTGGCATGCAGACTGGTACGAAGATTTATCCCGCCACGAGGTGGCCGGTCAGCCATATGGTGCTCGAATCAGATTCTTGGCTACCGTGACTTCAGTCCATCCGTCTGGTGAGCAGGTCTTGATCAGCTTGGAGTTGTCACGCTTCTTTTTCGTGGCTCTCGCGGGCTATAAGCCGACGCTTGAAGTGCTCCTGCTCTACAGGATCCTCAGGCACGCCAACTCGCTGCCGCCGAGGCTAATCTAAATCGCCGGAGGGGCATGTAGCTGTCCTCCTCCGGGTATTCGTCCGTCTCCTGTTCTTCTAGGCTGACCTACTCATCCTCCGGTTCGGCCTGCTCGAAGGCGGGCTGATCTGGGTTGTATTCTTCTTCGGCACCATTTGGATTATTTTCGTCTCTGGGCCAAGATTCTTTGTGGCGGGCTTGGAGTGGCACCGATTACGCCCATTCTTTTGCTTTTTTCCCGAGGTTTTATTCTCCGTTGCCTGCCGCCATTTGTTTCCTTCGAGTATCCACCATATATATATCATAGGAAGGTGGCTATCCACCGCCAAAGGAGCGTGGCTCATGTTCTTCTTTTGCATCGTCGGCCCATACCGCCGATGTCTTCGAGTTGAAGCACAGACTTTGTTAAATCATCGACCGTGGCAATGAAGTGGGTGGTGGGCAACGAATTCCTTCATCGCTCGCTTCCCACTCGAGCCGACATAGTTCGCCCGAGCCTCCTCGACAAGAGAGAGACTTTAACGAGTCCAAAGATGTCGGCAAAGGGCGAGTGCTGGAAGATATCCGCAGCGTGAACTCCATTACCGGAGCCCAACCTGGCTCGGCTGGCTCGAGTGCTGGATGGAACCCTCGTCCGCACGAATCTGTGGGTCCGGAGTTACTGGTCACCACAAAGGTAAGACCCGTGTTCGGCTCCATCGCCAATGAGTGCGCGACCATGGGCGGGGTCCATCCTCCGCCCTAGGCAGCAGCCAGCCTGCTCGGATTTAGGTCCGGGATACTACGGGTGATACTCGAACTTCGCCCGACGGCAAAGTTTAAGCCATGCTCATCGTGATCTGTTCGGTGCTCTGGCATAGGCCCAAATCCATCAAGATCAAGTCTCTGTGGATGTCATCGTGTAGTTCAGGTTTCAACCTGATCTGGTGGCTAAGGCGAGCTGTCGGTCTTCCGGATGGCTAAGCGAGTTGGCCCTTAGTAGCGAAGCCACCGAACACGAAGATCTGTCTGGAGAAAAGTCTCTGCCGAGAGCGCCGTTGATGATGATTGAAGGAGCCATTGAGCTGACGGGCGGTTACGTGAGGAACTCTCAATGAAAGCACCAATGTCGGTGTCAAACCGCGGATCTCGGTAGGGGTCCCGATCGTCACGGCGATAAGGCGGGTGATAACAGAAGCAAGGGACACGGATGTTTACCAGGTTCGGCCTTCTCGGCGGAGGTAAACCTTACTTCCTTCTTGATTAATATTGATGATATGGGTGGTACAAGAGTAGATCTACCACGAGATCGTAGAGGCTAAACCCTAAGAGCTAGCCTATGATGGTATGAATTTAATTGTGATCGGCCTTCTAAGGACCAACCCCTTCGGTTTATATAGGCACCGGAGAGGGCTAGGGTTTACATGGAGTCGGTTACAAGGAAGGAAATATAATATTCGGATCGCCAAGCTTGCCTTCCACGCCAAGAAAAGTCCCATCCGGACACGGGTCGAAGTCTTGAGTCTTGTATCTTCACGCTTCAATAGTCCGGACGTTGTACACAGTCCGGCTGTCCGGATACCCCCTAATCCAGGACTCCCTCACCACTAGTACCTGAGTAAGTACTATGGGCCTTTAACTGGGCCGACCTTTTTAACCTATATGGGCCTCTGTTAATGTGCCACGGTCGACGTATCATAGGCGCTTTGGGTCCAATGAGTGGATGACATCTGTCCCAATGGTGAGCCGACACGGTTTCTCCAGCCAATGATGATTTTACACGTGGAAAATCCCCATTGGTCGGGCTGTTAACGGGTTATCGGATCCAAAATCGGACCCGATAGCTTAACTGCTTCGCTACGGTGGATGCCACGTTGTCGGTCACCCTTGATGAAAGCACTTCGCGGACGCACGATTTATAGTCATGGAAGTGGACACTTCGTGATGATAATTTTGGTAATGTCATGGAACACTTCACGACAAAGACAGGTATGACTATCTTGATTCTGTCATAAAATTGTCATGGATGTACATGCATGACAAAAAATGCGACCTACTATGACAAACACGTATCATCACGGAAGTGTATTTTTTTGTAGTGGTGGCAAGTGAGGGAGTCCTGGATTAGGGGGTATCCGAACAGCCAGACTGTATACAACGTCCAGACTATTGAAGCGTGAAGATACAAGACTCAAGACTTCGACCCGTGTCCGGATGGGACTTTCCTTGGCATGGAAGGCAAGCTTGGCGATCCGGATATTATGTTTCCTTCCTTGTAACCGACTCCATGTAAACCCTAGCCCTCTCTGGTGCCTATATAAACCGGAGAGGTTGATCCTTAGAAGGTCGATCACAATTACAATCATACCATCATAGCCTAGCTTCTAGGGTTTAGCCTCTACGATCTCGTGGTAGATCTACTCTTGTACTACCCATATCTTCAATATTAATCAAGCAGGAAGTAGGGTTTTACCTCCATCGAGAGGGCCTGAACCTAGGTAAACATCTGTGTCCCTAGCTTCCTGTTACCATCAGCCTAGACGCACAAATCGGGACCCCCTACCGGAGATCCGCTGGTTTTGACACCGACATTGGTGCTTACATTGAGAGTTCCTCTGTCATCGCCTGTGGCCCGATGGCTCTCTAGTCATTGTCAAGAACACGATCCCGGTGAGACCTTTTTCCAGACAGATCTTCGTGTTCGGCGGTTTCGCCTCTGGGCTAACTCATGGCTATCCGAGCAGATCGGACCACGCACTTAGCCACCGTGATCAGGTTCGAAACCTGAACTATACGACGGACATCCGTGGAGACTTGATCTTTGATGGATTTGGGCCTATGCCAGGAGCACCGAACAGTCACGACGAGCCTGGCTTAAACCTACCGTTGGGCGAAGCTTGGGGTATCACCCCCGTAGTATCCCCGGACCTAAATCCGGAGCAGGCTGCGCTGCCTAAGGACGGAGGGATGGACCCCGCCCCGTAGGTCGCGCACTCATCGGCGATGGAGCCGAACACGGGTCTTACCTCTATGGTGACCTACGACCGACCCTTCGATTCAGATTCGACGAGGGTTCTAGTCCACAGACTCGAGCCAGCCGAGCAGTGTTCGCCGCAATGGAGGTCACCAGAAGGATATCTTCCAGCACTCGCCCTTTGGCAACATGCTGGACTCATTAAAGTCTCTCTCTTTGTCAGGAAGCTCGGGGCCGAACTATGTTCAGCTCGAGTGGGAGGCAGGCGATGAAGGAATTCCTTGCCCACCCACCACCCACTTCATTGCCACGGTCGATGATTTAACCGAGGTACTGGACTTCGACTCCGAAGACATCGACGGTATGGACGACGATGCAGGAGAAGAACATGAACCATCGCTCACTGGGTGGTGGACAACCACCTCTTCCTATGATATATATATATGGTGGACACTCCGAAGGAAACAAATGGCGATGAGGCAACGGAGGATAAAGCCTCAGGGAAAAAAGCAAAGAATGGGTGTCATTGGCGCCACTCCAAGCCCCACCACAGCAATACCGGCCCAGAAGACAAAAACAATCCGAATGGTGCCGAAGAAGAATACAACCCCGATCAGTCCGCCGAAAGCAGGCCAACAGAAGATGAGCAAGTCAGCCCTGATTTAACAGCGACGGATGAATACCCGGAGGAGGACAGCTACATGCCCCTCCGAAGATTTAGATTAGCCTCGGCGACGACGAGTTCGGCGTGCCTGAGGATCCCGTAGAGCAGGAGCGCTTCAAGCGCCGGCTTATAGCCATTGCGAGGAGCCTGAAAAAGAAGCAGCAGCAACTCCAAGCTGATCAGGACCTGCTCACAGATAGATGGACAGAAGTCCTGGCAGCCGAGGAATACGGACTCGAGCGCCATACGGCTGGCCGGCCGCCTCGTGGCCGGGATAAAATGACATATCAGTCCGCATACCAGCCGACACCCCCAGGCCAACATACTACTGCCCGTGGCAACAAAACAGGACAGCCAAGATCGATCTACGGATCACGGGGGCGCGCCTCGGCACGCGACGACGACCGTCACGCCGGATACACCTTCAACAAATCCGGCCGGGCCGAATATAGCCACCCGCAGCAATTCGACTCGTAGCCACATAGCCCGGCTACGTAGGCGCCAAGACACCCTCCGCTTCACCGATGAAGTGATGGATCATGAATTCGTAAGGGTTCAAACCCGTAAACATTGAATCATATGATGGCACAACAGATCCTGCAGTATGGATCGAAGATTTCCTTCTCCACATGCACATGGCCCACGGAGATGATCTACATGCCATCAAGTATCTTCCCCTTAAGCTCAAAGGGCCAGCTCGGCACTGGATAAACAGCCTGCCAGCAAATTCCATTGGCAGTTGGGAAAACCTGGAAGACGCATTCCTCGACAACTTCCAGGGCACATATGTGCGACCACTCGTGACGCCGATGACCGAGCCACATTACTCAACAACTCGGAGAGTCAGCCAGAAATTTCGACTCGGTTCCTAACTAAAAGAACCAAAAGTCGATCGTCTCGGATGCCAAAGCCCTGGCGGCTTTTAAGCATAATATCCGTGGACAGTGGCTCGCGACACCTCGGCGTGAAAAACCCAAGTCCATGGTAGCTCACAACACTAATGACCCGCTTATGCGGCGAGGACAGCTGGTTGGCTCGCAGCAGATCAAGCGCCACATTCTCGCACTTCGGATGGCCGCGATAATAACGGCAAGCCACGATGTAAAGACATAAGCGACGGAACAACGGGCGACATACAGCGCTGAAGACACGGGCTTTATCTCGACACAAGTAGCAAAATGGGCATTGACCCTTCAAGGATCAAGGCCACCAAAACCACCTTTTAAAGGTGTGATTCTGAGTAGAGGCTGCTGCACGGCTCTATAACATTGAAGTGGTCTCCGCCTCCGGATAACTTCCGAATTGAAGAGTTAATCTTCGATATCGTCCCTTTCCACAGTGGTTACCATGCACTGCTCGGACGAACCACATTCGCTAGATTCAATGCGGTACCACACTACGCATACCTCAAACTCAAGATGCCAGGACCACGCGGGGTCATAATAGTGAACGGAAATACGGACCGCTCTCTCCGAACAGAAGAACATACTGCAGCCCTCGCGGCGGAAGTACAATGCGGCCTCCTCCGACAAACCAATCCGGGCACCATCAAGAGAGTCCGGAACACCCCGCAATAGGATCATCAGGCACGCCAAGAGCATGACTAGCAGTCCGGCCTCCGCTTAAGCTCCATCCAAGCAACATTCGTGCCACGCGTACACAATTACGCACTCAAGATACCATGGGCATAGGCGGAGGCGCAACAACGACTCAGTCAACAGTGCGGGATAACCGCCACATACCTTCATAGTCTGTCCTTCTTCTTTTTCAGGACAGTGCTTTAGAGCAGCCTCTTCAGAAGAGCCGGATTGTCGGACTTACATAGGAGAGAAAACCAAGGAGGCAACAGGCTTCACACACATAAGGAAACAACCAGGTGGAATCTATTTACGATCGTTATACCTGTTTTATATATCCATACGCGGCCTGCCTCCGGATAGGACATGTCAAATAGTCCTATTTATCTCCGCTTAATGCATTCATTGTAAACATACGCTTAAACGTATTTTCATCAATGGGAGATTATATATAGCGTCAACTCATTATTGTTATTTGAACATTTTTCTTATAAATGTCTCTTTGATATTGCAACCGCATACACTTTGGTACGGTCCGCTTGCTGTGGCCTTCCCTATGGTGCCCCGTTCTACTAAGAACTAAAGTCCTAACACTTTAAACAAGGCGGCACCCCGAACTTATAGCACTATATGCATCAGTCCGAATCATGTCTTGGGTCTCAGCTTGTTAGCCTGCCCCTTGTTTTGGTACCTTACGCTCTGTTATATCGGCTAAGGAAGCGCAGGAGAACTATCTGCGATTGTGTCCTGGTTCTTCCGGACGAGCACTCAAGAGAGAAAGCCGAAAACTGATCGGCATGATGTGGCGAGCTGTTCGCTGTTCGAGAGGTCTTAAAATCCTTAAAGATTTTCCGCTTAGGCGACAAATCGGCTCCGCCGATCTGGCGTAGATAGCGCCTCAATTCGCCTTCCGATTCTAGGGCTTCACGAAATTTAAAATTATAGACTTCTATGGCTAAGTGAAAGTTATAAAAGTCAATAGTCCGATTGCCTTGTTCGCTACCGGATACCTCCTTAAGGGACCAAACATTTGGATAAAGAGTATGCGGGTTTTTCCAGAACACCCGACACTAGTTTGCGGGGGGTGGAAGCCGACGACCGCCTACTTTCAAAGATTCTATAAACAGCCGCATAAGGTAATATTTTAAATCAAACAGTGCTACATAGCACAAATAACTTCGCCTTTACATTACAACAGCGGCAGAGGTACATTTTAATCAAAGATCTGGTCCTGAACACTCATCGCCACTTAGACGAGCGCCTTTCATAACACCATCGAGTACTTCTCAGACGGTGATGCTCCTTGCCCTCGGGCGGACCGTCTTCACCAATTTCTCCGCATCCAGCTTGCCCTTAATGCACCTTTTCGGGCAAAGGCCCGGCAGGCACCCTCGATGCAAACGGATCGCTTGATTACTTCAAGCCGCGGGCAGGCATTCACCACCCGCTTGATCAAGCCAAGGTAGCTAGTGGGAAGGGGCTCATCGGGCCACATCCGGACTATGAAATCTTTCATAGCCACTTCGGCCGACCTATGGAGTTCGACCAACTGCTTCAGTTGATCACTCAGAGGCGTTGGGTGTTCGGCCCCAATCTGGGACGACCGTAATAGCCCAGAAGCTCCTCTTGGGCACGGTAGAACTCATGCTGCATCCGACACGCCTCCGTGGCGGATCTGCGGATGCCCCGGAGAGCTCAATTCGAGTAAGTAAAAGAAACGCCTCCACATGTTTGCTTTGCACAAAGAATTTCTTACCGCCGCTATCTTTTGGCCTCCTGGATCTCCTCGGCCATGGCTTTCTCGGCTTCGCCTTGGCGCTTTCATACTACAAGGGCCTTCGCAAGCTCAGCCTCTTTCATCCTCGCGATCATGCTCCACAGACTCGAACTTCTTGCCGAGGTCCCGAGCTCTTGTTGTACTCGCCCACTCTAGCACCTTTGCTTCGCGTTTTTTGCATTCCAAGGCCGCTTTGTCGCCGGCCTCGATAGCGCTTTCTTCGTGGACACCACTTCGCGGTGGACTGGCCCACATCCACGACACTTTCTCGCCGACTAAACAATTTCTCTATCTTTACATACATAAAAGCGGATAATTACTCACCTTGCTCTCTTCGAGCTGCCTCTTCGTGAGGTCGAGCTCTCCTCGCGCTTGCTCCAGGTTCCGCTTAGTTCGGCAACCTCGGCCCAATGGGCAGCAGCGGCTAGCAGACGGCCTACTTATTCACATAAACACTTATTGACTCCTCGCGATTATAATTGACCTCCGCTTGGCTTTTCTTTCCAACACCAAACAGAGTATCAGAGCTACTACCTATCGGGTGGTAATTTCACACATTTTATTACTTACCTCGAAGCCCGCCAAGAGGTTTGTGCAGAGCTTCGGTTAGTCCGCTTAAGTGCATGTAACCTTCGTAATCACCGCACTCATAAGAGTACGACGCTTGTCATCCATGGAAGCGCCTCGAAGCGCTTCCACCAGACTGTCCGGCGCCGCTGGCGCGACAGAAGTCCTCGGCATGGGTGGCTCTCCCTCCCTAACGAGGGGCTGCCCGCCTAAGTCCGGAACCGTCGAGGGTTCCAGAGCAGTTTTCGGTCGAGAGTCCGCCTTGTTGCGGCTCTCATCGACGCGATCCGCGGGGATCTTGAACCACGCATGTCCGACATTTGGAGCTCCGCCTTGGGGTGTCTCCAGGGTCACCTCCCCCTACTCGGGGAACCTTCGGGACAAGACCTCATGTGGTCAGCGAGGTTGAGGAGTGGTGGCCATTGGGAGCGAGTTCATCTACAAGCGCCAGAGACCCATCCGAGGACGACACCTCCGGATGAGCCCGGGCCGGACTGCATATATGTTCGGCGTTATTAAACAACTATGAAGTAAAATCACAGTGGAGTGCGAACACTTACGATCGCGCCAGGCTTCCCCGGGCAGCCACCCTTCCTCGCTATGAGCGGTGGTGGAGTAGTCCGAAGGGACGCCTTCCCTTCTTCAAGGCCCCACCTCCGGGCGGCTTTCCTCTTTTTCTCCTCCCCGGTGCGGGGAGGTAGAGTTTCTTCTTGCTTCCCCCCGCCTCCACGGGAGGAATCTGTTTCGTCGTCATCGAACGACGTAGGTATGACGGCCTTGCGTCGAGGGCCTCTCCTGGCCCCATGGCCCGTCTCCTCAGGCCTCTCATCCTTTCTAGATGGGGCGGCCTCTTCTTCTTCCTCCTCCTCTTCGGGGGAGGAGTGCGCCTCGTCGTCTTCGGACGAGGCTTCTGACACAACCTTACGCCGGAGACCCTTCCTGGTCCCCGGGGCCTTCTTTTCGGTCTTCTTCTCCGGTGCCTTGTAGGGCGCCGGGATCAGCATCTCTATCAAGAGAGCATCAGCTGGGCCTTCGGGCAGCGGAGCCGGACAGTCAATTTGCTCCGCCGTCTCCACATAGTCCTGATCAAATGTACACAAATGCTTAAGACTCCCCCATGAATGTATTGGGGAAAACCGAGCCCGGTGGTAGTCCTAAAACTCACCGGACGCGGGGGCCGCGCTGCATGAAGTCCGCGGTCCTTAGATATGGGAGGAGGTACTCCGGAGGCCTTAAACAACTCCTTCCACGCGTCTTTGTGCTTCATGCCATAGAGCCTCTGAAGCGTCTGGTGCTCGACCGGGACGAACTCCCACAGATTGAATGCCCGCCTTTGGCATGGCAGAATTCGGCGAACGAGCATGACCTGGATCACGTTGACAAGCTTGATGTTCTTGTCCTTCATGCTCTTGATGCAGGTTTGGAGTCCGGTTAGCTCTGTAGGTTCACCCCAAGTCAGGCCCTTCTTTTCCCAGGAGGTGAGCCGCATGGGGGCTCCGGATCGGAACTCGGGGGCCGCTGCAGCTTGGCACCGGCGGCTCGGTGATGTAGAACCACCCGATTTCCACCCTTTACGGTCTCGCAAAGGAGCCGCTCCAGCCAGTGGCGTTAGGCATCTTGCCCACCATGTGCCCCTCCGCGATTCCGCTTGCTGGCCGCGCATAATCTTCGACTTCACGCAGAAGATTTGCAGCCACAGCCGAAAGTGAGGCCAGATGCGGAGGAAGGCCTCACATACGACGTATGAACGCCGAGATGCTGAGGATGAAATTGAGGCCAGATCATGGAAATTCAGCCCGGCAGAACTATGAGCTCGCAGACGAAAGGTGAAGTGGAAACCCCAGTCCATGGAAGAAGTGGGCGACGAATACGGCCCTCTCGTGGGGTCCCGGGGTCGGAATAACCTGCCCAACGTCCGATAGCCGGTGCGCTATGTCCGCGGCCAAGTATCCGGCCGCCCGAAGATTTGCGATATGCTTCTCCTTTGAAGGTGGAAGCCACCCACTTGCCTCCCGCTCCGGACATGTTTAGGTGTCGGAGAAGACTTGCGCTTGGGCGCTGGAGCTCAAGGGGGCAAGAGTGGGCAAAGGAGGAAGAAGGCGTGGGTAAAAATGGGGAAATCTTATCCCTTTATAGAGGCGACGAAAGCGGTGCGCCTCCCCACTTGCCCGTTGGGAATCGTTTGCTTCCCAAGCGCCACGATTGATGATGTGGTGGGATTACCCGTGCCCGTATTGATGAGAATCCCGTGATAAGGGGACACGATCTCTGCTTTGACAAGACGTGTCAAAGAAACCGCCTCGCAATATGCGCTGTGGCTGGTTGTGCGAAAATGGTTCGAATAATGACCCGACCGTAATGACACATCGCGTTGCCTAAAAAGTTGTCAGCAGATCGCATTTGTGAAATACCATTCTCTCTACGGTGGCATGTGGAGATCATTTTGTGGATCCGGACGCGGTTCAAGTGTTCGATAATTACTTTGGAGTATTCAGAGGAGGAACCCGCCCTGCAATGCCGAAGACAAGACTGCGCGCCGGACTCATCGTCGTTGAAGCCTGGTTCAGGGGCTACTGAGGGAGTCCTGGATTAGGGGGTATCCGGACTGTATACAACGTTTGGACTATTGAAGCATGCAGATACAAGACTCAAGACTTCGACCCGTGTCCGGATGGGACTTTCCTTGGCCTGGAAGGCAAGCTTGGTGATCCGGATATTATGTTTCCTTCCTTGTAACCGACTTGATGTAAACCCTAGCCCTCTCCGGTGCCTATATAAACCGGAGAGGTTGGTCCTTAGAAGGTCGATCACAATTACAATCATACCATCATAGGCTAGCTTCTAGGGTTTAGCCTCTACGATCTCGTGGTAGATCTACTCTTGTACTACCCATATCTTCAATATTAATCAAGCAGGAAGTAGGGTTTTTACCTCCATCGAGAGGGCCCGAACCTGGGTAAACATCTGTGTCCCTTGCTTCCTATTACCATCAGCCTAGACGCACAGATCGGGACCCCCTACTCGAGATCTGCCGGTTTTGACACCGACAGCAAGGCCATGTCTCTATGCACACACATCTTAGCCGTTGATTCCAAGTAGATCGAATGGCTCACATTGTCCAGAGGCAGACATACCATCACCACCAACTGAGAAGTGGTCATGCATGTGGTGTAATTAATGCATCGGTTTACACAAATTTTCAAGTACATCTGCAAACTACGGAATTAATTCCACCATTCATCATCTACCTTCGTTGAAGAGATTTTCAATTAATCCCTATAAACCGAAAAGGAGGGAGTACCACATTACCACCACTATGGCCAGCCTTAATCATCGTATGCAATAATTTAGTGCACCTTCAAATCTAAACGCCTGCTTGACTCTCCTTCTCCCTCCAGTAGTCCCACCACTTCACCCCATGTGGAAAAAATCTGCATGCTTGACTCTCCTCCCCCGCGCTCGTCCAATCTGTTGTGACCAGCAATTTTTCCACCCCTTCCCTCACCGGTAATTTACTCCAACGTATATGCCCATGTTGCTACTTCAGTTACTTAACTATAGGTGCATTGCATTACTGACATGTGGGCCCAACAGGCATCTGGCCCACATCTCGGTAACATAGCTGGACCAGCGATTAAATCGAAAGCTTCGATCCATATATTACGTAGGTGTGCCATTGCTCGCTATAAATACTGCGCCTCCCACGTCATTCGGAAGAATTCTCATGTTCATCGTTATCTCCTCCCCCTCCATCTCATGTCGACCACCATGGCATCCCCCTCCCAAGACCTAGGCGCCCCTTGCTGCATCGCACGGACGGTCACGCGTCGCTGTTCCGTTCCTCGCCGCCACAAGTCGAGGAGGACGTGTCGTCGTTCCATTCCTCGTTGCCACTAGTCGAGGAGGACACATCGTCGTTCCGCTCCTCGCCGTGACGCGCCGAGGTGGATGCGTCGGTGTTCCCAATCTCACCAGCACGCGCATCGGAGGACGCGTCGGCTCCCTGCTACGAGGAGAACGTCGTGCCGCCAGCCGAGGCCCCCCAGCTTGAGGAGCTTTGCAAAGAAATGGATGTCGCCTTGTGGGAGGCTTTGCCTCTGGCAAAGCGCGCCAAAATAGAGGCAGAGAAGAAGGCTGAGGAAGAGAAGCGCGCCGCAGGGAAAGCTACCTGGCAGGCCTATGTCGCATCCGAGACAGTCAGGCAATTGGCTCTTTGGCAGAAGGCTTGCGCGAGGGCCGTGAGGGTGGTAGAGGACGCCCGTGCCAAAGCCCTTAGTGCAGTCGGGCCCAAGCGCCTCATCTACGCTTGGCGGTACGTGGATCGGGTGCATGCTTCCAGCGAGGAGGAGTACCTGTTGGCGCCTGATCACCACACCGGTGAGATCACGCTTGCCCGTCGGCAAGCCACCAATCAGCACCTCGCGAGTTGCGAGGCTGAGGGAGAGGCGTTTTGGCCTTGTATTTGGGAAAGCGACCGCGCACGGGGCACTGCGTGGGCGCGCAAAGCGCTCCTGCGAGCATCGTGGCTTTTATTAGGAATATAATTTAGTTTCGTAAGGCGATCTCATTAGTTTTGGGACGCAAATCATAAATCCCGAACGTTCAGGAATTATTAGTGTCCTTAATTAAGTATGTAAAAGGAAAAGTTTGGAAACCTTGTGTATCCGTACGCATTTTGTAAATGCGTGCATATGTCACATGCACTAACATTTTATCGTTAAATCTTTGGTCAAAATTTAATCTGATTACAATGGTGACGAATAAACCAGACGGAGGTACTAGTAGTAGTTTAGAAGCCCAAATAAATGAGTGAGGCGCCTTAATGTTACTCTCCACTATGACTAGTCTTATGGGAAAAGTCTGGGAAGAGGCGGCTTATTTTTAAGCCGCCAAAAAAGAACAGCCCTAGGGTAGTAGCTAGGGATACTAGGAGTAGTAGCTAGGGATCGAGTGTCTTGAGATGAACCAGAGAATGTAAATGCAGAGAGATGAAATGCAAAAAAGCGGAGGGATGTGATGGTTGCTTGTCCATTTATTTTACAGTGCCACTTATTCTTTGGGAGTGGTTGGGTTTTGTGATATAATGACTTCTTTGCCGGCGCCCGCAAGCGAGGTGAGACTCGCGTGTAGCGCCGCCCTCTACACTAGTACTACATCGGTCATGGTTTATTAGTCCCCCATTGAATTTGACTGAAGATTTAACTAACAAAATGTTAGTGCATGTCAACAAAAACTATATCGTTGGATTCGTATTTGAACATAGTTTTCAAAGATATAATTTTAGGCGACATGCATCAGCATTTATCGTGCTATATATAATGTTATTTCAATTTTTGGTCGTACTAATCTATAGTAGGGTGCCCGTGCGTTGCACGGAACAGTGAAATGCATTGATCGGGGAGTTGTTTATTTTGACAAAGGATGTGGGGGTCATCTCATGTGTAACGGGCATCGATAGGTTTCTTCGGATATTATTTCATCTCTAGAGCTCACAAACATCCGGGTGAAATAGATAAAAAAAGTATCTTTTGCAAACTAAAGCGTTCAACTATTCAACCTGCATCCAAAACCTGTGAAGAAATAACACTTATTGTGCTTTGCAAGAAATGATCTTTAAGAATTAGTTTTTGAGTATCGATTGTTATACATGTTGGCTACAGATGACATGGCACTTTCTTATAGTCAACAGTTGGCTATACTATTAAGTATTAACCATGCCCTCTTACACCTAGACGGAGGATTAAATCAGGATGACTTGGAAGGGGGTAGAGGAGATGTAAGAAATGGTTCATCATAAGTCTTTCAACAGTACTGTAGTAAAAATTCATACATGGAAGATTCCAGACTAAACCATAAATGGATACACTTTTATTCATGCACGATACTCCAATAGAGCAAGATCATGCATGGAAGTATCCACATGCTTAGACAGTGGATTACATTGAGCGTAATGATCAACATTTAACTTGGTAATAGCATATGTCCAGGTGTACCTCCTTGGAGACCCCGTGCACCACGTTGGGGGGGAATCATACCATGCGTCTTCCATGTCCACATCGGCGGGAAGGTCCCAGCTCGGCACAGTCCTAGTCAACTTCCTATAGCTAGTGTCGCCGCCCACGTACCTTGGAGGGGTAGTAACAGTGAGCACGCACCCGTACATCAGCCTCGTGTCGATGTCGGCGTCGTGGCGTCGCCCACAGCGCACACTACGAGAGATGAGGCGGTGGCCTCTGTGAGCCTCGCGGTGCCACGATCAAGAGGAAGACGCTGCCGTCCTCCTCCGACACTAGCTGGCGGCGGTGATCCTCCAGCAACTCCGGCACGGTAAACGGGTAGCATGTCTCGTACTTGATGTTCTTCGCCGCGGGTCAGAGTGATGGCGAGCGCTGCGTGAGGTGATGCACGAGTCCACGGCGAGCTCCAAACGGCATCGGACACTCATAGCAGGAGCGAAGGGCTCCTTGGAGGCATCGACCAGGCCGTCCATGAAATGGGAGTGGCTGTAGGGACGGTGCGCGCGATTGAATATATGAGCAAGTTACTATGAGATTTAGTCTGAATAAGCACAAAATAAATCATGGCGGCTATAACAGAGATTAAACTAATCATGTTGACTAGCATAGTAGATGAACAGATCGAATCTAGGACACAAACTAGAAACATGAATTCTACCACGATTTGAACAGGAAGGACGAAACACATACGGTTTTAGCAGGAGCAGCACCAGTTGGCGTTGAGTTGTCGCCCATGTCGTTGAGGAAGAGGTTGCGAGGTTGGGGAAGAAGTCGTCATCGGTGAAGTCGTCACTTGCCAGATCGCGAGTCGCTCCCAAATTTCAACAGCGCCCTTGAATGGGCGCAGGAGGGAGTGGCTGTAGGGGGCGTTCGCGGCCGCCCGAATGGAGTGCAAAGTAGCCCACTAAGCGGTAGATGGTGCTCCTCCTAGTCTCTACTCTTATCTCTATCTCTACTACTCTTCTTTGTTTTTTATAATATACTAGTAGTAGCTGTCCGTCGAATAAGTCTTGCGTGCGTCCGCTGCGCACGGCTGAACACGCCTCCTCGCCTCCATCAAACCCCTCCGTTAAACCCGCATGCAAACAGAGAAACCTACTCCGGCCCGTAGGAGGAAATTTGTCGGTTGCCGTTGGAGAATAATAGAGTCGTGTCCAATCCATTTGAGTTAATTGTGTGTATGATTCTCCCTGTATAAAAAGTTAATTGCATCCTTAATCTTGTATTCTAAGTACTCTGTGGGTTCCACTGTCAGTACAGTGTACATGACTTGCAAGCTGGCTCTGATTAGTACTGAAAGTTAAAAGAAACAAATCCATCCTTAATCTTGTATTCTAAGTACTCATGGGTTCCACTTACCGATACTGATGCGAAAAGTATATATTAAAAAATATAAAAACCTAAAGTTTAGGACAGAATTTGAACTCAGGTCATCGCGCTGCGAGCATCCGGCCCGGACCAGTACACCAGGTGTGCATTGCGGATGATGCAAGAGATCTCTATCTCTACTCTTATAAAAAAACCGAGTTGGTGATGATGGTGTGCCTGCCATCCTGCAATATAGACCGTCCGATCTATATCTGACGGATAGAAAGCAAACTATGACAATTTTGCAAAAAGATACCCGCACCCCTCTCCACATTTGCAGATAAGGACTTCCCTCATTCATCTTCGTCTCCCACGAGATAAATAGCTCGTATAAATGCATCTTGATGTTCCATGCAATGCATGGGCCTCTTGCTAGTAAACCTTTATAACAATGAGCCCATCTGTTGCAACGGATCCAAAATAGAATGATACATATTCACAAATTTGAAAGAAAACAGTTTAGTTTTGATATACATATCACTAAAAATATCTTATGTTTCACTCCAAATATATTCTTTGGGCTGTTTTGATGAAGTAAGGGAGAAATGTGGTTGGTTTCAAGATACTAAGGGATTTTGTGTAAACTGGAGCAGAGAAGTGGGAATTGTTGCAAAAGGCCACAACTTACATCATAGCCGTTAGATGCAGATCTAATAATGGTCAGAAATGGCGGATGGCAGACACACCATCATCACCAAATGAGTCTTTTATAGGAGTAGGAGTAGAGAAAAAACCGAGTTAGTGATGATGGTGTGCCTGCCATCTTATAATATAGATGCCCATGCGTTGCACGGAACATGAAGATGCATTTGTATGAGTAGTTTATCTTGTGGGAGAAATTGATGAACGAGGGAAGGCCTTATATGCAAATGTGGAGAGGAGTGCGGGTAAATTGTCATAGTTTCCTTCCTATCCGTTAGATATAGATCGGACAGCCTATATTGCAGGATGGCAGGCATACCATCATCACCAACTCTGCTTTTTATAAGAGTAGAGATAGAGATAGAGATAGAGATAGAGATAGGAGTAGATAAAAAACCGAGTTGGTGATGATGGTGTGCCTGCCATCTTATAATATAGACCGTCTGATCTATATCTAACGGATAGAAAGCAAACTATGACAATTTTACAAAAGATACCCGCACCTCTCTCCACATTTATAGATAAGGCCTTGCCTCGTTCATCCTTATCTCCCACAACCTCATTGCTGAGTAATTAAAAAAGGAAGTCTCTGGAACAATCTAGCATGGTGGCCACTGCCAGCGCCTTCCATCCCCATGCCTCGCCCAGTCCGACCACCAGTCACCACCACGCCCCACTCCTCCTCACCTTATCTATCATCTTTCTTGAGATATCATTTTTTCGATGAAATGGTCGAGATACCATTTTTCGGATAAAATTCTCAAGATATCATTAGATTTTACACATGGGATTACTCTTGCATGGGTCAATCTAGCAGTGTTTTGTAAAAAAATGCATCTTGAAGTTCCGTGCAATGCGAGGCATCTTGCTAATTTTTTGCATATAATTCCAAACACCACGTGAACACGGTCTTTGACCATTTTACAACTATATTAGTATCATTGTTAGTGGTCGGCGGTTGCAAGTTATAGCCTCGGGTGTTTTAACCTTTTTTTAGTAATGATATCTGGCGATTGTTCGCCGCGAGCTCAATCCTGGCGAATCCCACATAACCGTCAGCTTTCCATCTGGCGGTGGCCTGTTTTTAAGCCATAGTATTTGACAAAACCTCCACCCTTACACAAAGCGTAAGCGTATCGTGGCATTTGCAAGCTGCCATGTCGCTAAAGCGAGCGTTCTTTGGGGATTGGAGTTAGCACCGATGGCAGTTCGTAGTGGATTCCACGCTCGGGCATTGAAGTTTGTAACTATTTTAGATTAGAATATACTACTCCTCCGGTGCTAGTAGTAGAGCAGAGTCCTACTCCACTACTACTCTACTCAAGCAAGTTAGGGCATAGTAGTAGAGTCTTGTAGGAGAATACAATCTTGTGGTCACTCAAGCAAGTTGTCTGGCATCGATATGAACCTATGCTGCTGGTATGTGTCTCGTGAGTCAAGCGGCATGCTGTAGTCATCATCACCTGTCCACTTCCCGCCACACATATTCGCTTCTCCATCCTTGTTCGCACATAATCATCCAATCTTCCATCCCCACTAAGGCGCCTCCCCCCTCTTTTGAAACCCAAGCACTAACAATGGCAAAACCGAGCAGCTTCCGCCGAAGGAGTGGCTGGAATTCGCTCCCCACAGAGGTAATCAAGCTCATTGTTTCGCGTGTGGACAATCTCAGTACCATCACTACAAAAAAAGACACATCCGTGACATTTTGGGCCAAACGAATTTTTTTCTGGCATACTTATGACACTTCTATGACAATAATTGTGACAAAACACGGTATCATCATAGATGTGGTGGGGTCCTACTTCTATGACAAAAAAATCATGACAGAAAATGGGCTTTTCGTCCTGGGAGGGCCGGAGACGTAGCTGCATGACATTCTTTGGGCCGTCCATGACGAAAAAAACCATGGTAGAAGCGAGGGCGAGGAAAATATCGGGGTGTTCCCGGTTACGGTTGGTGGTCGGGGCCGAGCAATGCATGTTTCTCTCATACACGCCGCGCACATGGAGTGCGGCGTTGAGCTCTAGCGAACCAGCGAGGCATTGGGCTCTAAGCTGAACCCGGCGATTGCATTGTAGGCTCACGCGTTATTGAACTGAGCAATCGATCGATGGCTGTTAATCGAACCCGATCGGCGATTCGCCGCTCTGCTGCTAGCGAAGGCGATCGATGCTGCCTCGGATGAGCGATGGCGTTGCTAGGGGGATTTGGATGAACAGTTCGGTGGGGGTGGATGAACAAGACCCCGTGGTGTTGCCTCTGGATGAACAATGAGCGTTGTTGGGGGGTTTGGATGAACAGTTCCCGGTGGGGGTGGATGAACAGGACCCCGTGGTGTTGCCTCTGGATGAACAAGACCCCGATGCATCGAGCCGGTTGAGGCTGGATGAACAGGACCCCGTGGAGGGATGGATGAACAGGACCACCCCATGGAGGGCAGGATGAACAGTAGACGGTGGTGGGCTAGATGAACAGTAGCCCGTGGAGGGGTGGTTGAACAGGAGCCCATGGAGAGGGCGGGTTGAATAGTAGCCGATGGAGTAGCACGCGGTGGAGGCTGGATGAACAGGAGCCCATGGATGAGCGATCGCGGTGGAGGTGGAGGAGGTCGACGGTGGATGAGCGATAGCCCGTGGAGGCTGGAGGGTTGGCGGTGGAGATGAGCGATATCCGTGGAGTCTGTTTTGCGGTACACCACACCCCTCCCGATGAATAGGACCCCGTTTCGACCGTGGCGCTCCAACACAAGTCTGTTTCCTCATTTTGCGGTACACACACCCCTCACGGTCAGCGGGACCCCGTTTCAACCGTAGGAGGTCCGTTTCCTTCGTTTTGCGGTACGCCAGACCCCTCCCGATGAACAGGATCCTGTTTTGACCGTGGCCGGTCGAACACAAGGCCGTTTCCTCCATTCTGCGGTACAACAGGCCTCGTTTCCATCGGCTGTTCCGTCCAAGCCCTCTCGATGAACACGACGACGCATTCCGTTCCGACCCAGCCGGTTGGCTCCCCATGAACACGACGATGACGTAGTTTCTCGGTCCGGCCCAGCCATGTACGAGCCACGGCCGTGCGTATGCAGTAGGCGTTCGAGACCCTGCCCATATATGCGTGCGTGGCGTATTTTCTTTCTTGCACATTGGCGGTATGCGTGCGTGTACACGCTACGTGCGGCGCCTCTACTCGACATGTGCGCACCTCTACATCGATCGGTATATGCGTACGTTTGTGACCGAGCGACAGCGCTACGTGCGCTTCGACCAGTGGGTCCGACTATCGAGGCACATCCTTGCGTGTGAAGATGTAGCTGGTGGGTCCCGGCGATCGAGGGTGAATCGGTTTTTGGACGCACTTCCTTGCCTGCGAAGATGTAGCTGTTGGGTCCCGGCGATCGGGAAGCGTTTTTCACAAAATCGGTGGCCCGTCCGGTGGGTCCCGATGTCGAGTGGAGGAATAATTATTTTTAGTGTAATAAGGAGGCACTTCCTTGCTGCGACCGTGGACCCGGCTGTGACCTCTCCACATCTGATCCACGTCCGATGGAAGCCGTTCCTTGACAACGTTGACCACGCCACACCAAGAGCACCCGAGCGATGGGCGGCGGAGAAGGCCTAGGAAGGGACGGCGGAACAGGGAAGAAAGCGGCGGTGGATGCCCACGCATAGAAGAATCTGAGGTTCACTGGTTCCTTTGTGGTGTGAAGGCTGTTCGCCCATGAGAATAACAGGAGGTGTGGGTGAGTAGAGGATGGCACTGCCGGCGGTGGGAATAGTAGAGGCGGTGAGGCCTCCGGCGGCAGCCGGCCTCGGGGCGAGGAGCATGCAGCACGACCGGCGCTTCTTTAGGCGGTGGAGCAGGAAGACCCGGAGGTTGAAGAAGCACTACTGACGTTGGATGGACATCGACGGTCCTTTGGAGCTAGAATCGTTCATATTGACTAAGTTGACAAAGCACTCCGTCCCCGTCAACTTAGTAGGCCCATAAGTCAGCCTCCCACCAAGGTGTGTAATAAGGAGGCACTTCTGGTGGGTCCGAGCTGACAGCAGGGGGAAAGTTTTTTTCACGAAATACGGTGGCCCGTCCGGTGGGTCCCAGCAGTCAGGGGGAAACGTTTTCTTTTTGCCAATTACGGTGGCCCGTCCAGTGGGTCCCTGCTGTCAGGTGGAGGAATAATTATTTTCCACGTAATAAGGAGGCACTTCCTTGCGGCTGCCGTGGACCCAGCTGTCAGCCTCTCCACGATAGTACTCTTCTGAAGGAAGTCATTCCTTGACCACGTTGACCACGCCGCGCCGAGAGCACCAGGGTGGTTGATGATGGCGAGGCCTAGGAAGGGGACGACGCAGAGCCGAGGAAGACGCGGCAGTGGATGCCCACACGGAGAGGAGTATGAGGGTTCACTGGTTCGGCTGCGGTGTGAGGCTACCATCACCGCAGAATAACAGGGGGTGTGGGTGAGTAGAGGGATGCCCTGGCCAGCGGTGGGAGTACTAGGGGGCGGTGAGCCCTTCACGGGAGGCGGGAGCAGGCGGTCCCGCCGGCGCTGGATTTGGCGGCTGGAGCAAGAAGATCAGAGATTGAAGAAACACGACGGCTGTTGGATTGACATCCAACGGTTACGTCTGCTAGAATCGTTTGTTGAAGTATATAATAACTAAAAAAATCTTGCATACACATCAACTTAATAGGCCCATAAGTCAGACCATTCCCTCTTTTTTTAATAATTTATATATAGCTCATTGCGACTTCTTATGCAATTTATTGCAGTCCGTTTTTTTGGTTGGCCAGGGCCAATTTCGCATATTTCTGTTGCTTCCAAACTATTCTTAATACCGAAATGTCGAGCCAGACTTAAAGTACTTTGAAAATATATTTAAATTAGGTTAATGCCCAGTGAAATAGGAATCTGAAAATGTGAAAAAAATTCAGAAATTATAAAGTAATTGCCAATTTGTCATCTGTTTTTTATTTACAACCAATTTCATATTACTTTCAAGATTTGCAGGCGTCTTGAAAGAGTTGCAGCCCATCAGGGCGTAGAAAAATAAATAGGCCTGGATTGGGTATTCTTCACAAAAATAAACTGGGCTCATTTTCACAAAGAAAAAGTAGCTGGGCTAGTCACATGGTGAACATAAAATATAAGCCTGGGCTAGACGGGCCATAGCCCAGTTCAAACCATGCTCCGTCTCAACAATAATAATAATAATACTGCTCGAGCAGCTATGTCCCAGGTGTCAGCCGATCTTGTGCTATTCTCTTGTCTATTGACTATATACGCTCACAATGTCATGGGTCCCAGATGTCAGGAAAACGCTAGGAGGAAGCATTTTATTTTTTCATACGCTGACATGGTGGGCATGTACTGTCATCCTCTCCACGTACTTCTGTCGATTCCTGTTTTTTGTTAAGCATGTTGACAACGCGAGAGGGCGGCGCCGTGGCAATCGCACCAAAGCGCGCAGAGGATGACGGCGAGGCCTCGGACGTCGGCGTTAACGATTTAGGAGGCGTAGAGGCGGTGATCGTCTTGTTGGCGCAACCAACCGTGGGAGGCGAGCGGGTGGCCCTTGGCGCTGGTTTTGTTTTGGCAGCTGGAGGAAGGCAGGAAGAAACACGACAGACTGTAAAAGCAGTAGGAGTACTTAACAACCTTAATCGAAACCAGCGGGGCACTTAACAACCACGGTGAAAGCAGTATGAGTACTTATCTGAGGTTCAACCGTACAAAGCACGCCTTGAGCAGTGCTACTTTGCCTCTGATTAACCAAGGGTGAGGCCGCCAAGCCCGGGACAAGGCCCAGCGCCACCCAGCGCATCCACAACCTTACGAAAGAGGCTTCATCTCACAATGTGGTCAATAAAAAGGATATTAAGCTTTAGAGCCATGGAAGCAGAACATAATCTTACATCCTATTCTCCAAGATGGATGGGCCTTCATTATTTGAGACCACCCATGAATAAGTATCTTTTCACCTCCAAGGGAATGGGTAGGTCGACATAAACATCATGTTGTGACCAAGCGCAAGTCGGACCCGACCATGGTCGAGCATCTGTATAGGAACAATAGAACTGGGCAGTTTCTGTTTCAAGAAGATCACAGCTGTAAAACTATGTATAAGCAATAGTTTATGAACAACATATATAATAGAAAATAGCTCGTACCATAAGTTTCTCGACACAGTTGGACCAGTTCAACGAGTGCAGCGATGCACACATATCCACGTGGCTTTCCACCATTGAAAGCGCCCACAAGGACCTCAAGGCGATCACTAAAGTGTAGGAACTTGTGGATGTCGTCCGATCAACTTGAGTGCCATCGGTAACAGCCGAGTTGTTCGAGAATAACAAACGAGCAACACGCTTAACTCTGAAAAAAACCTACCGTGCCACCAATTATAGGAAAATATTAGTTAGAAGTAGCATCTTCATGAGAGATTCGTTGCTACTTCTAAAGTTAAATTGTGATTAGTTAGACAGAATAGGTGGATTAAGAAGTAATCGAGGCAACAAGCAAGAACCAGATACAAAACTAACATGGATGAACAATTGGAGCGGCGTCGGGTGGAAGATCGCGGTGAAGATGAGACCAGGTTCTGCTATTTCCATCAACATTAGATGCGCCAACTTTCAGTCTGTAATACTTGAGAAAGTTTATCCAAGTCTGGCCATAAAAAGCAGCGATCTTCTTGGTTCATGAACCCAACTCGGAACTTATATCCATGGCTTGTCTTCACTTTGTGACCATTAAACTGGTGTATTCAGTTATGGCAAGGCCGAGCATCTTGAGTACATGTGTTACAGCGAGCAAATAATGCCTTGTAGGAAAAATAATATGAGAACACAATGTATTCGATCCAAATCTAGAAATAACTTCCTCCTTCACGTCAGTGTTGACCATCGTACTGGTAGTACCTTTTATCCAAATATAGCAACCCAAATTTCCAAATTAGTCGACAGCATGTTCAAAAAAAACCCACCCTCCCGGATAGAAAAGAGGATTCTAGGATCATACTGTGCGTGTTTTAAAATCCTGTGTTAGGATGAGAAGGAACAAGTGTGGCGTCTCGCCGAGGACGCATAAACCTGTAGGGTCCTCGCACTTTGGGCACTGCAAATGAAACACACTAGATTCAGTAGGAAGAAAAATGCATCAATGGTGGCGGCTTCCATCCTAGGATTACCCGCGACCAAGGGACTTGGATTTATCGGGGATGGATGAAGAATTCGTACCTGGTTCTCCATGAGAAAAACCTATGCAAACGCCGAGACGGGGTTTTCTCTGAACAAGCAGACGAGGTAGAAGGGGATCCAGGCCCAATGAAATATTGCCGCTTCGTCCGTCTAGCTTACTGCTAAAGCTGGAAAGGGGGGGTTTTGTGATTTGACGGCTCATTGGGCATTACTGCGGTGCTACGACCAGGGTGTGTCTACTGTGCCGTTGTGCACTCTAATTTGTGCATATGGCACGTGGACCCCGTTGCCGGATGCCCCACATATTAGCGAAAGTTAGTAGAAAGACAGAAGTAACTAGTTACACAACAATATATTTTTGACAGAGAGATACTCCCTCTGTAAAGAAATATACAAATCTTTTATATCACAAGTTTATACATAAGAAAGATCAAGGGGAATATATATAACATATATAATTATAAAAAACAGAGTTGTTTTTAACACATTGTAGAAGAGTTGGTGACGATGGTGTGCCTGCCATCCTGCAATATAGGCCGTCCAATTTATATCTGACGGATAGGAAGGAAACTATGGCAATTTTGCAAAAAGGTACCCATACACCTCTCCAAATTTGCAAATAAGGCCTTCCCTCGTTCATCATTTTCTCTCACAAGATAAAATACTCATACAAATGCATCTTGATGTTGCGTGCAACACACGGGCATTATGGGGGTTCAGCTAAGAATATAATACTCACACAGGCTCACGGTTCTGGACTTTGGGCCGCAGGCCCACCTTGCATGTTTGGGCGCTGGTTTTAGTACGACGCTGGTTTTAGATGCTGTCGCAAGGCAAATACACAAAATTGACTAAAGCACGACAGCTGTTGGAATGAAATCGAACGACAGTTCCTAACCAGCAATGAGAGTTGCAATTCTATCAACGATATACCATGTGATAAATAATACTGTCGTATTACTTATACACACAGGACACTTGTTTCACCATGCCAGATTATTACATCAAAATCTCTCATAGGATAAATCAGTTCGGCACTTGCGTGCTGCTATTGAAGAATTTCAAAGTTGATTTGGACCAGCTCTCCTTGCCGAGAAAGTTCGATTTTGAGATCATCCCCTACCGCAAGATATGATTTAGATTTGAACCTTGACCATCCTTTAGCATCAATCATCCTGCGACCATCCTTTGTACTTACGGTATATTGAGCAGGTTCATTCACACCAAAGCTGCGCATGGTAAGAGAAACTTGGCCACTGTCGCCTGGATTGTTGAACGACTCCCTCGTTGCTCTAGGAATTCTCTGTTTGCAAACAAGAAGGCATACCCAAACAGTTAGATTAACACAGTGAATCATGCGAAACAACATGGAAAGAAAAAAGAACGAAACACTTGGGCGGCCAATGCTTACCAAGAAGGTGGACATGTCGGTTTTGGAAGGACTTTGGTATATGAAGTGCAAGCGCAGCCCGGTCATTGCGGTGCAACCTGTCGTTCGATTCTTTGCTGCACGGGCGGAGCAGATGCAAGTGCAAGTGTTGGTGCAGTGCGAAGTCGTTGTTGCTGCGGAGATGGTGCTCCTTGTAGAGCTGGTGCTGGTGTCGGGCAGTGCGGTGTCGATGCCCGATCCTCCGGTAGATCAGCTGATCCGTTGACGCGGTCGGTGCCCAATCCTCGGTGGATCAGGCGAGCTGCTGCATTGTCGGTGCTAGAGCAGCTGCGGTGCTCGATCCGTTCTTGAAGGTGGTACCGATGTGCGAGACAACGGCGATCGTATGTCCGTCCGCTATGATCAGCTTTCTAACTTGACTAGGCTTCGTGACCATGATCCAGTTTTTTCTTCATTTCTTTTAAGCGAGAAGGACTAATTGCGGCATTTTTGTTAAACCAAACTGCAGTTCATCATAGGGATTCAGCTTGTACTCAGACAACGGTGATCAATTTTCTCCGATAATATAAGTGATGGACGGTGTGTTCGTTCTTGACACGACATAAGAAGTGAAACCTGCAAAAATAGCCATCGAGAGCAAACCAAATGGTTTATTCGTGATGAATGTCACATGGCAAAATCTGCATTGTAAAATTGCAGGAAAAGAAAGAAAACATGACATTAAATCAATAAGATTTAGACAGTAAATCAATAAGATTTACTTGATGTGACACGAGTGAATCCTTACCAGGAAATCACTATGTTGAAGTACTAAACAGAAGATTGATCGTCCAACTACGGGTGGCATGCAGGGGCCCCACCTACTCCCACAAGTAGGACAGTTCAAAGGTCGTGACAAATCGTATGGATCGAACATCCATGGGACTGTAAATCCTGGTGGGTGCGATAAACCCTGCAATGCATACAGATATTGGAGTGTAACCATAATTGATAAACCATCCTCACAAAAAAGATGATCTGGATACTTCAAAATATACAGACTGAATTGAGTGGACAGACATTAACATAGACCGTTCTCAGGACTTACCACACACCAAAAGCGGCAGTACTAATAAACAATACAGGGTTCACAAACACAAATCAAGTACTAAACAATAGTACTTACTACAGACAAGCAAAGTTGCACTAATTAAACTCTGCAGACTATTTCTTGCCACCGACCTACGGGATGAACCCCGCATAACTGAATAGGCCATGGACTTCGTGAGAGATGTCTACATGCACCATCACCATCTCTTCAACCTTGGAGAACCTAACAGAGTGTTCTTTCCACTCATAAACATGATCATGAAGACAGGCCACATCAGATTTGTTGGGAATCTTTACAAGAACCACACCCTTCATAATCGAAGGCACAACTAGGAAATTGTTGTGGTCAAGTACAACCTCGAGAACACGCCTGGCAACAATGCTACACGAAAACACTAGTTCAGGACACGTGGCGACAAGGACACAACAGCTGGATATTTTAGCAGTAGAACTCATCCACAGGTCTTCCAGTTCACACGGCATGACTTTGAGAACTTCATCTTCACCGTGGACCTGGTTCTAATTCAAACAGAAACCATTTTTTATTACTACCTCTGTTCAGAAATATAAGATGATTTTCGATATTATAACCCATATATGACTACATATATGCACAGAAATGAGTGAACAAAGACACTAAAACATGTCTTCAAAGGCATGAGAGCAAAGGGATTACTTGCATATCCATAACACAAGTTACCGAGGCAAATATACCCTCTTCAAAGGTAGCGTTGATGTTCATAAAGTACTCCCTCCATCCCAAATTCTTATCTTAGATTTGTCAAGATACGGATGTATCAAGTCACATTTTAGTATTAGATACATCCGTATCTAGACAAATCTAAGACAAGAAATTTGGGACAGAGAGAGTAGTTGAAACTAATATATAAGAAATCAATGTCAACCTCTCGCATGTTTTGGTCAAAATAGGAATTTAGAACCGTCATTTGGCACACAAAAATCACATGCAAGATCACCTAGAAAGTTGTACTACCTGCACTAGTACTGCGTGTTAGATGAAAAAACACGATCAAGATCGAGAAAAAAATCGTCAAGAAGAGATATTACCTGGACTTGCTTAATGAGGGATCCCGGAGAGGGGGGCTTGGACAGGGCGATGGCTTTGAGCTTATCTGTGGTAGTCTCGGTGGGGTGATTGCGCTTCTTCGTAGCATGAGCCTCGACAGTTTTGGCCAGAGCCATAGACATCACTTCGGCCGGTGCTCTAGCGTCCATCAAGAAACTGTCAAATAGAAATAAAAGAAAAGAAACCATAATTACAAACCCAAAAGAAGAAAAGAGAGGGAGTTATAGGATCAGTCTAGGGGTTGCAAGACCGGGCCTTGGCCATAATCAACACCATTGATGCGCTCACCTTTCCTTCTTTGGGAGAGAAGAACAATGGCAGAAGCAGGTCGGGGTTTTCTTGAAGAAATGAGGAACAAGATGAGGGAGAACCAAGTTGGGTAGAGAGGAAGCTGAGAGAGAAGAGTGAAATGATGGTTGCTTCATCCGTCCAACTTACTGCTGGAAAGGAGGGAGTTTTGTGATTTGACGACTCATTGGGCATTACTGTGGCGCTTCGATCAGGGTAGTCTACTGTCACTCTACTACAGAGTAATTGAGTGCATGGCTGGTAGACCCCGATGCTGGCTGTCCCACACGTCGGCGGAAGTGAGTAATTTAGTGCATGGTTGGAGGAGGATCCGCACGGTAGAGCGTGTCCACTATTTTTCTGAAGAAAAAAATGATTACAGCAAGCGTTTCCACTCTTACGATGGAGGAGTGTGAAACACGGCAGCCACTTGAACATACACAGTGCTCCTACTACTAGGCATGTGCAGTGGTTCATACGTCAGTACTACATAATCTTGTTTCTAGTGTAGTAAGATATGACGACGACAAATGATGTTGTGCGCATGTCAACTATATGAACAGTAATGTAGTAACATAGTACCGCTTTCTCAACTGTCCGGTCGAGAATGAACAGTGAGATCAATGTTAACAGAACTAGGTCTATAGCGCACGGAGAGTACGGTGCTACAGTACCCACGAAACATGAACCATATGAAGCACGAATAGTGTTAGGCAGGGTGTATGAAGGGTGCACGGGATGGGAGCAAAAGTTCCCTTCTCGACCCACTTTTGGGTGTTTGGCAGAGTGCATGAAGGGTGCATGAGTCCACACTAGTAGGTTAACACAAATACACGAAGAGGAAACAACTACTCTGTCTAGGTGTGTAAGTCATCTTACGTTGTGCACTGCGACAAGGCCGGAGAGGAAAATGAGAAAACTTAGTGTCTTTTTGCTAATTAATAGCATTGCATGCAATGAACTAACCACTGCATGTCATGTTTATTAGTCTCAAGTCATTGAAAGCATGCACGGCCCACGTTTCTTATTGGTTGATATGTCACAAAACAAGAAACGGGGAGGGAGTTAATGTACTGTGCCTAAGTGTTTTGGGATTATTTGGTTTTCGTAAGGTGACTTACACATTATATTGAGATGAGAATGCAACCAAACACACCCACACGCTTTGTGCTACAGTGACTGATCTGCATCGTCTGAGTTTGATCCAACGGTCATGTTGCACCGAGACATGGACATGCCCATGCAGAGGGCGCCTAAACACCACCGAAGTCCCTCTGCTTCTCGAGGCGCACGACATTCGTGATGCAGGGGGCGAAATGGATGAAAGGCAATGCAATCTACGGGAAGGCGGAGGGAGCCAGCCGAGGAGCGGGGAATCTTTTGGTTTTCACCATGGTAAAACACCAGTCGACGACTTCTCACATCAGGGAGCAGCGGGTTTTACAGGTGAAGTCATCATGACTAATTGCTGCCGCGCCTGCTCCCGTCAATCAAAAAATTAAAAATCCTGTCGCACCTGCTCCCGTCAATCAAAAAATTAAAAATCCTGCCGCACTCAAACACCAGAGCAACGCTGCGGTGGATGTTTACATTTACCTGCCTGAAAGTAGATAAAAAAAGGGGTGAAAAAACAAATGTGGCGGGGTCCTAGCTAATCAGTCGAACTAGCCCAACTAGCTAGCCACCGTGCTTCACTGATGTACTCGGCGGGAAAAGTGGTCTTTCGTGATTTGACGACTCATTTATTTACTTGCTTCGGCGAAAACACGCGGTAGGGTGTCCCATGTCAGGAAGAATATATGCGTGCACCACCCGGGAGGACCCCGAAACCGCGTGGTAGGGTGTGCCATGTCTCGGCACGGAGGGAAAATGTGCGTGTAAAAATTTACTGTATCAGACGTAGTACCTATGGTTCGACCTTGGGACCCAGCCAGTCGGTCGAAAACACCCCACTAGCCACACAGCTTCATCATGCTAACATGGCATGGAGGATAGGTGTGGTTAGCTCCGTCTCGACTAGCCACAACGTCTCTTGTTGTAGGCGATTCTTCTATTTTCCAAGATTTTTTAGTTGTAATAACACCACGGCAAGCTAGCGCCGCTCTTCGTGTGCCGTGCAAAGGTTAGGCGATGGAGAGAAGAGAGATCGCAGACTGGGACCCACTAGTAAGTGAGTCAGCGGTCATGCGCGTGTTGACGAGGCACTCCCTGTACTCTACTCAACGTAATACTGTATAAAATCAAGTTATGGGACAAAGCCAACAACCGTTGTTGTTTCAGGCTATCGACTTACGCTTTGTAGTCCAGCTTGACAGTTCGAATCTCGTCTTTCAGATTTGTTAGTTTTAGGTCCAAATTTGATTAATGACAAGTGGGAACCCCGTGTGTTGTTCTGATATTTCAGTGTAGGATGGTTTTTGAACAAACACTTTGCGGTTAGACAAGTAGCGGCACAAGTTACCGTATTTTGCAAGTTTACGAACAAAAATGACAGCGGCATAGAATATCACATCCACCCCGCAGCTTAGATGCTATGGTGATACGAGTTTTTACACTGTTGGAAGTGAGATCCAATGGCTTGGGAATAGTCTTTGTAATTATGCGCAATTTCCAAACTCTCCAAAGGTTTTTTTGCAAATAAAACATTCAGGCCTCGTGTGTGCCGCTGCATCTTGGATCCAATGGCTCCCCGTTGCTCATATTAGGTGCTCCCCATAGCTTAATTACCCGCTACGGTGATATGAGCATCTAGGTCGTATGATCAGTGATCAGATGGCACATGCATAGTACTTGTACTTTCTACGCAATTCACAAACTCTCTCAGCCGTATATTGCAAAAACATTCAAACCTCCTACTGTGGGCTGTTAGATCTCCGTGAACTCGTATCACCATAGAATCTACGGTGCGGGAGCACCTCATATTCTCCTGTGCGAGAAAACATAAGGTGCTCTCGCAGCTAGGATGCTACGGATATATGACCTTTGAGGTCGTTTGATCTGAGATCCAATGGCATCTGAGCAGTCTTTGAGCTTGTAAGCAGTGGCCGAATTGTTTGGGGGCTTTTCTGCAAAAAAACCATTCAAACCACTGAAGAGCTTGTATCACCAAAGCATCTAAGGTGTGGTAGCACATGATATTCTTACATACAGGAGAATGTGATGTCCTCCTTCATCTTAGATGCTACGGTGATATGAGTTTCGAGGTCGTTGGATATGGGATCCAAGGGCATCTGGGTAGTTTTTGTACAAATTGTGTGCAATTCTCAAACTCATCAAGGTTTCCTGTAAAAATATTAAGACATCATGTGAGCTGCTATATCTCAGATCTACAAGCTCCAAACAACTCGTATCGGCATATAGCATCTAAGGTATGGGGCACATGATATTCTCCGGGGAGGAGGGTGGGGTGCACAACCAATGGGTGGTTGGGAGGGTGGGGACAAATATAATCTAAACAACCCTAAACAGAGCTTCACAATTTTATCTAAGGTCGAGGGGATGACCCCCGACAATCATAGCTCCGCCTAATTAAACACAACATTTGCATGTACTTTAGTACTAGACTTTATATTCATGTTTCTGTTTCATGTTCGTTTTAAATATTGAATTGAGGACCATGCATGTCTTACATTTTACTCCCTTCGTTCCTAAATATTAGTCCTTTTAGAGATTTCAAGTGGGCTGGCACATACGGATGTATATAGACATATTTTAGAGTGTAGATTCACTCATTTTGCTCCATATGTAGTCGCTTGTTGAAATCTCTAAAAGACTAATTTTTAGGAACAGAAGGAGTATTCTTGAATTCGTGTCATATATGCATGGTTTGGAAAAATAGATGCACTATACTTATTGGATTGTTGTTGTGTTCGTGTGTGTGTGTGTGTGTGTGTGTGTGTGTGTGTGTGTGTGGTCATATGCTTGATACATACAAAGTTTTCTCACCTCCATATTGTTCATCTTTTAAATTTGAATTTGCATTGAAAAACTTACCAGGGATACCATGAAATGTGAAATCCACGTTGAGATCACTATATCACAAACTCACTCTAATTCAACAACTCGTCATAAATCAATTACCACGTTGAGATTAGTATTTGCAAGGAAAATACGGGCATTGTAATACACATAGATTCGTTCGGCAATTTAAAAGGTTACTTTCGTATTCTCGAATGGTAGGACCCCAGCGTACCAGCCAGACCTTGGCTCGTGTTGATCCTAAAAATAAAAAATAAAAACCGGCTCGTGTCCTTCTGGTGGCGTGCGTGATACGCACATTAGGCAACCCCAACCAGTCGAGCCTCCTCGTTTCGAGTCGAAATATCTGGCGGCCAGAATTCCAGCCCTAGGAAATTCCCCGCATGTCCCCGGTCCATAATGACTATCGATGAACAACGGAGGGATGCTTTAGTAACTAGACAACATTACCCACCGTGTCGAGCACGGTTCAATTCCCTCGGTCGCCGCTCGCCAAGGTCACCCGTCAACTGCATTGCCTAGTACTACTACTACTACCACACCAGGATGAGTACAAAATTAAGCCCGTTTGTTCGTGCCTAGTACTTGAGTTAATATATCAGGTAATGCACTGGTACAGAGGGATTATCCTTTTGCTCTGCATATATAACTTGTCTGAAGTGTAACTAAGCAAAATTTTGACCAAATCCTTTCTTAAGAAATACAACAGGACAGATGTATGGCTTGAAAATTTATTGCATGATGCAGGTTATGATATTGTTTCGAATCCTGGATCTTAAATTTCAAAAAATCCAAAAGTGACCATAAATTCTTGAAACTGAGCATGGTCACGTGATATGGCACAAATATTACTTCGTAATTTTTTTCTTCACTTTGAGACAAGCTGCTTATGACAAGTTGCACAAATGAAGAGTCAAGGTATTTTGGAACAAAGACCTGTCACGTTAAGGTGAAAACTTTCACTATTGAAACCGTGGGCGTTTAAGTGCCGCCACGAGTCCCGCTTCTCATCGGCAGGTGCTGTCCGAGTAAGCGTGTGTCGTCGACGGAGGTGTCTTGAGCAGGCAGCTGCGCCTGGGTGACAGGAAGCGTCTTGAGCAGACCGCTGTTGTCGGATTTCGGGTTCCGGCAGACCCTCTAGGTTCGAACACTGGGGTGTGTGTGGAGACCTCGCCCTCTACCTACCTGCACCTCGCTGCCTTGCTAGGATCTAAACTATGAAAGGAACAACACAAGAGACATAGGGTTTATACTGGTTCAGGCCACCATTGTGGTGTAACACCCTACTCCAGTGTGTGGTGTGGTGGATTGCCTCTTGGGCTGATGATGAACAATACAAGGAAGAACAACCTCGCGAGGGTCTGTTCTTAGCTGGTGCGATGAACTGCTAGGGGGAGTTCAGTCGCTCTCTCTCTCTCTCTGCTCATTTAAGACGCCTCTACCCTGTGGGTGGCTATTCCTATTTATAGGCAAAGGCCCTGGGCCTCTTCCCAAATATTGAGCGGGAAGGGCGCCAACAATTGGCCATTTTGAAGGGGAACATCTAGTACACTTATCCTGACTAAAGTTGGTCCTCGGCTATCAAAGGCTCTGGTGGTGACGCCAGCTTGGGCTCCACGATGACTTCCTTCTTGCCGTTGCGACGGTCTTGGTCTTGTTGCACCAAAACGGATGCCTTTGCTTGATACTCTTGCCTGCGCTTGCCCCCTTTGCACCAAAGAGGAAATAAGGACACTGTGCGGGCTGGCGCCCGCCTGGCGCCCTTGGTCGTCATGGCTTGCATCATGGGCACCTCGTGAGGTACCCCGCCTTGATCTCTCGCCTCCTCGCGAGCCACCTGACGAGGCCGTGCACGAGGAGGCTTCACGTCGTCCGCCCAGCAATCTTGGCCCCTCGCGAGGGTCTTGGGCTTGTGTTGATGAAGATGGGTCGTGCTGGGCCACCCCTTGAGCCACGCCGCGAGCATGAGCGAGCAAGTCTGGGTACCCCGTTCCCGAACGCCGAGAGTAGCCCCGGGCCCAAAGCGCGCTGGACTTGGCTGAGCGAGAGAAGCGAAGGGCAAGTCGAGCGCCGTGGGCCCTAACAGCTGCTTGACCTCGGGCGCCAGCGTGGCGGTCGATTGGGCGGGCGGCTCCGCTCCCCACGGCGCCTCGGCAAGCTGCAATTGACAAGTCCCATGCAAAGCATGGTCATGATTACCTGCGATCATGGAGGCCGGTGGTTGGCCTTCCCCGGCTATAAGTACGGGACAGCGCCTGCCCTTCCGGTCCATCCCCTCTTGCTTCTCCTTCTTCTTCATGGCTCCGCCAAATAGGTTCTCAGCCACGGAGAAAGGAAAGGCCCGCCAGGTGGAGCCTGACTCTCCCCCGCCCAAGCGCGGTCGAGGCCGTCCTCGCAAACACCATGTGGCTCCCATGGTGGCTCCTCGCGGCCGTGGAGGTGATCTCCCGCGCGGTGACGGGCGGCAGGGCGTTACTGGGGGGCGCGCTATGGCCGCACGACCCCATAGGCCGCGCTTCCACTCAGCAGAGGTGCTGGCGGAGTTCGTTGTGTGGTCGGCGGAGCCGACCAGCACCCGGCTCCAGCTTCCTCGCTTCCTCCTAGGCGAGCTTCCGGCCGGTGCCCCGGGCAGCCTCTGGCTTCAGGCGGATGGTTGCTGCAGCCGGGCCTCCTGGGCTTCGCTGGAGGTCTCTGCGGCCGGGAGCGTGGCCCGGACCCGCGGCTGGCAAACGTTTGCCCGCGCGCGTGGTCTGAGCCAGCGGTGCACCCTGCACTTCAAGTTCGACGGCGATGCCACCCTCTATGTGAGGGTGTTCGAGGAAGACGGTCGCTGCACTGGGTGCTGCCCTGAGAACGACGATCGCGGCCGTGGGCCCAGCCCCAGCGGCGATGAAGGCGACAGCAGCGTGGTGGGGGCGCTTCGAGGTTCATCGAGCTTCGATGGCTCTTCTTCGGGCAGCGGCTCCTCCAGCGGTGGCCGCGCTCAGCCTCCGCGCCGCCATGCCCGCCTGGAGGGAGGTAGCGGGTCTGCCCGCCGTCGCGCCTCGGTGAAGCGCGAGGTGGAGTCTGCCTGAGCTCCGGAGGCAGTTCGAGTCTCCACTGCAAGTTGGTGTCGGGCGAGTCGCGCCTGTTTTGTTCTTTTTTCCTTTTCATGCGCAAAAAGACGGTAATGTAGGGCCCCGCGGGGGCGTGCTTGGACTATTGCTGTTAATTATCGTACTATTTCCGCTATTTCGGTATTATGCCTTTGTGCCACACGCCTGCGCCTAGAAATTACTTAGCTCGGGGAGGCCTCGTCGAATGCTTCATGTCCTGCGAAGGTTAGTCTAGAGAGGTAGCTCCCGACCTCAGCTGTGGAGGCGACCGACCCAGGTCCTGTGTTCGTGTCGCGGTGCCCGTGGGGCACGGACTGGAAGGGTGCTCCTGTAGTGGACCGGGGTAAGGAAGCCTCAAACGATAAGGGCAGAAAACGCTCGTGAGGGTGCCCGAGCAGCTCCCTCGCGAGACTTGTCGAAGAAATCGAGGCGGGGAGGCGGAGGCAAGGAGTCACAAGCCAAAGATGGAAACAACTTCAATAAAATTTCAAATGGGAATGAACAAGCCAAGCTGCAGAAAGCAAATGAGAAAAGCAGCGTCAGGCACCTAATCTAGTCTTGACGTCTTCTCACCAGTAGCAGGCTAAGTGCTGCCTTTGGGCGTGGGAGGGAGCCCAGGGCTGAGGCCGGCGCGCCTCGAGACTCCGGGCATGTACAGCCCCAACTCATTATTACGTGAGAGTGTCACGAGGCGGCGAGCTTCACGGGCATTGGCCTTCTTCACGAGCTCAGCCCTTTTTGAAAGATGAACTTCACAGGCGCTTGCCTTCTTCACAGGCACCGGGCCTTTTCCAAAACGCAACAGCTTCACAAGCATTCGCCTTCTTCACAGGCTCTGGGCCTTTTCCAAGACGCAGCGGCTTCACAGGCGTTCGCCTTCTTCACAGGCTCTGGGCCTTTTCCAAGGCGCAGCGGCTTCACAGGCGTTCGCCTTCTTCACAGGCTCTGGGCCTTTTCAAAGCCTTGGCGGCTTCAGGCGTTCGCCTTCTTCACAGGCTCTGGGCCTTTTCCAAGGCGCGGCGGCTTCACATGTGTTCGCCTTCTTCACAGGCTCTGGGCCTTTTCCAAGGCGCAGTGGCTTCACACGGGTTCGCCTTCTTCACAGGCTCTGGGCCTTTTTAGGGGTAAAACCGGAGGTGCTTTGGATGTTCCACAGCGTTACGGGCGGGCACCCCTCCACGAGTCTCAAGCGTGCGGGCGGGCACTGAAACATGAACAACCTAGAATGGGCCCTCCCACATGGGAGAGAGCTTATGCAGTCCCTCCCTGGAGAGAACCCGCCTGAGCACGAGGTCTCCTACCTCGAGATTCCTGGGGCGGATGTTGCGGCAGTGGTATCACCGTAGCGCTTGTTGGTATCTTGCCACTCGCAGCGCGGCTTCCCGATGATGCTCCTCCCCCAGCACGAGGTCCGTCCCCCGCATGGCGTCCTGCTGCGCCTCGTCGAACGCCAGAACCCGTGCGGAATGACATTTGACCTCGTGAGGGAGGACTGCTTCAGCTCCATAGACCAGGAAGAACGGGGTCTCGCCAGTTGGCTTGGTCGCGGTCGTGCGGATGGACCACAACACAGACTGAAGCTCGTCGTACCAACCTCTGCCGTAGGCCTCCATCTTCTTCTTAATTGTCCTGGTCTTGAGGCCTCTCAAGACCTCCGTGTTGGCCCGCTCGGCCTGACCGTTGCTCTGTGGGTGCGCCACTGAAGCGTAGCATACCTGCATCCCAAGGTTAGCACAGTATGTTTTGAAGAGGATACTGGTGAACTGCGAACCGTTGTCGGTGATGATGCGGTTCAGCACCCCGAACCGGCTCACGATGCCCTTGATGAACTTGACCGCAGATCCCGCAGGGATGGTGCGGACGGCCTCCACTTCAGCCCACTTGGTGAACTTGTCCACGGCGACGTAGAGGTAGCGATAGCCCCCTGGCACCCGAGGAAATGGGCCCAGGATATCCAGCCCCTAGACTGCGAATGGCCACGAGAGGGGTATAGTTTGCAGACCTCCCGCCGGCTAATGGATCTGCTTGGCATGGAATTGGCAGGCCTCGCAAGCCTTCTCGGTTCGGCGGCATCATTGGCGCGATGGGCCAATAGAATCCGCTTCTGAGCGCCTTGCCAGCGAGGTCGCGATGATGAATGGTGCCCACAGTCTCCACCGTGTATATCCGCCCAGTTCCTTCCCTTGCTCCCCGGAGATGCAGCGTAAGGACACATCATTGATGCGCCTCGGTGAGCTCTCCATCCACGATGCGATATCTTTGTGGCTTGCCGCGCCACGCTCCTCTTCCTCCTCCTTCTCGGCAAGGTCCCTTGCGTCAAGTAGCTCGAGCTCTGTGATCCAGCACCCCTCCCGAGGCTCCATCGTCAAGCGGCGCTCCGAGGCCGGGCCACAGACCGGGGCTCCCGAGGCTAGCGGCTGGGGGAGCTCCTCCCGAGGCTGCACCGCGCTTAACAGTGATGGCGTGGCCGAGGGCTTGAAGAGCCGCTCCTCGAAGACACCAGGCTCCTGAGGTAGCCGCCTGGATGCTCGTTTGGCGATGTCGTCGGCCTCCTGATTGGTGCCACGGGGCACATGCTGCAACTCCAGCCCCCAGAACTGCTTCTCCATCATGCGGACCTCCGCAAGGTAGGCTTCCATGTGCTCATCCCTCGGCTCGTATACCTTGTTGGAGAAGTTGACGAGGAGTTGTGAATCACCCTTGATGGTAAGGCGCTTCACTCCTAGGGCAGCCGCGGCCTTCAGGCCTGCTATTAGGCCTTCATATTCTGCTATGTTGTTGGAGACCTTTTCTCCGTGCTGGAAACAGAGATGCATGGTGTAGTAGAGCTTGTCTTGAGTAGGAGATATAAGATCTGCACCAGCCCCCGCGCCGTGCCTGGAGAACGCCCCGTCGAAGTACATGACCCAACCGTCCGGCGCCTCGCTTCCCGGGGAGAGGGATCGATCCTCATCAGCCTTGAGGCCCGGCACCTCCGTCCATTCTGCCACGAAATCCGCCAAGGCGCCCCCCTTGATGACTCTAGTTGTGTTGAATTCGAGCTGAAACGCTTGCAGTTCAATGTTCCACTCAGCGACTCATCTAGCTGAGTTAGGGCTCCTGAGCACCCTTTCCAAGGGGTACGCTGAGACAACCTTGATGGGGTGGCCCTGAAAATAATGCCGCAGCTTGCGTGAGGCCACCAATAGCGAGGAGGAGTTTACGAGGCATGGGGTACAGCGCCCTAGCGGCCCCGCAACCTTGTCTTGACGAAGTACAGGGGTGTTCAACGAGGTTGGGAGTCTTGGTGTCGATGGCGCCCTCCGGAGCTGTGGCGCCCACGAGGCAGTGGAGCCTCCGGTGCTGGTCGCCCGGGGAGGGTCTCTTCTGTCCCGAGTGCATTTCCCTGCGGCGGCTAGTCCTTCTCGGCTGCGGTAGTGGTCTCTGTGGTTCTTCCTTGATCCTGCTTCGCCTCGACCGGTTAAGCTGTTGCGGCTTTGGTCCGACGCTCCTCCCTAACCGCCACCAGGGCTGCACTGGCGGAGTAGGGAGTGGCTGCAAGGTAGAGCACCAGGGGCTCCTGAGGGTGCGGGGCCACCATTACCTGAGGGCTGGTTAGGTACCTCTTGAGATGTTGGAACGCTTTGTCGGCCTCTTCAGTCCATTCAAAGGGCCCCTTTTTCCTCATCAGCTGGAAGAAAGACAGCGCTCGCTCCCCCAACTTGGAGATGAAGCGTCCTAGTGCTGTCACGCGCCCGGTGAGCTTCCGCATTTCTCTGAGGGTCTTTGGCGGGCTCATGTCCTCGACCGCCTTGACCTTTTCTGGGTTAGCCGATACCTCGGTGGGACACGAGAAGCCCAAGAGCTTGCTCGAGGGGATCCCAAACACACACTTCTCCGGGTTGAGCCGCAGGTTCACTGCATTGAGGCTCGCGAAGGTTTCCTCCAGGTCTTGTATCAGGGTTTTGGCCTCACGAGACTTCACCACAATGTCATCGACGTAAGCCTCAACATTCTTCCCGAGCTGCGGGCCCAAGGTGATGTGCATCAGCCGCTGAAAGGTCGCCCCTGCGTTGCGCAGCCCGAACGGCATGCATGTGTAGCAGTACACCCCACGGGGTCAGGAAAGCCGTTTTTTCCACATCTTCTACGCCATCTTGATCTGGTGATACCGGAGAAGGCATCCAAGAAACATAACAGGTCACACTCGGCGGTGGAATCGGCGATCGATCGATCTGAGGGGCGGAAGCGGATCTTGCGGGCAGGCTTTGTTGAGGTTGGTGAAGTCGACACACATAAGTTCCTTCCCCCTTTCTTTGGCACGGCGATTTGGGTTGGCCAACCAATCCGGTGTCGGACCTCGCGAATGACCCTGCAGCTTCCAACTTGCGGGTCTCTTGGGCGATGAAAGCCTGCTTTTGGTGGACTGCCGCCTTGCCTACGCTTCGCAGGCGGACATTGGGGCACACGTTGAGGTGGTGCTTGATTACGCCTCTAGGGATCCCCGCCAGCTGATCAGGCTCCCATGCGAATACCTTCTTGTTTGCGCGCAGGAACTTAACCAGCGCCTAAGGTGAAGGTGGCGTTAGAGGATCTGTCCTTGTCGACCAGTATCTGCTTAGTTTCTGCCTTGTCTTGGGTGAACAACTGCTTCTTCTTGGCCGGCGCAGCCCCCTTGGGCTCAGGGGCGTCTGAGTCGGCAGGCTGCTCCGACGCTGCCGCCTTGAAGGCAAGCTTGAGCACTTGCAACGCATCCCCGGTGTCTCCAGACACGGTGAGGACGCCGTTGCTCCCGGGCATCTTCATGAGGTTGTACGCCGGGTGAGTCACGACCATGAATCGGGCCAGTGCTGGGTAGCCGAGGATGGCGTTGTATGGGAGACCGATGGGGGCGATGTCGAAGTCGATTAGCTCCGTGCGGAAGTTGTCGTAGGTGCCGAAGGTTACCGGGAGACGGATCTGCCCCAGGGAGCTGGATGACCCGCCCCCGACGCCCAAGAAGGGCCGGCTGGGCTGAAGCCGCTCCGGTGGTATGTGGAGGAGGCTGAAGGCTTCAACCGAGAGCACGCTGAGGCCCGCGCCGCCGTCGACAAGAGTCCTGGTGACGGCCACCTGGCAGATGGTGGGGGTGCACAGCATTGGGAGCGTGCCCGAGCAGGCTGAGTTGGAGGGGTGGTCCTCCGAGCTGAAGGCCAGATCGGCCTTGGCGCCCGACCGACCTAGGGAGCCCCGCAGCGTGGAGGCAGCGCCGACTGGCGGAATAATGGCAGCGTGGCGGCTGAAGGTGGCGCTGCGAGCCACCGGGGAGCCGCGACGACCCGGGGCGCGGCGCAGCGTCTTTGGGCAAGGAAGAGGTTCGCAGCTCACCCCAAGAGGCCACGGAAGCCGCGGTAGGTGGAAGCGAACACATCTTGTTGGGCGTCGGTGAGGGCCATGGAAAGCCGATTAGCCACGACCACATCGCCGCCTCTGCCGAGGATGGCCTCCTCGTACGCTAGCAGGAAGGCCAGCGGATCAGTTGTGCCGTTGTAGCGCGGCGGCGTCTCCGGCTTGAACTTGTCCGGCCACCGCACCTGTCGGAAGGCTGGGGCCAAGGCTCGGAGCCCCCTGGCCCACGCGCTGGCGCTGGCGACCAGAGCGGGCGGCGCGCTGCTCATCGCAGGGTGAGTCGCGGTGTCGGCGGAGAGCGGGTCGGCGGAAGGGAAAGCTCCGCGCACCCTACTGGGCGCGCAAATGTCGATTCGGGTTCGGCAGACCCTCTAGGTTCGAACACTGGGGTGCACGCGGAGATCTCGCCCTCTACCTACCTGCACCTCGCCGCCACGCTAGGATCTAAACTACGAAAGGAACAACACAAGAGACACAGGGTTTATACTGGTTTGGGCCACCATTGTGGTGTAACACCCTACTCCAGTGTGTGGTGTGGTGGATTGCCTCTTGGGCTGATGATGAACAATACAAGGAAGAAAAGCCTCACGAGGGTCTGTTCTTGGCTGGTGCGATGAACTGCTAGGGGGAGTTCAGTCGCTCTCTCTCTCTCTGCTCATTTAAGATGCCTCTACCCTGTGGGTGGCTAGTCCTATTTATTGGAAAAGGCCTTGGGCCTCTTCCCAAATATTGAGCGGGAAGGGCGCCAACAATTGGCCATTTTGAAGGGGAACATCTAGTACACTTATCCTGACTAAAGTTGGTCCTCGCCTGTCAAAGGCTCAGGTGGTGGCCTTGACTTGGGCTCCACGATGACTTCCTTCCTGCCGTTGCGACGGTCTTGGTCTTGTTGCACCGAAACGGATGCCTTTGCTTGATACTCTTGTCTGCGCTTGCCCCCTTTGCACCAAAGAGGAAATAAGGACACTACGCGGGCTGGCGCCCGCCTGGCGCCCTTGGTCGTCATGGCTTGGATCATGGGCACCTCGTGAGGTACCCCGCCTTGATCTCTCCGCCTCCTCGCGAGCCAGCCTGACGAGGCCGTTCCTGAGGAGGCTTCCTGTCGTCCGCCCCGTGAGGCTTGGCCCCTCGCGAGGGTCTTGGGCTTGTGTTGATGAATATGGGTCGCGCTGGGCCACCCCTTGAGCCATGCCGCAGGCGCAGGCGAGCAAGTCTGGTACCCCGTTCCCGAGCAGCCGACAGCTCTGAGCTTACTGGGGAGGCGAGCCCTTTGACCAGGCTCCGCCGCCCACCTTCATCCCAACTGCTCCCACTTTTAATGTCGCCGACGCCGCAGTTTAAAATCAACCCCGCACTACCCGGTATCGCTACAATCTTCTCTCTTCCTCTCCGATTCTCCCATCGTCTACCTCCAACCAGCTTGACCTAAACGTATGCCATGCCGCATCACGATGGTCTACCCTTAGTCTTCCAGTTTCCTGAGGAAGACACCCAGCCGAAGTCTCAAGAACATAAGGTGCTTTGGGACGAGCTTACACTGGCCTTGCGGGAAGACACCGCACCTGTCCCCACTCCCGTTCCGGCTCCCATCACCCCGACTGCGCCAGCGCCCATCCCCATGGCATTGATTGGCTGGGAGCCGCACATTGTCGCCGAGCTTGATGCCATGGGGTTCCACGAGGTCCCCGCCGACTTTCCGCAGCGCCCGTGCACTGCGGCGCATGGGCTGCTGGCGTGCAGCAGCCAAGACGCCCATGCGGTGCCGTGCACTGCCGGCGCATCGCTTCTTGCGATGCTGCAGCGTCTTGCACCGTGCGGTGCCGTGCACACGAATGTCTCCACCACGCCGTTGATAGCGCATGTCCCCGCGCGGGTGCCAGTGCCCCCCTCAGCAGCATGGATGGCCGCCGTCGACCGCTTCTTGGCACCAACGATAGTCGCCTCCTCCCGCCAGTTGACTCGCTCCGAAGTCCAGAACATTTTGGCCTTCCTTGAAGCTAGGCCAACGCCCAAGAGTACGCCAACAACGGCGCAAGGCGCCGCCGTCGCCGTCGGTCAGTGGCCCGACGACACACAGAGCACGACAGAGGAGCCGCTTCCCACCGCAAGACGCCCCCATCGCCGTTGCGTAATCTAAATTTTCCATGAAAAATGTTTGGATTGCCATGCTTAAAATCCGAACGTTTATCATTTCCGTTTATTTTAGATCAGTCGTCGTATAATTTAAAGTCGGAGTCAGACTGAACGAAATCTATGATTTGACCGATTGAATGTTCTGCGAGAGTCGTATCAAATTAAATATAAAACATCATCAAGCCACATGTATTCCTTGTCATCCAACGACCTAGACTGCTTCAATGTCGAGCGCTCAACATGTTTAGCGTGCAGTTGATTTCATGCCAAAAATAGTGCTAATCACATAATAACACGCAAATAATATCCTACTTAATATCCGCATGCACTTAATATACTTCCAAATTAACGTGCATTGCACGTAGACACTGACTAGTGCTGCTAGCACGTGAAACTGGTGCCGTAACTTGTGAACGCGTCCAGATATGGTCAACGGAACATCGCCCGCGAGTTCTTCGTGTTTGCCCGTGCGTTTAAACGTAGAAGGGGAGGAGAGAGAGAGCACACATGGAACCCACCAGTAAGTGAAGGCGAATAGTACTAAAAATATTATTACATGTTATCAATTAAATAGGCTGTGGTAATATAAAAACATTATGTGAACAAAAGGAGGTACAACAAACATTGATGTTCTATGTATGTTGCCTGTTGACGTGCGGCTTGAAGGCCCTGGTCGCATGTTCGATCCTCGTCCTTTACTTTTTAATTTGTATATGGGTCCAAATTTGTTTCATGACATGTGGGCCCCTCGGTGTGTAGTTTGTAGCACTTTAATTTGTGGGTCGAAATTTGTTCCATTCCAAGTGGACTATCGGTGTGTAGTTTTGTAGCTTATTTATAATAATTAAAGAGAACAACAGAGTTTTTTGTAGTAATACCATGGTGTGACATTGAAGGCGAGAAAGGACGTGCGAGAGAGTGATGACCGAGCCAGAGGGAAATCAACTAGGGGAGTTGTCGGGGTTGCAACGGTGTTTCGAGTAGTTGTGGGCCGAATGCTACAAAAATATAATCTAAACCGACCGGAATAAATGCCTACACAAATTGAGCCAAGGTTGGAGTGCCCCTCGCAATGTAAAAAGCTCCGGATTTGCGAGGGATGGAGAGGTAGCTTCAATGTGTGGAAGATACGGCGTGAGAAAGCGAGGTCAATCGAGAGACATATAGATAGAGAGACAAAGTGAGTGTGGTCCGACATTCATTGAACAAATATATATGCTCTAGAGAGATATTGTCCGATTGAGCTTTTGGCAAGCGTGGGGGCTGTAAGATAGAGCTTGAGAGATGATCCAGTCACAGACGTGTAGATATATTTTGTGCGTGGGAGGAAGCAAGGTCAATCGATCACACAGGGTCGTCGTGCGATCGGAAGAGTGAGACAGGTTGGAGAGAGTGACCTAGATAGACAATGTGCGTGAGAGAGTATACAATGTGAATAAGTCGAATTGGGCTCAAACATGGTGATATATTGTTTTTGTCCGAGAAAGAGCGAGGTCAATCGAGACATACAAAGAGAGAGAGAGAGGGAGAGAGAGAGAGCGAGCGTGGCCCGTCATGAGGTTGAAAGAGTGGTGAAAGTGCAACTATCCCTAGGTGGTTTTGGTAATTCATAACAAAATATAGCTCATTGAGCTAATGCTATTCCAAGACAGATATTTCAGGAAAGCTCAATGAATGGCATGGCATGGATGATGAAAGTGGATCCCTCAAAATGTCAAGGACAAAGGATTGGCTCAAGCTCAAAAGCTCAAGACTCTACATTTTACATTTTAGTGATCCAAGATCACATTGAGTCTATAGGAAAAGCCAATACTATCAAGGAGGGATGAGGTGTTGCTTAATGAGCATCTTGCTTCATGTGCTTAGTGATATGCTCCAAAACCCTCCACTACTTTCTCACATCCACATATGACCTAAACCTAAAGTCAAACTCGGCCCTACCGATTCTTTCTATCCGGCGCCACCGAATTCAGATGTCATAGCCACTGCCACAAACCCTAGGCAAATCGGTCTCACCGATAGGGATCTCGGTCTCACCGAGATGGGATTGTAATCTCTCTGTTTCCCTTCGTAACGTTTCGGTCTAACCGAAGTGAGCGATCGGTCCTACCGAGATTACAATGTAAACTGTCTGTTTCCCTTTTGTAACTTTTCGGTCTCACCGAAAGAGCAAATCGGTCCCACCGAGTTTACCTGACCAACTCTCTGGTTAGCTAATTACCAAAATCGGTCTCACCGAGTTTGTATGTCGGTCTCACCGAGATTACGTTATGCCCTACCCTAACCATATCGGTCCTACCGAGTTGCATGTCGATCCACCGAAAACCCTAACGGTCACTAGGTTTACTAAATCGGTCCGACCGAGTTTTATGATTCGGCCCCACCGAGTTTGGTAAATTGTGTATAGCAGTTAGATTTTTGTGGAGGCTATATACCCTTCCACCTCCTCTTCATTATTTGGAGAGAGCCATCAGAACAAACCTACACTTCCAACATACCAGTTCTGAGAGAGAACCACCTACTCATGTGTTGAGGCCAAGATATTTCATTCCAACCATATGAATCTTGATCTCTAGCCTTCCCCAAGTTGCTTTCCACTCAAATCTTCTTTCCACCAAATCCAAATCATGTGAGAGAGAGTTGAGTGTTGGGGATACTATCATTTGAAGCACAAGAGCAAGGAGTTCATCATCGACACACCATTTGTTACTCCTTGGAGAGTGGTGTCTCCTAGATTGGCTAGGTGTCACTTGGGAGCCTCCGACAAGATTATGGAGTTGAACCAAGGAGTTTGTATGGGCAAGGAGATTGCCTACTTCGTGAAGATCTACCGCTAGTGAGGCAAGTCCTTCGTGGGCGACGGCCATGGTGGGATAGACAAGGTTGCTTCTTCGTGGACCCTTTGTGGGTGGAGCCCTCCGTGGACTCGCGTGACCGTTACCCTACGTGGGTTGAAGTCTCCATAAACGTGGATGTACGATAGCACCACCTATCGGAACCACGACAAAAACATCCGTGTCTCCAATTGCGTTTGAATTCTCCAAACCCTTCCCTTTACATTCTTGCAAGTTGCATGCTTTATTTTCCGTTGCCTATATACTCTTTGCATGCTTGCTTGAATTGCGTGATGATTGCTTGAATTGTTCAAAGATAGCTAAAATCTGCCAAAGTCTAAAATTGGGAAAAGGCATAGCTTTTAATTGGTCAAGTAGTCTAATCACCCCCCCCCCCTTTAGAAATACTTCAAGGTCCTATAAGTGGTATCAGAGCTTTGGTCTCCATTTGCTTTGATTTCCATAGCTTTTGGTGGTCATAGCCTTGGTTTCACAACCTTGGAGAGTATGGCGTCTAGCGAGGGAAATTATCACCGTAGAGGTCCTTACTTTGATGGCACTAATTTTGCTAGTTGGAAGCATAAGATGAAAATGCATATTCTCGGACATAACCCCACCGTTTGGGCTATTGTGTGTATTGGCTTGCAAGGTTAATTCTTTGATGGGAGAGAACCAAACCGTGAAGCTAGTGCGGAAGAGTTGAAGATGTTGCAATACAACGCTCAAGCTTGTGATATCCTCTTCAACGGATTGTGCCCCGAAGAATTCAACAAAATCAGCCGTCTTGAGAATGCAAAGGAAATTTGGGATACTTTGATTGATATGCATGAAGGTACCGACTCCGTCAAGGAATCCAAGTTGGATGTGCTCCAAAGTCAGCTTGACAAGTTCAAAATGAAGGATGGTGAAGGTGTCACTGAAATGTACTCTAGGCTTGCTCTTATCACAAATGAGATTGCCGGCTTAGGAAGTGAAGAGATGACCGACAGATTCATCATCAAGAAGATCCTAAGAGCATTGGATGGAAAATATGATACCATATGCACATTGATCCAAATGATGCCAAATTACAAAGATCTCAAGCCAACGGAAGTCATTGGAAGAATTGTTGCTCATGAGATGTCACTCAAGGATAAGGAGGAACTTCACAACAAGTCAAGTGGTGCTTACAAAGCCTCATGTGAAGCCCCCACATCATCAAGTGAGAAACAAACCTTCAATGAAGAATTGAGCTTAATGGTGAAGAACTTCAACAAATTCTACAAGAGTAGAAGCAAAGAAAGAAGCTCCAAGTCAAGGTCCTACAATGACAAAATATCTTCTAGTCGAGGCGCATTTGCTACAATTGTGGGAGACCGGACACTATTCAATGAGTGTACGACACCCTACAAAAGAAGAGATGATTCTCCCAAGAGAAGAAGTAGAGAGAAGAATCACCACCAAGAGAGAAGGAGTAGAGATGATCGTTATGAGCGAAGACCCTCACGGAGAAGCAAGGATTAGGAAAGGAAGGACAAGTCATCAAAGAGCTACACAAAGCGAAGACATCAAGCTCATGTTGGTGAATGGGTATCCGGCTCCGACTCCGACAATCACTCGAGAGAAGCTATCACTCCGACTCGAACACACTCAAGATGAAGGTGTTGCGGTTTAGCACTTGTGTCAACCAACTCCTACGACATATTTGAATCACCAAATGAAGGAATTGGAAGATGCTTCATGGCCAAAGGTCCTAAGGTAACACACCCAGTATGTTGATTTTAATAGTGATGAAGATGACTTGCTAGGTGATGATGATTTACTTGTTGACAACTCTAGTGATGAATACTATGATGAAACGTCAATCAATCATGTTAATCAAGATGAAACGAATGACAATGATAAGGAGAAGATTGAGCGTCTAACTAAAGAACTAAACACTCTTAAGTTAGCTCATGAAACTATCTTCGAAGATCATCGAGAACTTTTAAGGGCTCATGAAAAGTTACGCTTTGAAAAGCTCAATCTTGAGCAAGAGCATGAGTTCCTAAAAGCGATCAATGATGATCTCCGTAAGAAAAGTTCTTCTTATATTGCCAAGCGTTTACTCTTATCTACTTACATGCCTCAAGTCAAGTCTAGTAACAAGAACAAAAAGGATTCTTCTTCTAGTAGTAACAATAACAATGCTAAACCCAATATTGTTGCCTCTAGTAGCTCTCTTGATTCCACTAATGATTCTCTTAGCCAAGTTACACTTGAGCAAGAAAACAGCTTATTGAAGGGAATTATAGAGAAAGGTTTATACAAGAGCCTTGCCGGGAATAAGCAATTTGAGGAAATTGTACGCAAGCAAGGAAGGCACCGGAAGAATCAAGGTGTAGGTTTTGAGCGAAAGTTCAATGCCAATGGAGTTGAGTGGGAAGAAGATCAATACCCCAAGACGAAGTTTGTTCCTCAACAAGAGAAGTATGATCCTACTTCCTTCAAGGGAAAACAAGCACAAGATGATCTTCCACCACAAGACCACAAGAACAAAGGCAAGGACAAGCTTCAAGAGGAGATTGATGCATTTGAAGTAGCACCTAAGACCTTGGTCAAGTGGGTTCTCAATACTACGTCAAGTTCTACTTCATCAAGCACAACTACTACATCAAGGATTCCCATCAAGATGTTGTGGATCCCGAAAAAGAAGAACTAGAGAGTTCTTGAGGGTGACTCCGCCAACATTTTTCACTCATATCAATATGGCGAGGACAAGTGCGATCAACTTCCATATCTTGCACTAGTTCAAGGAGTCACAAACCCTCATGTTGGTAAGGCAAGGGACAGGGTAACCTAATGTTTTCATGGACATCATTATGTGTATGCATCACTCTATGTCTATGGATATTCTTGTTTGTTCCTTGTGGGACTAACCCGTGTAGGTATTGAAAGTGCAACTCACTCCAAAGGATTGCTCCAAAAGATCTACATCAACATTGAGCATCCACATCTTCAACACCTACATGAAGTCATCAACGACAACCCAAGGTTAGTTTATCCCTCTAAGGGGGGATCTCACATCTAGGGGGAGCTTAACTCTAAGAATTGAGTCAAAGCAACTCTAATGATGTGAACACATAAATGCTTTATGTAAAAGTGGTAACCCCACTTGAGCTTAAACGATGAGTATGACCTATGATCAAATGTTCTCATTTGACTCCTAAGTCAATATACTCATATATGGATGACCTAGTCATCTCCAATTGTTTGATAGATGCTAGAATTGGTTGTGCATGCTTTGTCACATATTTCATTTGTCATTTTATTGTGTGAGCACGTTGGTTGCATATTTTACTCATTCGAGGACATACACTTGTTGTTTGATTGATTGGTTTCTTTTTTCTTTTGCCAAGTGGATGGACAAGAATGCCTAAGAACCTTCTCTAGCTATCTATGATTTTCTTGTCTCAAACTCTATTCATGCTACATCACAAAATTTGATCAAGTCAGATTCGAACCAATCTGTGTGACGAGCACTCGGAGTCCCCGATTCGTCATAGACTTAAACTTCCAAAACTTCTTTGTGATTTTCGGTCTGACCGATTCCTCCATTTCGGTCATACCGAGATTACTAAGTCGATCTAGGTTTTCAATCTCGGTGCAACCGATTTTAACTTTGGTCACACCGAGTTGCTGAATCTGTTATGATTATGCATCTCGGTGCCACCGAGTTGTTCAACTCGGTCACACCGACAGTGTCGGGCTATATATTCACACGGGCAAATTTTTGGAAAACTTTCTCCGAAACTTCTCGCCCGCGCATAGCTCGCTCTGCCTACCAGGTCTACGGATAATCGACTTCGTCGCCAGCCGCCTCATGTCGCTGGTCTCCACCGCCATCAACGGAATTCTCCTCCGCCGTTGCCGCCGTAGCAAGTTCACCGCCGAACTAGGGTATGAACTCGACCACTATGCTATCCTCGTCCGATTCTCAGCACATTGTATTCGTAATACATCTCGCCACGATTGAAACACTTTTGTCCAATCAAAACAATCCTTAGAATAGGTATGATTCGAAAATTTAGGGTTAGGTTTCCGCCGAAACCATCTCGGACCCACCGAGTTGAAAAACTCGGTCCCACCGATCTGGCTAACGCCATTGCACTTGTAAGTCTCGGTCTGACCGAGAATTACAATTCGGTGTGACCGATTTTAGAACTTTGTGAAACCCTAGCAGTCTCGGTGCCACGAGCGTGACTCGGTCGACCGAGTTCACTAGTTTAGGTTCCAAAACTGCTTGGTATCACCGAGTTTGAAAATGGGTAGATCGAAATGCTTTCTGTGGAAACTAAAACTAAGTTTTGGAATCATTCTTTGCAAAATCTCTGCATTTTGTGATGCTCATCCACTCTACCTCATCTATAACTATTCACGTGGTCAGTGATCGGTTAGTGCAGCATGTCGGACCAAAGTGACGGCGAACAGGTCGAAGAGAAGATTCACTTGAGTGAGGGCACTAGTCCCTCTAGCAGCTTAGATGAGGGGGCGAAGCACTCCCAACAATTTGCCCAAGGCTGCCACAAGGACAAGGAAGAAGAAGACCTCGAGAATCGAGGATGAGGATTATGTGGCAGGTGAGGATGAGGCAGTTCAAGAAGAAAGTGCTCAAGAAGGAGTACAGCTCAACAGCGATCAAGCACTGGAATGAAGATCAAAAGGCGGCAGGTAGACAACCTATGTCCAAAGCGAGTCTCCACTCAAGCTTCTTTGGAATCCCAACCCAAATAACCTGCTGCTGAAGGAAAGAAAAGGAAGGAAAGGGTCAAGAAGACCATGGCGGAGTGATTGGGAAACCATCTATGATGGAGGAAGAGGAAGAAGAAGAGGTTCTTGAGCACGCACCCAAGGCACAAAAGCGATGGGTGATGCCATAAAGTCAGGGGCTGCAACTTCAAAGCCCAAAGCTGCCCCCAAGCCCAAGAGTGCACCAAAGAGGAATATCAGGAGTATACCAGCAACTGATAAGAACAAGGCTCCAATGCCTGAGGTTGATGCTGAGGAAGATGAAGAAGGGCAGGTCCTAAGGAAGCTCAAACCCAAGATCCCAGACCACAATGATGCTCATCCTGTGGCTAAGAACATGAAGATCAGGAGAGATCATGGGTTGAGGATATGGAGAGAGACAGATCCATATGCCACCAGGAGAAGGACTGCTGTGGATTACAGGTTCCACACCAAGGAACAACGGGACTTCTATGAGACTATCTTGTTGGATAAGAAGCTCATACTTTGTGATATGAGGTGGGTCGATTGGACCTACATTCAGGAGAATGAAGAACACTATCCTGGAGTATATGACAGCTTCAGTGCTTGTGGAGTTGCAGATTTTGTTGGGCAGAAGCTCACAAATTGGAACGACGAGCTCATAATGCAATTCTACTCCACAGCACATTTCTATCCAGATGGCAGGATAGTTTGGATGTCTGAAGGAACGAGATATCAGTCAACCATAGAGGAATGGGCAAGTCTGATCAATGCCCAAAAGGAAGATGAAGATGACCTGGACATTTATGCCAAGAAGAAGATGGGTCACAACTCAATGTCACACATGTACAAGGAAATCCCTGATGATGCACTTGAGTCCTTCAAGTTTGGATCAGTTCATTATCTTCTGTCAGGGCTGCCTACGATCAACTGGATACTTAGGCACACACTTTTACCCAAATTAGGTGACCACAACATGATCAGAGGGCATGCAATCAATTTGCTTCACATTTTTGATGTGCCTCAGAAATTCAAAGTCATGAGCCTCATAGTTGAAACTATCAAGAGGACTGCAGCAGACCAGAAGAGGAGCTGTGGATATGCCCCACAGATTCAGGAGTTGATTAACTCAAAGATGGGCACGGGAAAGTATCTGTTGGATAAGGAACACATGGTTCTCTATCCTGACTTTGAGGACAATCAAGTTGTTATGACTGAGAATGAACCAACATCAGTGCAAGCGCAAGAGAAGAAGGAGAAAGCAAGGAAAGGGAAGGCTGCGAAGATGCCAACTCAAGCAGAGGCATCTGAATACTTTCTGAAGAACAAGCAGGAGCAGCTTGGTTAATTGATAGCATCAACTCTGCGGATTGAGAAGGGGTTGGCCACCCTAACTCAAAACTAGGAGAGCACTGGAAATAATCATGGAACAAAAATTCTATGATCTTGATGTCAAAATGGCGAGATTGATCATTTGTGGAGCAGCTACAGGATGCCATCAGGAGAGGAAGGGCAGGACAACGATCGATGCATTTGCCAGAGTGCCACGAGCTCAGAGATCAGCTGCGAGCTGGTTCAAGACACGAGTCACTTCATCGGCTCCGGCTAAAGCTCCGGCACCACTGCTCCAAAGACCAACTCCTTCAGCTCCTTCTACATCGACTGAAGCCTTCGTTCTTGGAGTTCTCCGGACACCACTCCTGGATTTCGGGTTCCGGCAGACCCTCTAGGTTCGAACACTGGGGTGCGCGCGGAGATTTCACCCTCTACCTACCTGCACCTCGCCGCCTTGCTAAGATCTAAGCTATCAAAGGAACAACACAAGAGACACAGGGATTATACTAGTTCGGGCCACCATTGTGGTGTAATACCCTACTCTAGTTTGTGGCGTGGTGGATTGCCTCTTGGGCTGATGATGATGAACAATACAAGGAAGAACAGCCTCGTGAGGGTCTGTTCTTGGCTGGTGCGATGAACTGCTAGGGGAGTTCAGTCGCTCTCTTTCTCTCTGCGGATTAGGGTGCTGGATCAAGCCTCCTCTATCCTGTGGGTGGCTAGTCCTATTTATAGGCAAAGGCCCTGGGCCTCTTCCCAAATATTGAGCGGGAAGGGCGCCAACAATTGGCCATTTTGAAGGGGAACATCTAGTACACTTATCCTGACTAAAGTTGGTCCTCGCTTTGTCAAAGGCTCTGGTGGTGGCCCGGCTTGGGCTCCAATGACTTCCTTCCTGCCGTTCGGCGGTCTTGGTCTTGTTGCATCAAGCGGATGCCTTTGCTTGATGCCCTTGCTGTGCTTGCTCCCTTTGCACCAAAGAGGAAAGGAGGACCTTTGCGGGCTGGTGCCCGCCTGGCGCCCTTGGTCGTCATGGCTTGCGTCATGGGCACCTTGTGAGGTATCCCGCCTTGATCTCTCCGCCTCCTCGCGAGCCAGCTGACGAGGCCGTGCTCGAGGAAGCTCCCTATCGTCCGCCCTCATGATCTTGCCCCTGCGAGGTCTTGAGCTGGTGTTGATGAAGATGGGCGTCTGGGCCACCCCTTGAGCCACACCGCGGGCCGCAGCGAGCAAGTCTGGGACCCCCTTTCGAGAACGCCGACAGTGGCCCCGGGCCCAAAGCAGCGGACTTGGCTGAGCAGAGAAAGCGAAGGGCAAGTGCGAGCGCCATGAGCCCTAACAGCCTGCGGCCTTGGGCGCCGCGTGGCGGTTGATTGGATGTGGGCGGCACTGTTCCCCCATGCCTCCTTATTTTGCGCCTAGCTAGGCGGACCCGCGGTTGCACACAGTCGTTCCCCTTTTCGTTGCTCGACCGTCCCCTGCTCTTCCTCCCCTCGGGCTCCAGTCTCCGCTTCCAATCTAATCTCGAATCCTCCCCCCTTCCTTCGCCATGGCTCCGACGAAGAAGGAGAAAGGGAAGAAACCCGTGCCTCCACCTCGCTCGCCGTCGTCGGCGGCTCCTGCCGTCGACCGGTCGATCATACTCAACCGAGAAGGCTTGGGCAAGGTCAGCTCTGCTCTGGCCACTATCTTCAACGAGTGCGGGAGGACGACGGCCTGGCCCACGTCTCACTTCTCCATCAACAGGATAGCCACCGAGGTCCGGTACTTTGCCGACGCCCTGTGGGCGGGACAGGTTCCCCCCTTTTCCAATTTCTTCAACGCTGTGCTTTCCCATTATCAGATCCATATGATGCATCTGGGTCCTGAATCCATTACTCTTCTTGCCGTCTTCGCCTTTGTCTGTGAGGCGATGATGGGCATCCCTCCTTCAGTTGCCTTGCTGCGTCACTTCTTCTCTCGGCGCCTCGTCGACCCCACCCAATGCTCGGGGTGCGTGAGTGTAACGCCCCGGATACAACTTTCCATTTTCGTAACTCCAACTCTTGCCTTTTCCGGAGATGCGATATGTTATTTCCTTCGTGGTTGGGTTTTTGTCTTCGTTTTGCTTTTTGTTCATGTCATGCATTCATCATTGCATCTTTTGCATTGCATCATGTCATCATGCAACCCTTTTTAAAACTCAACTAAATAAATCGAGTGGATCCTCGGTCCATTTAAATTGAGGGATATTCACAATGGTGATTTCTCTTTATAACATATCCTCCCATATTAGGGAGCTATATTAAAAATATTCCATTAACTTTGGAATTAACCATAACACACTTGCAAAAATAAATCCCAATGCCTTTGTTATCATAATTCTTGGTCTCTAACTTTGCCATATATCATTTCATCATTTTTCCAAGCTCCACCAAAAATCTGAACATTTTTGGACCTTCCAAACCCCCACTCCCTATTTAAACTCTTTTGAATGTAATTCAAATGAGGTTGTATTCAAACCCTTCGACACGTCTCTTTGCAATTTTTACGGATCAAGACCATTTTGGTGAGCCGGAAAAATTATCCAGCATCAACTTTTTCCCCTAACCTCTCTTTCTTTTCTTTCTTATCTCTGTTTTTTTTTTCTTAGAGTGGGTGAGAGAGAGAAGCCCAGCCGCCACTTGCATCCATCCGGACCAGTTGGCCCAAGGCCCAGCTCCGGCGCCCTTAACCCTAGCCGATCCCCTCGCTCGACCCCCCTCTCCCTCGTTCCCCTGCTAGCGCCGCCACTCGCACACACGCATCACACACGAGAGGAGCGCCCGCGCCCGATCCCCTCAAGCTCACCACCGGGGCGGCCAACTCCGGCGGCCCTCCGTCGTCTGCGCCCGTGCCCCCCCTCTGCCTCCTCCTCGTCGCCGGAGTCTAGTCGCTGCGACCAGGAGCACCGCCGCCCTCGACCCACCTCACCGTCGTCCATGGCCACGCCCGCAAGTGCAGTGCCAGGCTCGCCGCATCCTGCCGTTCTCCGTCGTCGCCGGACCCGCGCCGTCCTCTGCTTCCTCTACGGCGACCAGGGGCCACCTCGCCCGCGCGTCTCCTCCACCAGCAGCCTGCAACGCCCAAGGGGAGCCGAGCTCCTCCCCGTCCCCATGGTGGTTGCTTCCCTGCAGTCGGCGTCCAAGTCCCGCGCCCCATGACCTCTTTGCATCTCGCGTTGCTGCTCTGCCTCGCCACCCTCCTTCCACGCCCAAGCTCCACCCGCGATCCGTAGGCTGTCCTCCCTGCCTTCGTTGCCAATCTTGAGAGCCACAGCTGCGGCTTGTCCTCTGCCGCTGGTTTCGTGCACCTCCGCTGCCGGTTGCATGGACGCCAAGATCCCTTGCGATTTGCCAAGACGCGGCAACCAGGAACGCCCAAGGCGCGCCGTGGATTTCGCCAAGTTCACGGATGCCTAATACGACTACAGGACCGGGCGCCAAGTACATGGATCGCCAAGTTCTGCTTCGAACGTGTACGACTACACCCGGTGATGCGACAAGTACCCCGACACCGTGTACATCTACACCGCCAAGACCGGACCGACAAGTACCTCGATGTCGTGTGTACCACTACCGTCGCCCCGAAGACGTTGGATTCTTCAAGTACCTCCCTGAAAACAACGTGTACCACTACTTCCCCTACGACCCGTGAACGACTACTTCCCTCGACGATTTTGAACCGCCCTGAAATGCACGCTTCGAAGGTATAACCGCCGAAACGACCACCGTGGACCGATTGCATGTGTTTTATGAGATGTACTGTTTGCACCGTGTCTGAATTGTCACTTGTTTCCATGCCACTAACCCGTGGGAACCGGTAGTCGGAGCACCCACGATCTCTAGCATGTTCCGCACATCCGACGCTTCCTTTTACACGGTATCTCCACGAGCTACGGAACCGATATGTTGCCGTGGCACCATTTTCGGATTTGTCGCCGTGGCACCCTTTTCCTTCTGCCATAGCGAAAAATGCCTCGTATCATGCTCATGTCAACATTTTCTTAAAATTGCTTAAAACTTGCATATGTCATTCGCATCATGATAACAACATTTAAAATGTTTTAAATTGTGTTTGCATTAAAATGCTATATGCATGTGGGGATTTTCCGGAATTGTTGTTTGTTGTTCCGGCCTCATTTAAATTTGCCTAAATAGTTAGTTTATTTATGCTTCACCTCTTGCCATGTTTAACAACATTTAACATTGTTTGGTAGCTTAAACGAGATTAAACTAAATATGTCAATGTGGTGTTTTGTCAATACGCAACTCGTTGCATATTGAGCTCCACTTAACTTGTAGCATTGTTTGTTGCACTTTGCCATGCCATGCCTCATTAAACCGGACATGCATCATACTTGATTGTGCATCATGCCATGTTTATGCTTGTGCATTTACCATGTTGTTTGTTTGTTTCCGGGTTGCTTCTCTCGTTAGCTTCGATTTCGTTCCGGAGTTGTGAGGATTCGTTCGACTACATCCGTTTGTCTTCTTCATGGACTCGTTCTTCTTCCTAGCGGGATTTCAGGCAAGATGACCGTCACCTTGGATCTCATTACTATCATTGCTATGCTAGTTGCTTCGTTCTATCGCTTTGCTGCGTTACCTACCACTTGCTGCTCAAGCCTCCCAATTGCCATGAACCTCTAACCTTTGTCACCCTTCCTAGCAAACCGTTGTTTGGCTATGTCACTGCTTTTGCTCAGCCCCTCTTATAGCGCTGCTAGTTGCAGGTGAAGATGAAGATTGCTCCATGTTGGATTATGTTTATGTTGGGATATCACAAATATCTCTTATATTATTAATGCATCTATATACTTGGTAAAGGGTGGAAGGCTCGGCCTTATGCCTGGTGTTTTGTTCCACTCTTGCCGCCCTAGTTTCCGTCATATCGGTATTATGTTCCTGGATTTTGCATCCCTAACGCGGTTGGGTGATATATGGGACCCCCTTGACAGTTCGCTTTGAATAAGACTCCTCCCGCAAGGCCCAACCTTGGTTTTACCATTTGCCTCACCTAGCCCTTTTTCCCTTGGGAGTCGCACTCTCGAGGGGCATCTTTATTTTACCCCCCCCCCGGGCCAGTGCTCCTCCGAGTGTTGGTCCAAACTAGAGCACCGTGCGGGACCATTCCTTGGCAACTTGGGTTACGTCGGTTCCTGTACGCTTCGCTCATCCGGTGTGCCACGAGAACGAGATATGTGCAGCTCCTATCGGGATTTGTCGGCACATCCGGGCGGCTTTGCTGGTCTTGTTTTATTACTGTTGAAATGACTTGTAGCCGGGATTCCGAGACTGATCGGGTCTTCCCGGGGAGAAGGAATATCCTTCGTTGATCGCGAGAGCTTATCATGGACTAAGTTGGGACACCCCTGCAGGGTATAAACTTTCGAGAGCCGTGCCCGCGGTTGTGGCAGATGGGAATTTGTTAATGTCCGGTTGTAGTAAACTTGAAGCGAACTCTTCTAAAATACACCTACCGTGTGCGTAACCGTGAGTGTCTCTTTTTGGGGTTGATCGAGAGGAGAACACGGTTTCTGGGTTATGTCTGACGTAAGTAGGAGTTCAGGATCATTTCTTGATCATTACTAGTTGACGACCGTTCCTTTGTTTCTCTTCTCGCTCTCAATTGCGTATGTTAGCCACCATATATGCTTAGCAGTTGCTGCAACCTCACCACTTTACCCCCTTCCTTTCCCATTTAGCTTTGCTAGTCTTGATACCCATGGTAATGGGATTGCGAGTCCTCGTGGCTCTGATTACTACACCACCAGTTGCCAGGTACAGGTTGTGCGATGATCATGGCGCGAGAGCGATGTTTATTTGTGTTGGAGTTCTTCATCCGCTTCTTGATCAGGGATAGGTTCGGTCGGCACTGGGCTAGCGAGGTGGATATTGTTTGAGTCTTTGTTTATGTTTCATCCGTAGTCGAATGTTGATCTTGTATATGATGTGTTGTTGTATTCGTGTGGCATTGTATGCCTTTTGTATGTATCCCCATCTATTATGTAATGTTGATGTAATGATATCCACCTTGCAAAAGCTTCTTCAAGATGCGCTTCTATCCTTGGTGGGACCTTCGAGTTCCTTTAGGATAGGGTCGCATCTTGGGCGTGACAAGTTGGTATCAGAGCCTCGACCGACCATAGGAGCCCCCTTGCTTGTTGGCCGTTGTTGAGTCTAGAAGAAAACTATTTTGAGTCTTAGGATTATATATATCGGAGAGTAGGATTCTTTTTACTCCTCAGTCCTTTCGTCGCTCTGGTGAGGTCTCCTGACGTAGAAGTTTTGTCTCTTCTCTCCTCAAATTTCACTAATTTTATTTTTAGGATCACGCGGGTATCTTGGAATCATTCCGATGGTTTTGTGACGAGAACATTGTTCTTGGTGCCTCCTGACATTTAGGGGTTGTGGCAGTGTCCCGGGGAGTTGAGCTCCAAGGTGTTGTCGTCACAATTTTATCGTTGCAGTTCTGGAATACCTGATCTTTGCCGACATCGAAAATCTCTTTTGTACAGTTGTTGGTGAGATAACCCCGATAACCCAGTACTGGGGCGAGCTCGGGAGTATTGCCATAACTCGTATAACGGATGCTTTTCGAAGGTTGAGGTACACGATTTCCGAAGGTTTCTTGGTTATGTGTTGACGGATGGATACAGCTGGATCTAGGTATTGTTAGTTTGGGTGATATATTTTGTGTCCCCTGTATCCCCAACACCAGATTGCATAACCAGAAAGTTTCGGGAGTTTATAGGTGGGAATTCAAGTAGCTCCTAGAATATCTTTCCGACAAATGCATGATATGAGATTGGGTAAATCTCTATCATATGTATTTGTTCCGGTTTATTCTGCAAGCCAAATCCTTTGTTTTGTTGAGTTGTGGTATTTGAGTTGCTTCAATGTCAAGTGTTGATTCCATACCTTTCAAGCGGTGTTCTCATATTGCTATGTGAATACTAATCCTTCTTATCATCGAGGTCGGCATGTTAATTCTTTTCCCAACCGGCGTGCTTCTCTTCAAGTGGATCCGATCATTTCAACATTTGCGAGATCAATTCTAAGTTTTCTCAATGGTGTTTGTTTCATCCGTCCCAAGTTGTCTTTGTTTTCCCGCCCTCCCACCCTTTTTCTTCAAGGACTTAGATTTCTTAATCAAGTATCCATCTTATAGATGGGAAGTCTCTCCATTATTTTTCATCAATGTTCTTATCCGGTGATTCTCAGGAAGATACTAACGGAGCCTTAACTTCATCATTATTTGTTCTCTTTCTTCTCCAGTGGATTAATTTCAAGCTTTGTCAATCATATTTTTTTCCTCGTTTCAAATGTTTTTCTCGTACCGGTGCACCTCTTAATCATCCACTTCTCGCTATTCAATTGTTCCGGAGTGATGAAGATATCTCAGAAGATTCAAGTTTCCATTCTCAATTCACTCAAGTTCTGTTGAGGATGCCATCTCATTCAAGCCATTTAATTCAACCGGTGCAACCTCTCTTTAAAATTGTTCAACTGCGTTTTCTTTCGAGTGGGCCCTAACCCACAGGTCTTTTCGAGTGATCTTACGACTCTTCTAATTTTCCCGGAGCTATTCTCAAATTCATTTCAAAGTTTGACGTAAGAATGAATTTTCATTAGTCACATGCCTTCTCCAAGGTCGCTTTCAAACTCTTTTCATCTTTGGCCCTTTCCTCTTTTAATCCTTCTGGAGTTCTCAACAATTTGGTGGTGTTTCTCCTCGTCATTCTCAACATTTGAAGACCGAAGAAGAGTTTCTCTTAAATCTTGCTCCATTCTCTTCAAGATTCATGGTTCTAGCTTGATGCCATCCTCTCATAATTGTTTTTTATTGTGGGAATTCTTTTCACCCATCCGGAGCATTTCATGAGTTGTTTCCATTTCTTTCCTCCGAAGGCCATCATGTCATAATTCTTCATTCTCAGCGTGTAGCTATCGTTCTCCAAATCTTAATGGTGAATCGTTCAAATATCCTCTAATCAGTTCATGATCTCTTCATTCTCTTGTATCTAAATTCTCTCAAGCATCTTCATTCGTTTTCCAATTCTTCCCGGTGAATTGTGCCTTTTCTACGTTCATTTTCAATTCTTATGGTGGTTCGTTCAAGATTTCAGTTCCTTCGTTATCATATTGATTCATTCGTTGTTTCCAAATTCCACCGGTGGTTCCATCAATACCTTCTCAAGTTTGCGCCATATCTATCTTAATCCTTTCTACGAGAATAAGTAGTATGCCAAATCTTTTGCTTGTCATCAATCTAAATTGGTGAAGGATAAGCATAACATAATTCTTGTTCTTGTTTCATCCAAGTGTTTAATCCCTCCCTTCGGAGTTTGTTCATGATGAAGTAATTCTTGGTTCTAGTGTTTCATCTTTTCTTTTCCGGAGTTCCATTTTTTCCGCATTATCTCGTCGGGAAGCTCCATCTAAATCATCGCAAGGCTTCACCTTGTGTTTTCAACTTCTCTTTCTTTTTATCATCCTTTTATTACCGGAGTTCTTCATTGAGGCTCTACATGGTGGTTCGTCAAGGATTCTTTTCTCTCTTCAATTGTTCTTCAAGATTTCTCTCGAAGTTATGATCCGCCAAGCTATACTCTAAAATAAACATGGTGCTCAACACATGTTTTGTTTTAAGGAGTTCAAGCATTCTTCATCTTGCATTCCGAAGTGCAATTCTTTCTACTTTATCTTTTGAGATGGTGTTATGTCATCCTCGACAATTTCTCTTCATGTTTCATGATTCACAAGTTGCTAAGAAGGAGATATTTTAAAACCATCATTTTCTCTTCGATCATGAGTTGTTTCAACCCATCATAATTTCTTCGTTGAGGTATCTTGATATAGATTTCACCTAAAATCCTTCCATTGGGAATGTTGCTATTTGTGGTGCTTATCAATGATCCAAGTTTATCTCTCTATCCTCTCGGCGAAAGAAGTTTTTCATCTCTTCTCTGATCTCAAACAAACAATTGTTTTTCGTTAGTGGCATAATTTCACCTCAAGTGTTGAGATGTTTCCATAAGCCCACTGCAAGCTTATTCTTTTCGTTGTTGGTTTTCCAACTACTCCGTTATAACCTTCTTGGAAGGGTGCTTTCGAAGCTCATTTGTGGCAGAAGTTGGCACTTTCTTCTCCATTCTATTATTCCAATGATCTATCTTCTATTATTTCTTCCAGAGGCATTGTGATGTTGCTCTCTTCACCCATCACCTCGTTTTGTCAAGATCATGTTATTTTCTTACTTATCCATTTAACCGGAGTGTTGTGTCATCTCTTCAAGTTCTTTTCATCTTATCAAGTTTCCTTCTTCTTCCAGTCGGAGTGCTGTCAAAATTATATCAATCTTATTCCTTCTCTATCTAGTTTTAACCGGAGTGGTTTCCATATCTAGCTTATCACTAAACCTCTTGGTCCTCGTCGTATCCCTTGTTCCTCTTTTCTAACGGAGTGTTTTCAACTTTGCTCATCTTTGTTGTTTTCTTTCTTTCATTTTGCTCAACATCTCAAGGTTCATGGTTTCACTTGTTTGTCGAAGAAGCAACTTAGTTTTACCTCTTATCTTCCTCTTTCTTTTCCCTCCGGTGCCATCCTAGATCTCGGGACGAGATCCTCTCGTAGTGGTGGAGTGTTGTAACGCCCCGGATACAACTTTCCATTTTCGTAACTCCAACTCTTGCCTTTTCCGGAGATGCGATATGTTATTTCCTTCGTGGTTGGGTTTTTGTCTTCGTTTTGCTTTTTGTTCATGTCATGCATTCATCATTGCATCTTTTGCATTGCATCATGTCATCATGCAACCCTTTTTAAAACTCAACTAAATAAATCGAGTGGATCCTCGGTCCATTTAAATTGAGGGATATTCACAATGGTGATTTCTCTTTATAACATATCCTCCCACATTAGGGAGCTATATTAAAAATATTCCATTAAATTTGGAATTAACCATAACACACTTGCAAAAATAAATCCCAATGCCTTTGTTATCATAATTCTTGGTCTCTAACTTTGCCATATATCATTTCATCATTTTTCCAAGCTCCACCAAAAATCTGAACATTTTTGGACCTTCCAAACCCCCACTCCCTATTTAAACTCTTTTGAATGTAATTCAAATGAGGTTGTATTCAAACCCTTCGACACGTCTCTTTGCAATTTTTCTGGATCAAGACCATTTTGGTGAGCCCAGGAAAATTATCCGCGTGTCCAACTTTTTCCCCTAACCTCTCTTTCTTTTCTTTCTTATCTCTGTTTTGTTTTTTTTCTTAGAGTGGGTGAGAGAGAGAAGCCCAGCCGCCACTTGCATCCATCCGGACCAGTTGGCCCAAGGCCCAGCTCCGGCGCCCTTAACCCTAGCCGATCCCCTTGCTCGACCCCCCCTCTCCCTCGTTCCCCTGCTAGCGCCTCCACTCGCACACACGCATCACACACGAGAGGAGCGCCCGCGCCCGATCCCCTCAAGCTCACCACTGGGCGGCTAACTCCGCAGCCCTCCGTCGTCTGCGCCGTGCCCCCCCCCTCTGCCTCCTCCTCGTCGCGGAGTCCGTCGCACACGACCAGGGCGCCGCCGCCCTCGACCCACCTCGCCGTCGTCCATGGCCACGCCGCCAAGTGCCAGCCAGAGGCTCTCCGATCCTGCCGTTCTCCATCGTCGCCGGACCAGGCGTCCTCTGCTTCCTCTCTGGCGACAGGGGCCACCTTGCCCCGCGTCTCCTCCACCAGCAGCTCAGAACGCCCGAGGGAGCCGAGCTCCTCCCGTCCCCATGGTGGTTGCTTCCCTGCAGCCGGCGTCCAAGTCCCGCGCCCCATGACCTCTTTGCATCTCGCGCTGCTGCTCTGCCTCGCCACCCTCCTTCCACGCCCAAGCTCCACCCGCGATCCGTAGGCTGTCCTCCCCTGCCTTCGTTGCTAATCTTGAGAGCCACAGCTACGGCTTGTCCTCTGCCGCTGGTTTCGTGCACCTCCGCTGCCGGTTGCATGGACGCCAAGATCCCTTTCGATTTGCCAAGACGCGGCAACCAGGAACGCCCAAGGACGCCTTCGTGGATTTTGCCAAGTTCACCGGATGCCTAGTACGACTACAGGACCGGAACGCCAAGTACATGGATACGCCAAGTTCTGCTTCGAACGTGTACGACTACACCCGGTGATGCGACAAGTACCCCGACACCGTGTACATCTACACCGCCAAGACCGGACCGACAAGTACCTCGATGTCGTGTGTACCACTACCGTCGCCCCGAAGACGTTGGATTCTTCAAGTACCTCCCTGAAAACAATGTGTACCACTACTTCCCCTACGACCCGTGAATGACTACTTCCCTCAACGATTTTGAACCACCCTGAAATGCACGCTTCGAAGGTATAACCGCCGAAACGACCGCCGTGGACCGATTGCATGTGTTGTATGAGATGTACTGTTTGCACCGTGTCTGAATTGTCACTTGTTTCCATGCCACTAACCCGTGGGAACCCGGTAGTCGGGAGCACCCTTTTACACCGGAGCATGTTCCGCACATCCGCACGCTTCCTTTTACACCGGTATCTCCCTGAGCTACCGGAACCGATATGTTGCCGTGGCACCATTTTCGGATTCGTCGCCGTGGCACCCTTTTCCTTCTGCCATAGCGACAAATGCCACGTGTCATGCTCATGTCAACATTTTATTAAAATTGCTTAAAACTTGCATATGTCATTCGCATCATGATAACAACATTTAAAATGTTTAAAATTGTGTTTGCATTAAAATGCTATATGCATGTGGGGATTTTCCGGAATTGTTGTTTGTTGTTCCGGCCTCATTTAAGTTTGCCTAAATAGTTAGTTTATTTATGCTTCACCTCTTGCCATGTTTAACAACATTTAACATTGTTTGGTAGCTTAAACGAGATTAAACTAAATATGTTAATGTGGTGTTTTGTCAATATGCAACTCGTTGCATATTGAGCTCCACTTAACTTGTAGCATTGTTTGTTGCACTTTGCCATGCCATGCCTCATTAAACCGGACATGCATCATACTTGATTGTGCATCATGCCATGTTTATGCTTGTGCGTTTACCATGTTGTTTGTTTGTTTCCGGGTTGCTTCTCTCGTTAGCTTCGGTTTCGTTCCGGAGTTGTGAGGATTCGTTCGACTACATCCGTTTGTCTTCTTCATGGACTCGTTCTTCTTCCTAGCGGGATTTCAGGCAAGATGACCGTCACCTTGGATCTCATTACTATCATTGCTATGCTAGTTGCTTCGTTCTATCGCTTTGCTGCGTTACCTACCACTTGCTGCTCAAGCCTCCCAATTGCCATGAACCTCTAACCTTTGTCACCCTTCCTAGCAAATCGTTGCTTGGCTATGTCACTGCTTTTGCTCAGCCCCTCTTATAGCGCTGCTAGTTACAGGTGAAGATGAAGATTGCTCCATGATTATGTTTATGTTGGGATATCACAATATCTCTTATATTATTAATGCATCTATATACTTGGTAAAGGGTGGAAGGCTCGGCCTTATGCCTGGTGTTTTGTTCCACACTTGCCGCCCTAGTTTCCGTCATATCGGTATTATGTTCCCGGATTTTGCGTCCCTAACGCGGTTGGGTGATTTATGGGACCCCTTGACAGTTCGCTTTGAATAAGACTCCCAAAGAAGGCCCAACCTTGGTTTTACCATTTGCCTCACCTAGCCCTTTTTCGCTTGGGAGTCGCGCTCTCGAGGGTCATCTTTATTTTACCCCGGGCGGTGCTCCTCAGTGTTGGTCCAAACTAGAGCACCGTCGGGACCATTCCTTGGCAACTTGGGTTACGTCGGATCCTGTACACTTCGCTCATCCGGTGTGCCCTGAGAATGAGATATGTGCAGCTCCTATCGGGATTTGTCGGCACATCCGGCGGCTTTGCTGGTCTTGTTTTATTCTTGTCGAAATGTCTTGTAGCCGGATTCCGAGACTGATCGGGTCTTCCGGGAGAAGGAATATCCTTCGTTGATCGCGAGAGCTTATCATGGGCTAAGTTGGGACACCCTGCAGGTATAAACTTTCGAGAGCCGTGCCGCGGTTATGTGGCAGATGGGAATTTGTTAATGTCCGGTTGTAGTAAACTTGAAGCAAACTCTTCTAAAATACACCAACCGTGTGCGCGAACTCGTGAGTGTCTCTTTTCGGGTTGATCGAGAGGAGAACATGGTTTCGGGTTATGTCGACGTAAGTAGGAGTTCAGGATCACTTCTTGATCATTACTAGTTGACGACCGTTCCTTTGTTTCTCTTCTCGCTCTCAATTGCGTATGTTAGCCACCATATATGCTTAGCCGCTGCTGCAACCTCACCACTTTACCCCCTTCCTTTCCCATTTAGCTTTGCTAGTCTTGATACCCATGGTAATGGGATTGCCGAGTCCTCGTGGCTCACAGATTACTACACCACCAGTTGCAAGTACAAGTTATGCGATGATCATGACGCGAGAGCGATGTTTATTTGTGTTGGAGTTCTTCATCTGCTTCTTCGATCAGGGGATAGGTTCCAGGTCGGCAGCCTGGGCTAGCAGGGTGGATATTGTTTGAGTCTCTGTTTATGTTTCATCCGTAGTCGGATGTTGATCTTGTATATGATGTGTTGTTGTATTCGTGTGGCATTGTATGCCTTTTGTATGTATCCCCATCTATTATGTAATGTTGATGTAATGATATCCACCTTGCAAAAGCGTCTTCAAGATGCGCTTCTATCCTTGGTGGGACCTTCGAGTTCCTTTAGGATAGGGTCGCATCTTGGGCGTGACAGTGAGCTTCATTGCCGCACCAGAAAAAGTGGCTTCGGGGATTGATTTCAGTCTTCCTCAGTCCGTGCCTAGGTTCCGCGAGCGGTGGCTGTATGTGGATGTCGGGGTGCCCAGCCCCCTGCTTTCGAAGCCAACATATCCCGTTGTCCCCAATTCAGGCTGGGGCCAGGAGACGCTCACGAGCCCCCTGCTCGTCTTCGTCTGGCGTCGCTTCGCGTTCCTGAGGGCGCTCGACGTGACGGCGCCCAAGGTGGTGAAGGAGTTCCTACTATGCCGCATTGCCCCTCTCCAGCGCCACTCCCGCTGGATGTGGGCCTTCGGCGGGCGTGAGGATCGCATGAGGCTCCAGGAGGAGGACCTGACGCCTGAAGCGCTGAGGAAGGTGCTCTTGGTCTTGACTGGGGACCCCACCCCCGGCAGCATCTGGCATGGGGGAGCTTTGTTGTACTTTTTCTCGAACAGGGGCGACTTTGTGAATCAGATGCCCAGTTTCGACGAGTGGGGGCCGCGCCCCGCGGGCCTCACGGGGCCTCGCGAGAACCCAGTGGTGGTGACCGCCCTTCCAGTTGCCCACGGCGTTCTTTCCTCAAGTGGCGGAGCAGGGAGGCATGGGCCGCCGGAGGCTGAGGGTGTCCCCGCCGGGACGACGACGCCAGACAGCACTCCTGAGAGGACAGCTCCTGAGGCCCGTACTGCTGCGGCTGAAGGCGTTGAGCCCCTGCCCGCGGCGCCCGTGGTTGAGGCCCCTGAGGCCCCAGCTACCCTTCTTGGTGAGGTGACCGGCGGCGTGCATCAGGGCGACGCCCCTGACGCTGGTCACCTCAATGCTTCTTCCTCGTCGCAGGCTGACCCCTGTGCCCAACTCCTGGGCCGCTTCCGCATGGACTTCGAGGCTCTCCGGAAGAGAAGGGAGGCCTTGGGTGACGATTACCCTTGCCGCCTGCTGAAGCGCAGGAAGTATTTCGCCATTGATGAGTAAGCCTTCCCCTTTCCTAGCCCCTGATCTTCCTGTTGCTTTGGCTGATCCTTGCTTTGCAGGGCCCTTCCTGCCGAGCTCGCGGAGATGGCTGAGGAGCCATCCCCCCAGGTTCCACCCTCTCCACCGTCTTCGAGCGCTCCGAGCTCAAGCAGAGCCCTTGTGGTGAGGCCAGTCAGAGAGGTGAGCCATCCTGTGGTGCATCGCGGCTCTGCGCGCCTCGCGACCCTCCTTCGCGAGCCTTCTCGGGGCATAGCCAGCCTGCCCTGGGCTTCTCGTCTGGTCGTGGATGGCGATTGGCTGAGGTCAGCCCTGTGCTCTTCATTTGGGGATGGGCTGGCTCCAGGCCAGGCTTCTGGCGAGGCGTGCCCGGCCATCTCGAGGGCGCTAGCCCCCAGCCCCTGTCCAGAGGGGGAGCACTGATTCGTGGCCCTCCGAGCTTACTTGGGGCGGATGACGGCGCAGAAGACGTGCTCGAGCGCGCCCGGGAGCGTCGCGCTCTTCACCAAGGGTTTCTTCGGAGGGCGGTCGACGCGGTGAGCCTGCTTGGTGAAGAGCTCCCTGACGAAGACGCGCGCCTCGAGGCCGAGGGCCTGCGCCTGGCTGAAGAGAGGCGCAAGCTGAAGGCGGCTGTTGCCCTTGCGTGCCACCAGCGTGACCTCGACAATGACGAAGTCGAAGCGTCGCTGGCGGCCTCTCGGGAGGCCTGCTCCCGGGTCGTCGAGGAGGCCCGAGAGGCTGACCGGCGGCGTGCGGCGGTGGAGGAGCGGGCGCGGGAACTCCTGGCCCAGTGCCATTCCCTGGAGCAGCAGGTGGAGCTGCGTGAGACGGCCCTTGCATCGATGAAGGTGGCTTCGGTCGACCAGGCAGAGCTCCAGAGGCGTGAGGAGGCACTGACGCTGGAAGATGCTGAACGAGCGCGTGATCTTGAGCGTCTGGAGATGAGGGAGCGCTTGGTGACGCAGGCGGAGGATGACGTCGCTGCGCGGGAGGCCCGCGTCCTGGAAGAGGTCGGACGTCGGGTGGCGACGGCCCGCTTGAACCTGGAGCGCGAGTTCGAGGAGAGGCTGGGGTTGATCCGGGTCGAGGCTGATGGCAGGACCGCCGCCCTGAGGGCCAAGCTAGATGAAGTGACGCGGCGGGCCGATGCTTCCCGGGCCGCCCTTGTTGTGGCGCAGGAGGAGCTGACTACCTCCCACGCGGAGGCGCTTCTTCTTCGCCAACGGGTGGACGAGGTTGAGGCCGTTGCGCGGCAGAACGAGGACAAGATACGCCAGCGGCGGATCCTGGAGCATGAGCACGGCCCCATGCTCACCACGCTCCGGGAGAGAGCCAACACGGCCTTGGGTAACATCTGCGAGGAGGCCGTTGGCGAGCCCCACGCAGTCAACTACGCCGGCAACCTTCAGTTCTTCACCAACGTGGTGACACAGCTGGAGGTGCGGTCGGTCAGGGCCAACAGGTTGGTGGAGGAGAGGAGCCGTGCCCTGCTCGGGCGCGCCTTTTCTCGTGTCTTCAGCCATCTCCGAAACATGGACCCCAACTTCGACTTTGACGCCGCCATCGCCCCAGTACCTCAGGCCGTCTGGGACGACCTGGCGCACTAGGTAGAAGACAACGTGGATGCTCTCGTCAGGGCCTTCGCTTCTGATAACGACGGCGTGGTCGTGGCTGCTGATGAAGGCGGCGTGGTGAACGGCCCTGACGCCGCTGACGGCAACGCAGAGAGCGATGGCGATGCCAGCGACGCCAACGACGATTGAGGAGGTGCCCCTGAGGATGCATTGGGGGATTTGTCCGACTGACCGCGTGCCGTCCCTGCTTACTTACCATGCACAGATAGAGTTCGGGCTTTGCCCTAAAGGTTGTAAGAGCATTTTGGGAGGGGGAGCCCCTCATGTAAAAACTTGCATTCAGCGTATTAGTAGATGCGATATCTCCCGTACGCCTGCGCCAAGTGGCTGGCTTTGCGACGAGCTGGCTGGCTAGTTTACCTTCGACCCGCGTGGGCCCTGAGATAGCCTGCGGAGGGCTGCGGTGTCTCGAGTGTCTCCTGATCGAGCCCATAGGACCTGTAATAAAAACCTCCTGAGAGGGCGCGGCGACGGCAGTCTGGGCTGCACGCAAGCTAGGCCTGGCCCGGCTCGTGAGGGGCTCACGAGGGGAGGCAGCTGAGGCAATGTGGTAACCAGAACGCGAGAGATTGCTCGAATGAGACTAAACACCCCTTCCCCGAACACACGCAAATCTCAAGCTCAAATCCAACTTAAATCCAACGGGATAAAATGACAGCCAAGGGAAAAAGCAATGAAAGCAGAAAAAGGCCGCGGCCGGCACCTAGTCTAGTCTTGGACGTCTTCTCACCAAAGACGGAGCTAAGTGCTGCCCTTTGTGGGAGGGAGCCCGGGGCCCGAGGGCGGCACCTCGATACTCCGGGCGTGTACAGCCCCACTCATTATTACGTGAGAGTGTCACGGGGCGGCGAGCTTCACAGGCACTGGGCCTTCTTCACAGGTACCGGCCTTGCTTCATATCGCCAGCGAGGGCCCCGCCTTGCGCCACACTCTAGTGCCACCGTCGACGACCGGAAACCAGGACGCCGTCGATGGGGTAGAGCGGTCGCCAGCAGTTCCCCCGACGACCATGGGTCCTCCGCCAGGGGCAGGCCCCGAGGCACCTCCCCAGCAGAGGGCCTACCTCCTGAGGACGCCTTGCTCCGAACGCCGCGGTGGTGATGCCGAATCTCAGCGCCTCTCCTGCAGCCCCCTGCACCCTCCTCCTGAGGGGTAGGAAACTGCTGGAGCGGGGCAGGCGCCCGCTGTGGTGACCTGCACCTCCTGCGATCCATGGTTAGCGTATGCCTGCTCCTGAGGGATTAGCGCTACCCGATAATCGTTGCTTCTAGCGTGGCCGACGGCGCCTTCCCGGGACTCCTGGAAGAGCTCAGCTTCTGGTGCTTCGTCCCCCCCAGCTTGGACCGAGGAACGAGCCTTGTTCGTCCTCATGCGCGTACCCTTGGTCCATCATGTGGGGCACGTACTCTTCTCGGGCCGCCATCCCGAAGGCTGCGCCGTAGTGCTCCGTGTGCCACTCAGTTTTGCTTGAGGCGCCCACCTGGGGGTGGTAGCGCGGCGGCCCACTGGGGCTGTGGATCGTGACGAGTCCTTCTTCGCTGGCCGGTGGCGGAGGTAGCGCCGCTGCTGGCCCGGTGCTGACGGCCCGGCTGGCGTTGGGATGGCCTTGGAGTGTGCTTGGAGCTGCGCGGGCGTGCGTGGGACCTCCGCGTGGGCCGCCCTGGACCTGAGGTGGGAGTTGGGTGCAGAAGGGATGAGCCCCCGATGCGGCGAAGCCCAGGAGCTCTGCCACCCGCCTCCAAGAAGACGTCGCGGCCACCTCCAAAGAGCCTTTGCATTGCGAGAGCTGTCGGGCCACCGTGAGCGCGGCCCTTGAGTTCGCCTGCTCCCGTCGGGTGTACGACATCGTGGCCACGGCGTGGTTGGAGGCCCTCGCCGCCGACCGCGCCTGCCGTGGCGTGAGAGCTGTCGTTGACTGTCCGCGTCGCCCGCGGCCTGCAGCGCCCTGCGGACCGCGAGCTGCCTGGGGCATGGGGTCGCCCGGGGCGAGCGGCTCTGCGTGGGCGGGCCAGGCCGCCCAGGGATCAGGGTTGCCCGCCTGGTCGCCGGACATGATGATGACGATGCGACGGGACGCGAAGCGGCAGAAGGTGGATTCCGGCGCACCCCTACCTGGCGCGCCAAATGTCGGATTTCGGGTTCCGGCAGACCCTCTAGGTTCGAACACTGGGGTGCGCGGAGATTTCACCCTCTACCTACCTGCACCTCGCCGCCTCGCTAAGATCTAAGCTATCAAAGGAACAACACAAGAGACACAGGGTTTATACTAGTTCGGGCCACCATTGTGGTGTAATACCCTACTCTAGTTTGTGGTGTGGTGGATTGCCTTTGGGCTGATGATGATGAACAATACAAGGAAGAACAGCCTCGCGAGGGTCTGTTCTTTGCTGGTGCGATGAACTGCTAGGGGAGTTCAGTCGCTCTCTCTCTGTGGATTAGGGTGCTGGATCAAGCCTCCTCTATCCTGTGGGTGGCTAGTCCTATTTATAGGCAAAGGCCCTGGGCCTCTTCCCAAATATTGAGAGGGAAGGGCGCCAACAATTGGCCATTTTGAAGGGGAACATCTAGTACACTTATCCTGACTAAAGTTGGTCCTCGCTTTGTCAAAGGCTCACGGTGGTGACGCCGGCTTGGGCTCCACAATGACTTCCTTCCTGCCGTTGCGACGGTCTTGGTCTTGTTGCACCGAAACGGATGCCTTTGCTTGATGCCCTTGCCTGTGCTTGCTCCCTTTGCACCAAAGAGGAAAGGAGGACACTGCGCGGGCTGGCGCCCGCCTGGCGCCCTTGGTCGTCATGGCTTGCGTCATGGGCACCTCGTGAGGTATCCCGCCGTGATCTCTCCGCCTCCTCACGAGGCAGCCTGACGAGGCCGTGCCTGAGGAAGCTCCCTGTCGTCCACCCCGCGAGGGTCTTGAGCTTGTGTTGATGAAGATGGGCCGTGTTGGGCCACCCCTTGAGCCACGCCGTAGGCCGCAGGCAGGCAAGTCTAGGGACCCCCGTTCCCAGAACGCCGACAACCACCACCACCAGAAGACCAAGCCTGAGAGACGATATAATCCTATGCATTTTCTAGGAACTTTTTGGTAACTTATTGCCAAAGGGGGGGGGAATGTATAGATCATAGGCTTCGAGAGAGAGAGAGAGATTTGCTTTTGTTCTCTCTTGTCTTTTTGGTTGAACTTTATTTGCTTTTGATTGGTTGAGATACTATGCAATTACCTGTGAGACATTGATGATCATGTGTTTGATCATAAGCTACACTTATGCTCGTTATGATATTATCTTACTTATCCTTATATGATCATTCACTTTGCTTGGTGATGAGTGCATGTATTCAATCTTTGTCATTTTGAGCGCTCCACCAAGATGTATGTGACATGGAAGAGTAACCCATGAGCCTAATTCCTTGTGCATTTGCAATCGAAAGCAAATATTACTATGCACAAATTTAGGGGGAGCTCTTGCTTATCACATACTTCTCAAAGCAACGATGTTATTCAAATTTTATTATCATTTGTCGAAGCTTTGATCTATATGTTGTCATCAATTACCAAAAAGGGGGGGATTGAAAGTGCAACTATCCCTAGGTGGTTTTGGTAATTCATAACAACATATAGCTCATTGAGCTAATGCTATTCCAAGACAAATATTTCAGGAAAGCTCAATGAATGGCATGGCATGGATGATGAAAGTGGATCCCTCAAAATATCAAGGACAAAGGAATGGCTCAAGCTCAAAAGCTCAAGACTCTACATTTTACATTTTAGTGATCCAAGATCACATTGAGTCTATAGGAAAAGCCAATACTATCAAGGAGGGATGAGGTGTTGCTTAATGAGCCTCTTGCTTCATGTGCTTAGTGATATGCTCCAAAACCTCCACTACTTTCTCACATCCACATATGACCTAAACCTAAAGTCAAACTCGGCCCTACCGATTCTTTCTATCCGGCGCCACCGAGTTCAGATGTCATAGCCACTGCCACAAACCCTAGGCAAATCGGTCTCACTGATAGGGATCTCGGTCTCACCGAGATGGGATTGTAATCTCTCTGTTTCCCTTCGTAACATTTCGGTCTAACCGAAGTGAGCGATCGGTCCCACCGAGATTACAATGTAAACTGTCTGTTTCCCTTTTGTAACTTTTCGGTCTCATCGAAAGAGCAAATCGGTCCCACCGAGTTTACCTGACCAACTCTCTGGTTAGCTAATAACCAAAATTGGTCTCACCGAGTTTGTGTAATCGGTCTCACCGAGATTACGTTATGCCCTAACCCTAACCATATCGGTCCTACCGAGTTGCATGTCAGTCCCACCGAAAACCCTAACAGTCACTAGGTTTACTAAATCGGTATGACCGAGTTTTATGATTCGGTCCCACCGAGTTTGGTAAATTGTGTGTAACGGTTAGATTTTGTGTGGAGGCTATATATACCCCTCCACCTCCTCTTCATTCATTTGGGAGAGAGCCATCGAACAAACCTACACTTCCAACTTACCAGCCTCGAGAGAGAACCACCTACTCATGTGTTGAGGCCAAGATATTTCATTCCAACCATATGAATCTTGATCTCTAGCCTTCCCCAAGTTGCTTTCCACTCAAATCTTCTTTCCACCAAATCCAAATCCCGTGAGAGAGAGTTGAGTGGTGGGGAGACTATCATTTGAAGCACAAGAGCAAGGAGTTCATCATCAACACACCATTTGTTACTTCTTGGAGAGTGGTGTCTCCTAGATTGGCTAGGTGTCACTTGGGAGCCTCCGACAAGATTGTGGAGTTGAACCAAGGAGTTTGTAAGGGCAAGGAGATTGCCTACTTAGTGAAGATCCACCGCTAGTGAGGCAAGTCCTTCGTGGGCAACGGCCATGGTGGGATAGACAAGGTTGCTTCTTCGTGGACCCTTCGTGGGTGGAGCCCTCCGTGGACTCACGCAGCCGTTACCCTACGTGGGTTGAAGTCTCCATCAACGTGGATGTACGATAGCACCACCTATCGGAACCATGACAAAAACATCCGTGTCTCCAATTGCGTTTGAATTCTCCAAACCCTTCCCTTTACATTCTTGCAAGTTGCATGCTTTATTTTCCGCTGCCTATATACTCTTTGCATGCTTGCTTGAATTGCGTGATGATTGCTTGAATTGCTCAAAGATAGCTAAAATCTGCCAAAGTCTAAAATTGGGAAAAGGCATAGCTTTTAATTGGTCAAGTAGTCTAATCACCCCCCCTCTAGACATACTTCAAGGTCCTACAAGTGGGGGCTGCTTCGATGGACTGGCCTAGACAGACAATCTACGTGAGAGAGTATAGAGTGTGTCGATCGAGGCCCGAACAAGGAGATATATCATTTGTGTGTGAAAGAAAACGAGGTTAAACAAGACTCAGATAAAGAGAGCGAGATTGAGCGAGTGTGGCCCGCCACGCGGAAGAAAGAGTGAGACAGTCTCGAGGGAGTGACCTAGATAGACAACGTGCGTGCGTGCGCATGAGAGGTTGGTTAGCTAGATAGGCAATGCATGTATTTAGCGTGAGAGGGTGAAAGGGAGAGGGAGAGAGAGAGATCTCGGCATGGGGTGCAATGGCGGGTGTGTGAGGTAAATACATTTCGTAACAGTGTGGAAAAAGGGGGTTGTGTAGTTGAGAGAGTTAGAGATCGAAACATGGAGAGAAAGAATGGATGTGTGTTGGAAACCGATAGCTTCCTAAGGTGGTTAGAAGAGGAAGATTGACCGATACAGGAAGTATGTAGCGTGTGTGCGGGGGGTGGGGGGGCTAAAAACAACATTTGAACATATATAGTACGAGACTTAATATCGATGTTTCTATTCGGTGTACATTGTAAGATTTGAACTGAGGACCATGCATATGGGTGATTATTTCGAATTCATGCCATACTAGGTTTCGAAAAGCTGACATTGACTCGATTTGTTGTGCTATTTTGTAGGTCATATGTTTGAATCCATCCAAAAGTTTTCTCACTACCATGGTGTTCATCATATACATATGAATTTGTATTAAAAAAGTAGTGTGGATACAGTGAAATGCAAAATCCACGTTAGAATTGGAGATCGCTATGTGACACACACTCTAATTCAAATAACTAATTATGTGACACACACTCTAATCCACGTTAGCGTGGATACCGTGGATACCGTTTTGATTTTTTTCCGAATAACTCCTCATTAATTAATTTATAGTATCTCGTTTCGAATGACTAATTATTGCAAGGAAAACACAGGCATGGTAATACATACAGATTCGTTTGCAAATGAAAGAAGATTCTGTCAGTGTTCTGGGAACGGGGGTCCCCAGACTTGGCTGCCTGCGGCCCACGGTGTGGCCAAGCTAGCGGGCCGTACGGCCCATCTTCATCGACAAGGCAATCAAGACCCTAGGGAGGGGCCAAGCCTCACGGGGTGGATGATGCAAGACCTCCTCAGGAGCGGCCTAGCCAGGCAGGCTCACGAGGAGCGGAGATATCAAGGCGGGGCAAACCTCACGAGGCTCTCGTGACATGAGCCATGACGACCGACACCAGGCGGGCGCCAGCGCGTGCAGCGTCCTTGTTTCCTCTTTGGTGCTAAGGAGGCAGGCGCAGGCGCGGAGTACCGAGGCATTAGGCAAAGATTTCCATATCGGTGCAATGAGACCAAGACCAGCAGGACGGCAAGTGGGAGGTCACCGTGGAGCCCAAGACGATGTCATCACCAAAGCATTTAGCAGGCGAAGACCACTTTTGTCAGGATAGCTTGTACTAGCTGTCCCCTTTCAAATTTGCCCGCCGTTGTTGGCTCCCTTCCCTCTCATTATGTGGGGAGAGGACCAGGGCCTATATAAGTAGAGCTAGCTACCACAGTAGAAAGGGGAGGGGAAAAGGAAAGAGAGTTCTCATCCACAAGTCCATATAGCACAAGAACACCTCAACCTCAGGAGGTTGTTCTTCCCCTTGTACTGTTCATCATCAGCCCAAGAGGAAATCCACCACCACACACTGGAGTAGGGTATTACACCATAATGGTGGCCCGAACCAGTATAAATATCGTGTCTTTCTGTGTTGCGAGTTCGTCGAGTTCGTCCATGAGATCTTAGCGAGCTAGGGCGCGGATCAGTAGGAGGGAAAGAACTACGCGCGCACCCCAGAGTTCGAACCTTAAGGGTTTTGCCAGAACCCCACATCTAACATTTGGCGCGCCAGGTAGGGGTGCGCCGTAGCTTCCTTTTCGTCGATCAGTCGCTCCGCCGTCTCCATGGCGGACGCTCGCCGTGCTCGAGCTGAGCGCCGGGCTACCCTCACGGCCCGCGTTGCTCAGACGGCTCCCATCGGCGGGCCACCTCGTCGTTATCCGTCTCCCGCCGCTAACGCCGCCACCGGCCCGGCGGGGAACAAGCAGCAAGCATCCTCGCTGCACCCATCGGTGCGGCAGGATGGCCGCACCGCCACTCCATCGCCTGACCCCGGCCAGTTCTTCGTCTCATGCACGCCGCGCTCCCATGGATGCGTGGGCTTCGCTCCTCGCGGCAAACGAGCTCCTGCGCTACCACCCGGTCGACGACCTCTACGAGGAGTGGCTTGACCGCGTCGCCGAGCTCGTCCGCACCGCAGGAGGTTCCTCGGCGCCGTCCCTTTCGCTGCCTCACCCTCCGCTAGCCACGGGCGATGTGGCTCGTGGTGCGCCTCCACCACCTCTGCCTCAAGACCGCGCCTTAGCGCCAAGGCACGCGGCCCCGCGGTGCGATCCACCATGCTCGGTGCCCGCGCGTGAAGAGAGGAGCTGCCAAGAAATCCCTCGGCCGCGGGAAGCTGCACCTGCGCTCCCCGCACCGCCTCGTCAAGACCGCGCGCCACCTGCGGTGGCGGCGCGTGGACCTCATCAAGACCAAGCCCCACCTCTGAGGCGAGCCCCTGCGACCACGGCCAACTGCCGCGCCTTCACCCCCGAGCTGCGTAGCGTCGCTTGGCCGAGCAAGTTCATGTCGGATCTGCCCCCTCGCTACGATGGCATCGCCGACCCCGCAGAGTTCCTGCAGCTCTACGAGCCGAGCATCGAAGCGGCCAATGGCGATGAGAAAGTAATGGCGAACTGGTTTCCCATGGCTCTCAAAGATGGTGCCCGCTCCTGGCTCCTGAACCTGCAGCACGGCTCGATCTCCTCCTGGAATGAGATGCGCGACCGCTTCGTCGCCAACTTCCAGGGCACCCGTGACCACCCGCCGGCCGCGGGGCGACCTGCGCCGCACCAAGCAACAACCAGGAGAGACCCTCCACAAGTACATCCAGCGCTTCAATAACACTCGTCTCAAGATCCCCAAGGTCACGGACGAGGCCATCATCTCCGCGTTCTCCGATGGCGTCCGCGACGTCAAGATGAAGGAAGAGCTTGCTATCCACGAGGAGCTGTGCACGTCTCAGGAGCTGTTCAACCTGGCGACCAAATGCGCAAGAGCTGAGGAGGGGCGCCTTTCCCTCCTCGAGCTGCCAGCTGCGGTGTAACGCCCCGGATTCGATGCGCCAGGTGTCTTCCAGTTATTCGCCGTCGTTGCCATGTCATGTGCTTGCGTGTTGCACTTTGCCATGCCATCATCTGCATTTTATATCATGTCTTCATGTGCATCGCAATTGCATACGTGTTCGTCTCATGCATCCGAGAATTTTCCCCGTTGTCCGTTTTGCAATCCGCACTCCTATGTCTCTGGCGCCCCTTTTGCCTCTTTTAGGTGCGGGTGTCAAACGTTCTCGAATGGACCGAGGTTTGTCAAGCTGCCTTGGTATAGCACCGGTGAACCGCTGTCAAGTTTCGTGCCATTTGGAGGTCGTTTGATACTCCAACGGTTAACCGGGTAACCGCAAAAGCCTCCTTCTCTTTGCAGCCCAACACCCCTTCCAAAGTGGCCCAAAACCTAGCAAACTCCCCTCCATGCTCTCGGTCGTTCGATCACGATCGTGTGGGCGAAAACCGCTCCTCATTTGGAGTCTCCTAGCTCCCTCTACCTATAAATATGCCCCTCCCCCCGAAATTCGCGGATGAATTCCCCCCGAAACCCTAGCGTCTCCCTCCTCGCGCCGCCGGACATGTCCGCCCCGGCCGGACGCGTCCGCGCCGCCGCGCCCAGCCAGCCAGATCCGCCACGGCACCCGGCCACCCATGCGCGCCGCCCGGCCGCAGGCCATCGCCCGGCCAGCATGCCTGTCTCTCGCTTCGCCGTCGCGCCCACGGCCCAGCGCCCGCCGTCCGCGTCTCGCCCGGCGCGCCGCCGTCGCCCTCGCCGCCGACCGCCTCCGCCGTCCCAAGCTCCACCATCGGCGCGCCATAGCGCCCGCGCCACCCACTGCCCCCGCGCCTCTCGCGCCGGATCCGGCTGGATCCGGTCGGGGAGAGGCCCCGCCGCCACGCCCGTCACGGATATCGCTCGCGGTGCCCCCCGCTTCCGTTTTCGGCGAGATCCTCCGGCCACCTCGGTTCCCGCCCGCGTTGACTTTCCCCGGGGTGAGCAAATGGCCAAGTCCCTGAGATTCTCATCTTATGTTGCCATGTTTGACCTGCTGTAACTCCATGCATGTACGTCTGATTCATGCATATGATGTACGGAAATGTTCATCTCGTTGTGCTCTTTACTTCATTCCATTGCATCATGTTCATTTGAGCTCATCTTGATGCCTGAATCTTCGTTGCAAGAGTGCTATATGATGTTAACCTGCTGAAACTGTTATAACTTGATGATTTGTCATTTTTGTTGCATTTGATGTGTGCATCCTATGAGGTTGATGCCTACATGAGTTTTGATCTATGTCATGCCATCTTTACAGGGGTGCTATCCATGTATTTTTGTGGGTCTTGTAGTGAGTGCATCGAGCTTGTTAAGTGGGGTACTTGTTGTTCTTTGTTTTGCTAGGCTGATTCATTATATTATGATGCTATGTAAACTTCTTTGCTACAAGTCATTCTATGCATAATATGGAGATGTTCACTAAGGATGTTTTGTTATACATGTCTTGCTATATCCATCCATGCCCTTTGTTGCAATTATAGTCTGCTTTAACTTGTTGTAATCTTCCTCTCAAATTGCTAAATAATGTTGTTGTCAGCCTGTTAACATTAAGTTCAGTTTTGCCATGAGCTTTGCTAATGATCCATGCACCCTATGAACTTGCTCTTGCCATGCTTAGCTTCATAAACATGTCTTATTACTGTTGGTTGCCTTTCCATGCCATGTATTGCTCTGTGGTGAGTGGTTCAAGCTCACCAACATGCCTACTTATTGTTGTTCCTGCCATGTATGAATCTGTAATATAACTTGCTATCTTTACATGGGTGCCATTATATTTCCTGTGCCCTTTTGGCTCATGGTCAGTAAAGGTCTTTTGTTCTATGCAATTAGTAGATTAATGCCATGCCTTTGTTTGCCATGATAAGTTCCTGTAACATGTTGTTTGATAGCTATAAACATTGCAACCTGATGTTATTTCCTGCTAAGTCTGAAACTGTTAGTACTTGCAATCTTGCCATGTGTGTTTGAGCATGTTCTAGTGATTTCTGGAGTTAGCTCAGTGTTCATGTTTTGTCATGCTTTACCTGTACATCGTGCCCATTGCCTTTTGTTCTCATGTTAAGATGCTGTAGCTTGTTGTTTCGGTGCTTGCAATATGCCTAGTTGCTGTTTTGGACAGCTTGTCCTTTAAACTTGTAGAGTGTATGTGTTGAACCGTTGCTCCGTTTTGAGTGTGCTCTATATGAAACTTGCTTAGAATTGCATGTAGTTTCATATTATCATGTTGCATCCTTGATTTGAGGTGTTTGCTTGATGTTTGTATGCATTTTGCACCAATGCCATGTTTAACTTGTTTTGCTCATATCTTCTAGGCCGTAGCTCCGAATTAAATGAACTTTATATGTAACTTGACTATAATTTCGTGTAGATCATTGTGGTGCATCTTAACTTGCTGTTTAACAACTAGAACATAAAGTTATTCAGATCTGGACCAATTTCGAAATATGCATATGAGGACTTACCGGAATTGTTATATGTTGTTTTCGGCCTCTTTTAAACTTGCTTTGAGGTGTTGTTCTTGTTTGCATCATATTTTGCCATGAGTAGCTCCATGTAGCCTCGTCATGCATCATGCTTGTTGTGCATCATGCCTTGTTCATGTGTGGTGTGTTTACTATGTTGTGTGCTTCTTCTCGATAGTTCCCGTTTCGTTGCGATCGAGAGGATTCGTTCGTCTACGTTTGGTTCATCTTCGTGGCTTCATCTTCTTCATGGACTCGTTCTTCTTCCTTGCGGGATTTCAGGCAAGATGACCGCTACCCTGGATCTCACTACTATCATTGCTATGCTAGTTGCTTCGTTATTTTGCTATGCTGCGCTACCTATCACTTGCTGCTCAAGCCTCCCAAATTGCCATGAACCTCTGACCTTTGTTACCCTTCCTAGCAAACCGTTGTTTGGCTATGTTACCCCTTTTGCTTAGCCCCTCTTATAGCGTTGCTAGTTGCAGGTGAAGATGAAGATTGCTCCATGTTGGATTATGTTTATGTTGGGATATCACAATATCTCTTATATTATTGATGCATCTATATACTTGGTAAAGGGTGGAAGGCTCGGCCTTATGCCTGGTGTTTTGTTCAACTCTTGCCGCCCTAGTTTCCGTCATATCGGTATTATGTTCCCGGATTTTGCATCCCTAACGCGGTCGGGTGATTTATGGGACCCCCTTGACAGTTCGCTTTGAATAAGACTCCTCCAGCAAGGCCCAACATTGGTTTTACCATTTGCCTCACCACCACCTACTTTTCCCTTGGTAGTAATTAACCCAAGGGTCATCTTTATTTTAGCCTCCCCGGGCCAATGCTTGTCTAAGTGTTGGTCCAAACTAGAGCCACTTGCAGCGCCACCTCGGGGAAACTTGAGGGCTGGTTCTAGTTGTACGTCATGCTCATCCGGTCGTGGCTCGAGGCGAGATCTGTGCGGCTACTATTAGGATGTCGGCACGCCGGGAGGTCTTGCTGGTCTTGTTTTATTCTTGTCGAAATGTCTTGTAGCCGGATTCGAGACTGATCGGGTCTTCCGGGAGAAGGAATATCCTTCGTTGATCGCGAGAGCTTATCATGGGCTAAGTTGGGACACCCCTGTGGTTTAAACTTTCGAGAGCCGTGCTGCGGTTATGTGGCAGATGGGAATTTGTTAATATCGGTTGTAGTAAACTTGAAGTAAACTCTTCTAAAATACACCAACCATGTGTGTAACCGTGATGGTCTCTTTTCGGGGTGGATCGAGAGGAGAACACGGTTTCTGGGTTATGTCTGACGTAAGTAGGAGTTCAAGATCACTTCTTGATCATTGCTAGCTTCACGACCGTTCCGCTTGCTCTCTTCTCGCTCTTATTTGTGTTGGTTAGCCACCATATATGCTTAGTCGCTGCTGCAACCTCACCACCTTACCCCTTCTTTACCCATTAAGCTTTGCTAGTCTTGATACCCATGGTAATGGGATTGCTGAGTCCTCGTGGCTCACAGATTACTACACCACCAGTTGCAGGTACAGGTTATGCGATGATCATGGCGAGAGCGATGTTTGCTTACTTTGGAGTTCTTCTTACGCTTCTTCTTCGATCACGGGATAGGTTCGTGTCGGCAGCCTGGGCTAGCGAGGTGGATGTTGTTTGAGTTTTGTTTATGATTCACCCGTAGTCGGATGTTGATCTTGTATGTTGTATTGTTGTATTCATGTGACATTGTATGTCTTGGTTGTATCCCTATGTATTATGTAATGTTGATGTAATGATATCCACCTTGCAAAAGCGTTTCAATATGCGGGTCTATCCTTGGTGGGACCTTCGAGTTCCTTTTGGATAGGGTCGCATATTGGGTGTGACAAGTTGGTAGCAGAGCCTTGACCGACCCTAGGAGCCCCCTTGATTGATCATGTAGTTTGGCCGTTGTTGATTCTAGAAGAAAACTATTTTCGGAGTCTAGTTATATCGGAGAGTAGGATTTCTTTTTACTCCTCAGCCCCTTCGTCGCTCTGGTGAGGAATCTTGACGTAGGTGTTTTGAATTACTCCTCTTCCCGTTCAAATTTTTCTTTAGGATCACGCAGTTGGTTTTCCGATCATTGTTCCTCAGCTCTTTGCATCCGGTGCATTTCCCGTCATGTTGACTCGAGCCTCTTCTTCTTCGCCAAGTTCAATCCTCAGTTGTTTTCTTTTCCCGCCCGCCCACCCTTCTTCTTCTCGGAACCGGAGTCCGTAATCGAGTATCCATCCTACTCCTGCGAAGTCTTTGCTTTCTTTCCTCAATGGTTTCAACCGGTGTTTCCTCTTGAACTCATTCATCAGTTTCCCCTTCCAAGTTGCCTTTGTTTTTCCCGCCCTCCCACCCTCTTATTCCCGGAGCCTGAGTCTTTTTCGACCATCAATTTCATTCGTACGGAGTCTCTTCAATCTTCCCTCAATCATTTCAACCGGTGAATTCTCTTTTGTTTGAGATTCTTCATCCCTTTCTTTTTCCGGTGCACACAATTCAAGTTTTCTTCGTTGTCGATCATATTTTTTACCTCAGCTCAAATATTTCTCTTTGCTCGTTCGCCTCTCGCCAGTTATCCTTCTGGAGTGTTCAAGATATCTCAGGAGATTTGTCGGTGTTTGAATTAATTCGAGGCGGTCACCTCATTCAAATATTTCATTTGTTCCGGTGCATCATCTATCTGTTCAACATCCCTTTCCAACGGTGTTTTTCTCTTTAGTGGGCCCTAACCCACAGGTCTTTTCCCAGGATCTTACCTGACTCTTCTAATTATTCTGGAGCCATTCATAATTCTTTTTCGAGCAAGACGTAAGTATGGATTCCATCAGTCATATGCCTTCTCTGAGTTAGTTTTCAAAGTGTTTTCAACTTTGGATCAACATTTCTAGTATTCATTGTCCCGGAGCATCTCTCTAATTCTTCAAGGTGTTTATCGTCATCATTCTCAACATTCGAAGACCGAAGAAGAATTTCTCTTAAATCTTGTCCGTTCTCCCGAAGATTTGCGGTGCTAGCTCGATGTTATCCTATCAAATTGTTTCCAGTCGCGCCATTCTTTTAAATCACCCGGAGTATTTCAGGGGTTGCTTTCCATCTCGATCATCCGGAGGTCATCTTTTCGGAATATTTCTTCATTCTAAGTTTTCAAATCCGTTCTCCAATTATTCTACATCTGTGCCCCTTCGTTCGTCTCAATATCCTTTCGGGGCTTCGTTCAAGTATTCTTCAATCAGTTCACGATCTCTTCGTCCTCTTGTCGCTAAATTCCCTCAAATATCTTCGTGCTTGCTCTAATTCTTACCGGCGTTTCATTCTCTTTTCTTCGTTCGTTTTCATTTTCACGGTGGTTCGTGGAAGAGTCCTTTTCCGTTCTCATCACATAAATTCATTCGTTCTTTTCAACCCTACCGGTGGATCATGAAGACCTTCCCAAATTTGGTGCTATATCCTCTCCCCGTAATCCTTTTCAAGAAGAATAAGTAATATGCAAAATCCATTGCTTGTCATCAATTTAATTTGATGAAGGATAATCATACAATAAATCTTATTCTTATTTCATCCAAGCGAGTAATCCCTTCCTTCGGAGTTTGTCCGTAATGAATAAATTCTAGTTCCAAGTGTTTTAATCTTTTCTTTTCCGGAGTTCAAATTTCCTCGGCCATCTCGTCGGAACCTCCATCTAAATCACCGCAAGGCTCATCTTATTCTTTATTCCTTCATTCTATCTCATCATCCTTTTGTCACCGGAGTTCTTCATGGTGGTTCTTCATGATTTAATTCATTCTTCAAGGGTTCATCAAGTATCGTTCCATCCTCTCAAGCTCATGTTCTATTCTTTCCATGTTCAGCCAGAGTGTCATCTAAATTCTTTTGTTCATTCATTTTCTATATTGTTCTAACAGGAGTTGTTTCATAGTCTATCTGATTCCGTGAGCTTTCAATTATCGTCATTCTCGTCGTTTCTCTCTTCTTCTCGTGTGCTCTCGATTCTTTGCTTCTTCTCTTGAGTTCTTGTTTCACCTCATCCCTTTTTCCCTTCCGTCTCGGTCCTAAGATCTCGGGACGAGATCTCTTGTTAGTGGAGGAGTGTTGTAACGCCCCGGATTCGATGCGCCAGGTGTCTTCCAGTTATTCGCCGTCGTTGCCATGTCATGTGCTTGCGTGTTGCACTTTGCCATGCCATCATCTGCATTTTATATCATGTCGTCATGTGCATCGCAATTGCATACGTGTTCGTCTCATGCATCCGAGTATTTTCCCCGTTGTCCGTTTTGCAATCCGGCACTCCTATGTCTCCCGGCGCCCCCTTTTGCCTCTTTTCGTGTGCGGGTGTCAAACGTTCTCGGAATGGACCGAGGTTTGTCAAGCGGCCTTGGTATAGCACGGTAGACCGCCTGTCAAGTTTCGTGCCATTTGGAGGTCGTTTGATACTCCAACGGTTAACCGGGTAACCGCAAAAGCCTCCTTCTCTTTGCAGCCCAACACCCCTTCCAAAGTGGCCCAAAACCCAGCAAACTCCCTCCATGCTCTCGGTCGTTCGATCATGATCGTGGGCTTAAAACCGCTCCTCATTTGGAGTCTCCTAGCTCCCTCTACCTATAAATATGCCCTCCCCAAATTCGCGGATGAATCCCCGAAACCCTAGCGTCTCCTCCTCGCGCCACGGACATATCCGCCCGGCGGACGACGGCGCCGCCAGCACCAGCCAGCCAGATCCCGCCACGTGGCACCCCTGCCACCAGCGCCACCGCTGCCCGCGAGCCCATCGCCGGCCAGCGGCCGTCTCCTCGCCGCCATCGCGCCCATGCTCTCAGCGCCCGCCGTCTGCGTCTCCGCCCGGCGTCGCCGCCTCGCCCTCGCCGTTGACTGCCTCCGCCGCCCTAAGCTCCACCGCCTTGGCGTGCCATAGCCGCCCACGCCACCCCCCCGCGCCTCCTCGCGCCGGATCGGCTGATCCGGTCGGGAGAGGCCCGCCGCCGCGCTTGTCGCCGGATCTCCCTCGCTGGCGCCCCCCTTCCGTTTTCGGCGAGATCCTCCGCCACCTCGGTTCCCTTGCGTTGACTTTCCCGGGGTGAGAAAATGGCCAAGTCCCTGAGATTCTCATCTTATGTTGCCATGTTTGACCTGCTGTAACTCCATGCATGTAGGTCTGATTCATGCATATGATATATGGAAATGTTCATCTCGTTGTGATCTTTATTTCATTCCATTGCATCATGTTCATTTGAGCTCATCTTGATGCCTGAATCTTCGTTGCAAGAGTGCTATATGATGTTAACCTGCTGAAACTGTTATAACTTGATGATTTGTCATTTTTGTTGCATTTGATGTGTGCATCCTATGAGGTTTATGCCAACATGAGTTTTGATCTATGTCATGCCATCTTTACAGGGGTGCTATCCATGTATTTTTGTGGGTCTTGTAGTGAGTGCATCGAGCTTGTTAAGTGGGGTACTTGCTGTTGCTGTTTTGCTAGGCTGATTCTGTTATATTATGATGCTATGTAAACCTGCTGCTACAAGTCATTCTATGCATAATATGGAGATGTTCACTAAGTATGTTTTGTTACACATGTCTTTCTCTATCCATACATGCCCTTTGTTGCAATTATAGTCTGCTGTAACTTGTTGTAATCTTGCTCTCAAATTGCTAAATAATGTTGCTGTCAGCCTGTTAACATTAAGTTCAGTTTTGCCATGAGCTTTGCTATTGATCCATTCACCCTATGAACTTGATCTTGCCATTCTTAGCTTCATAAACATGTATTCTTACTGTTGGTTGCCTTGCCATGCAATGTATTGCTCTGTGGTGAGTGGTTCAAGCTCACCAACATGCCTACTTATTGTTGTTCCTGCCATGTATGAATCTGTAATATAACTTGCTATCTTTACATGGGTGCCATCATATTTCCTGTGCCCTTTTGGCTCATGGTCAGTAAAGGACTTTTGTTCTATGCAATTAGTAGATTCATTCCATGCCTTTGTTTTCCATGATAAGTTCCTGTACCATGTTGTTTGATAGCTATAAACATTTCAACCTGATGTTATTTCCTGCTAAGTCTGAAACTGTTAGTATTTGCAATCTTGCCATGTGTGTCTGAGCATGTTCTAGTGATTTCTGGAGTTAGCTCAGTGTTCATGTTTTGTCATGCTTTACCTGTACATCGTGCCCATTGCCTTTTGTTCTCATGTTAAGATGCTGTAGCTTGTTGTTTCGGTGCTTGCAATATGCCTAGTTGCTGTTTTGGACAGCTTGTCCTTTAAACTTGTATAGAGTGTATGTGTTGAACTGTTGCTCCGTTTTGAGTGTGCTCTATATGAAACTTGCTTAGAATTGCATGTAGTTTCATATTATCATGTTGCATCCTTGATTTGAGGTGTTTGCTTGATGTTTGTATGCATTTTGCACCAATGCCATGTTTAACTTGTTTTGCTCATATCTTCTAGGCCGTAGCTCCGAATTAAATGAACTTTATATGTAACTTGACTAGAATTTCGTGTAGATCATCGTGGTGCATCTTAACTTGCTGTTTAACAACTAGAACATAAAGTTATTCAGATCTGGACCAATTTCGAAATATGCATATGAGGACTTACCGGAATTGTTATATGTTGTTTTCGGCCTCATTTAAACTTGCTTTGAGGTGTTGTTCTTGTTCGCATCATATTTTGCCATGAGTAGCTCCATGTAGCCTCGTCATGCATCATGCTTGTTGTGCATCATGCCTTGTTCATGTGTGGTGTGTTTACTATGTTGTGTGCTTCTTCTCGATAGTTCCCGTTTCGTTGCGATCGGGAGGATTCGTTCGTCTACGTTTGGTTTGTCTTCGTGGCTTCATCTTCTTCATGGACTCATTCTTATTCCTTGCGGGATTTCAGGCAAGATGACCGCTACCCTGGATCTCACTACTATCATTGCTATGCTAGTTGCTTCGTTCTTTCGCTATGCTGCGCTACCTATCACTTGCTGCTCAAGCCTCCCAAATTGCCATGAACCTCTGACCTTTGTTACCCTTCCTAGCAAACCGTTGTTTGGCAGATGGGAATTTGTTAATATCCGGTTGTAGTAAACTTGAAGTAAACTCTTCTAAAATACACCAACCATGTGCGTAACCGTGATGTTCTATTTTCGGGGTGGATCGAGAGGAGAACACGGTTTCTGGGTTATGTCTGACGTAAGTAGGAGTTCAGGATCACTTCTTGATCATTGCTAGCTTCACGACCGTTCCGCTTGCTCTCTTCTCGCTCTTATTTGCGTTGGTTAGCCACCATATATGCTTAGTCGCTGCTGCAACCTCACCACCTTACCCCTTCTTTACCCATTAAGCTTTGCTAATCTTGGTCCCCATGGTAATGGGATTGTTGAGTCCTCGTGGCTCACAGATTACTACACCACCAGTTGCAGGTACAGGTTATGCGATGATCATGACGCGAGAGCGATGTTTGCTTACTTTGGAGTTCTTCTTACGCTTCTTCTTCGATCGGGGATAGGTTCAGTCGGCAGCACTGGGCTAGCGGGGTGGATGTTGTTTGAGTTTCTGTTTATGATTCACCCGTAGTCGGATGTTGATCTTGTATGTTGTATTGTTGTATTCATGTGACATTGTATGTCTTGGTTGTATCCCTATGTATTATGTAATGTTGATGTAATGATATCCACCTTGCAAAAGTGTTTCAATATGCGGGTCTATCCTTGGTGGGACCTTCGAGTTCCTTTTGGATAGGGTCGCATATTGGGCATGACATGCAGGCACAGAGGAGAAGAAGGCCAAGGCCAAGGACGTGAAGCGCAAGGAAGCAGTCGTGCTCGCAGCGGAGCACGATACCAAGCGGGGCAGAGATCAGCCCGAGTCATCCAAGAACAGCCGGCCGTTCTGTGGCTTCCACAACCTGAACACCCACAACACCAATGACTGCCAAGAGCTCAGAGCCATCCGCGAAGGACGCTTCGGTCGACGCCCCGAGCGCAGCGACCGTGGATACGGCCGAGGAGGAGGAAGTGGTGGCGGACGCTGGGACGACCGTGGCCCACGTCAGGAGTGGCGCGACCGTCCTCGGGAGGACCGCTGGCAGGATCATCCTCGCGAGGGCGCCTGGAGAGACCAGCCTCGCGAGGACCATCCTCGGGGCAACGCCGGTCTTCCCCCACTGCCGCCACCGCCAAGGAGGAACGACGACCACCATCAAGACGAGGGGGCTGGGGGCTTCCAGGAGCCGCGTGCTATCGCCTGCATCTTGGGCAGAGCTCAGGCCCCAGCCTCGCAGCGCATCTTCAAACAGTTTGCTCGTGAAGTGAATGCAGTCCTCCCCAAGCTTGAGGCCACGCATCCGCTCAGGTGGTCCCACTGCGCCATCACCTTCAACTCGGCAGACCAGCTCAATTGCGCAGCCACCACTGGCGCCCTCCCAATGCTTTGTTCACCAGTCATCAGCAATGTGCAAGTTACCAAGACCCTCATCGACGGTGGCGCAGGGCTTAACGTCCTGTCCGTCGACACATTCGACAACCTTCAAGTACCCTATGACCAGCTTCAGCCTACTAAGACTTTCTCAGGAGTGACCGACGGGTCCACCACACCGATTGGGCAGGTCCGCCTCCCTGTCACCTTCAGGGAACACAAGAACTACCGCACCAAGTTCATCGACTTCGACGTAGCGCACATCTGTCTGCCGTACAACGCCATCCTCGGGTATCCATCCCTGGCCAAGTTCATGGCCGTCACCCACCACGGCTACGACGTCCTCAAGATGCCAGGAAGCGGTGGAATCATCACGGTCCCATGTGAAGAGAGAGATGCGGTGTGCTCCCTCGAGCGCGCCTTCCAGGCCGTAGCGGTCGACGACCCCGACAGTAAAAGTGAGGGCCCTCCGGAGGCCATCCCCAAGAAGAAGAAGTTGCACCGTGCCGGGCCTCGGTAGGGCGGCATCGCGCCTGGAACCTTGTCAGGATCAGCGCTCACTCCAGGCGCGCCTCCATTCATTGCATAGGAAGGCGCACCCGGCGCCCTCCTCGGGCAGGGCTCGGGGGCTTTCTTCTCGAAGGCCTCGGATCTTGCCCACATCACGAGGGAGGCGCTTGGGCACCACTTGGAGGCATGCTTCGCGGCACGTTTCCCTCAGGAGATCACAGGAAGGGGAGCACCCACCGCTCAGGAGTTCATCACCGAGACCACTCAGGAACTGCAAGACGCAAGTGCCATGCGCGGCGACCGCCGCACACGAGGCGCAGCTCCGCATCCAGGCGAGGATGCGGGGCTGCGTGTCTGCATCGACGTTCCAGGGCTCAATAGGGCCGCATCTCAGGGGCTCTTCTGGCCTTCACGCGTGGGACGCTGCGAGGGTCCACCACACAGCTACGTTCGCATGCCCTTCGGCCTGCCGAGCGTGTCATCAGCCTACCAGCGCAACATGCGGCGCATCATGGCAGCTCAGGAGGCCAGGCACCACGCCGTCCTGGCGGAGATGGAGATGGTCCTCAAGGAACCTCCTGAACCCCCAGAGCCTCCCGAAGCTAGGGCCCCCGATGGCTCATGAGGAGCCATTCCTTCGTTGTGTTCCTTCAGCTGCACCAACTCCTCTTCATCGACGGAACCAGGTGACATTTTCTAAGTTCATTTAGCTGGGAGCGCCCCTCTGGCTGCATTATTCCCAGGCCGCGTGGGTCCGTCCCTGTGGCATGTATCCTTGTCTTATGCCTTTAGCTTACCTTGCTGGGGGCGCCCCTCGGGCTGCATTATCCCCAAGCTGCTCGGGTCTGACCCAGTGGCATGTATCTTTATGCATTTACCCACGTTGATTTGCCCTCCATGCCTAATCTGCCAATGATTACCGCCTGCTCGGCTGCCACTTGATCAATCATCGCCTCCCATGAGGCCTCCTCACACAGGCACGACGCTGGTGCATGGGTCCGTCCCTGCCATGTCGACAAACCTGAGAGGTCGAGCTCTGGCTCGTGGCACGCCCCCCGCATGTCACCTCACCAGGCCCTCAGTTCCTTCATCTCGTCTCAGAGCAAGGCTGGCAACCATAACGGTAAAACTATGTTTCTCCTCGTGATGACCTGCGGGAACCTCCCGAGGATAATAGCGGGCGGAACCGCGGGCTCTCTCCTCTTACAAGTGACGTCTACTACACAACCTTCTTCTTGTAGACGTTGTTGGGTCTCCAAGTGCAGAGGTTTGTAGGACAGTAGCAAATTTCCCTCAAGTGGATGACCTAAGGTTTATCAATCCGTGGGAGGCGCAGGATGAAGATGGTCTCTCTCAAACAACCCTGCAACCAAATAACAAAGAGTCTCTTGTGTCCCTGATAACCCACAAGTATAGGGGATCGCAACAGTTTTCGAGGGTAGAGTATTCAACCCAAATTTAATGATTCGACACAAGGGGAGCCAAAGAATATTCTCAAGTATTAGGAACTGAGTTGTCAATTCAGCCACACCTGGATAACTTAGTATATGCAGCAAAGTATTTAGTAGCAAAGTAATATGGTAATAGTGGTAACGGTAACAAAAGTAACAATAGCAAAAGTAATATTTTTGGTGTTTTGTAGTGATCGTAACAGTAGCAATGGAAAAAGTAAATAAGCAAGAACCAATATAGGAAAAGCTCGTAGGCATTGGATCGGCGATGGAGAATTATGCTGGATGCGGTTCATCATGTAACAGTCATAACATAGGGTGACACTGAACTAGCTCCAATTCATTAATGTAATGTAGGCATGTATTCGAATATA